>CM030931.1:1526698-1537482 GCA_018136815.1 Isochrysis galbana
ATCAGCCTACACGTGGAACGCGTTCAATCACCATCACCCCCACCGCATGGAAAAGCGTTCAATCACCATCAGCCTACACGTGGAACGCGTTCAATCGCCATCACCCCCACCGCATGGAAAAGCGTTCAATCGCGGAGGATCGTGGGGATCATGAGGGTAGCTATCCAACCCACTCTGCATCCCGCTCGAGTTGGTGCGTGACACAAAAATATGTACGATATTATTAAACATGTCCAGCACTAGCGATGTTGACATAAATTACTCAACAGTACTAAATCCGAACGATATCAAGAATATCCTTACGAGCACGGCATCCGACAACGGGACGTGGCGGTACGAAATTGATCGAGCTCTGAAGAACAACAAGGAGAATGAGCTGTACGAAAAATTCGTGAATAAGCTTGATGATGACCAATACGGCAAGTTCATAAGGGCATACATATCATTCAGGCGTTTCGATAGAGGGTATTTAATTACGATCAGCTCACGCAAATTGCCAATAAAGAGGGGGCTTGAGCATTGCATTCCTTCCCCTTCTCTCCCGCCCTCCCCTGTGCCACCCAACCCTTCTTCACCCCCCCCTTCTCGCGACGAAACAAGACGCGAGACGCGGGGCGCGTGCCATTCGTTCTTCCTTTCTTTCACCGAAAACGCGGCGAAACTAACGTTAAACGTCGGTGCCCCCTCCGCGAGAATCGCGAAGAAGAACGGACGAGATGGAGGCAATCATCGAAGGAATCGTGAGAGGAATCGAAGCGAGGGGGGGGAACAGTGCGCGGGGGGGGGGAACGAACGACGGCCGGAGGAAACGAACCGCGCGCGGAGGAGTGTCAGAGCAAGGCTGATCTCACTCTTGGAGATTGCCTGCGAGGGCGCGCCGGCAGCTAGCGCGGAACGCGGTTCTTGTGGGGAGCTCATGGAGCTTTCCTCGGGGGTGACTACGGGCATGGTGATCGACGCACGACGCACGACGCACGCACGGAGCACGGTGGGCGCGGAAGTGTGGAAGGAGGCTTGTGGGAGGTGGTGGCAGGCGACTGGGGGTGGCTCAGGCGCGTGCTTGGCTGGTATTGACTCGTTGACTCGGGGTATAGACTCGGGAACTCGGGGGGACTCGCTTGGGAACACGGTGGGACTCGACGAAGTTGCTACAAAAACACTCACAAGAAACCAAAAACCAAAGTCCTTGGGCTCAGAAAACTAACGTAAACACTCCGGAATCATACGATAAACAAACCCCTCCCCGCGCGGCGAAGGCTGAAGTCGCGATCGCTCGTCATGCGCGAAGATATACGGAAAGAGAGCGCATAACTACGCCACCGAAGGGTTCGAACTATCGTTAAAGTGGAACTCGTCCGCTGAAGCCAACGCGGAGGGTCGAGGAGAGATCCAAAATCGCGCCGGGGGAAGAAGGCGATGTGCGGAGAGACCTTCTAGACAAGCAACGAGCAAGGGGCGACGAAACAAGACGCGAGACGCGAGGCGCGTGCCATTCGTTCTTCCTTTCTTTCATCGAAACCGCGACGAAACTAACATTAAACGTCGGTGCCCCCTCCGCGAGGATCGCGAAGAAGAACGGACGAGATGGAGGCAATCATCGAAGGAACCGCGAGAGGAATCGAAGCGAGGGGGGGGAAACAGCGCGCGCGGGGGGGGAACGAACGACGGCCGGAGGAAACGAACCGCGCGCGGAGGAGAAGAACCTCGCGCGGGGGGGGGAATAATATAACGGCCGGAGGCGACGGATGGCACGCCGAGAGGAAGAACCTGCCGCGGGGGGGCGAGGGACCGAGGGCACGGCGGGGCAGCGTGGGAGGGCGCGAGGGTGATCTCGGAGCGAGATCGCGTCCTTTCCCTCGCGGAGCGCGGAGAGACCCCCCACGAGATATCTTGGGACCGGAGAATGTTTTGGACGAATCTTCTTGCCGTCGGCCGAGGAGAGGCGGACGGAGAGAGAGAGAGAGAGAGAGAGAGTCTCGCAGAGCGACTGCAGAACGAGAAGTCGAAGTCATGCCGGTTTATTACCTTAAACGAGCCAACAATTATAGTAACAGCAAAAACAAAATTCGAATCGCAAATTTCGAGACCAAAATCTGCAAACCTGGACTTGAGACCATGGGGAATCCGAATCTGTGTGTCTTGTGCGTCAGTGGCAACACGGGGAACTGTTCAATTGTAATTGTGAGCGCGTACCTTACACGAATATTCATGCCTACAGCCTTCAGATGGGCAGGAATACAACACCCCCCGACTTAAATCGAGACGTCTCCCGATGTCGAGCCAAGAGAGTTCATTTAACCATACGAGACGAGAGACCTAGAGGAGGAGGATTAACCCATGGATCCAAAGCGAGCACAAAATCGGCAGCTTAGCGCGGCGGCCCCCGATTTCGTACGCCACGTCCTACCACGTTCTCCCTTTTACAGGAGTTTTGCTCGGGCAGTTGCGCTGGGTCAGGCGCTGACGCGACGCTAATCATCCACTTCCGGTCGACTTAGCGCTACGATTGTGAACGAGAACGAGTACGACTCGAAGGCAGATCAGGAGGAGTACGACTTGTCTCTTGAATTCGACGTGGAATAACTTGATTGGATTGGGAACTTGAGCTTGGACTTGAAGAGGAGTCTACAGCGGAGTGAGCTTGGGGTTGAACCGGACGGCGGTCGAAAGTGGTGTCGTACGACTCAACTAGATCAGCACAACGCCGAAGCAACTCAATTCGAGACTCCCAAGTAGCTTCAGAACGAGGATAGCCGCGCCATTTGACGAGATACTTGAATGAAACTCCATCGCCCTTGCGATCGAGTAACTCTTCGACCAAATACTCATCTCCAGCGAGCGGAGACGAATCGGTGACGGTAAAGTACGGACGAAGATTGGAAATGTGAACTTCATCCTTGACTTGACGATTTTCGAGATCGCGTAGACGGTAGCGAGTAGCCGAGATGGCTTCTTCTACTCGGTAAGGACCGGAGTAGAGGTATTGAAGTTTGTTGGCGTGGCCAGGGATTCGACGACAAACTCTGTCTCCTTGTTTGAAGGTAACACCGAGTTTAGACTTTTGAGAGGCGGAGCGCATCGATTCGCGTTGGGCTTCTTGAGTACTTTCGAGGGCGGAACGCCACGACTCGAGAAGCTTCTTATTGAGCTCGGTGGCGTAAATGACGGCATCGGACGGAGGCCTAGATGGAAGCAACTCGAGAACAGGAGCAGGGTCAGCAAGTTGAGCTGGAAGACGAAGCTCCCGACCAAACAAGATAGCCGCGGGTGACTTGGGTACGACGCGACCGGCGGTCGCTCGCATAGACATGAGAAGAAACGGAAGGTGATCGACCCAATGGGCGCCGCCTTCATTGGAGACTCGAGTCATCGTGAGGAGAGTTTGTTGAGCTCTTTCCACTAGCCCTACGCCTTCGTGGCGATAGGCTTCAGTAGTGCTCAAGTCCGTGCCGGTCGCTTTGAGAATTAGGTCCACTAATCGAGAGCAAAGATTCGAGCCGGCGTCGGTTCGAAGTTGGCGAGGGACTCCATAACGAGATACGATGAGACGCATGAAGACGTCTAGACATTTCGCGGACGAGGGGTTACCGTTGCAAGGCTCAGCTTCAATCCAACGAGAGAGAGAATCGACGAAAACAATCAGCTTGTCAAAACCGGAGCGGCCGGATACGAAATCGTGAGTGGGAGCCATCGAAAGAATATCGCAATAGACGACGTCGAAAGGATAGGATCCGATAGAAAGACCGGATGGATGGGCGAGCGGTCGCGGTAACGGTTTGCCAAGAGTGCATTCGTGGCACTCTCGAACGTATTCCGATACAGAGGCGGACAAGCCAGGCCAGTACACTCGAGTACGAAGTAGGGTAGACATCCTTGTCGCACCTGGGTGACCAAGGTGGTCATGGTAGGCGCGGAGGTACGTGTCACGAAGGGACTCCGGAATGTACAAACGAAGAGGAGCCTCTTCCGCTTCTGAGGAGCGGTAGTAGAGTAGGCCATCGCGAAGGAGGAATCGGGAACTTTTCTTCGACGACGAGCTAGAGTCAATCGAAGAGGAAGCTTTCGGAAGGATCGACTCGACTTCAGAAAGGATCGAGCTGGCGAGATCGTCGGTAGAGAGCGCTTGACGTAATTCGTCGGCATGAGGCACGCCCACATCGAGATACGAGGAGGTAATCGACTCCGAAGATTCCGATGCTTGACGAGCGAGCCTATCGCTTGCTTGTTGGCGGCGAGCGGTGAGGGTGGATGAAGTAACCGCGGCGGCGACTATGTCGTGAATTTCGGAAGAATCGAAAGAATGGACGTCACTCTCCTCGAGATGGAGAGGATCGTGATCGGGCTCGAGAGCAACTAGGCGGGATAAGCCGTCGGCGTCCCAGTGAGTGACTCCAGGTTTGTGCACGACGTCGAATCGATATTCGGCTAGCTTCAGGACCCATCGCATGAGGCGCGAGGCTGGACCACCGGTGACTTGATCTTTCATCGTGTGAAGCCAGCGCAAAGCTGAATGGTCTACGACGAGGGTGAAGTGGCGACCCCAAAGATAAGGCCTCCAATTTCGGATCGATTCTAGCGCTGCTAGAAGTTCGATTTCAGTGACTGTCCAATGGCGCTCAGCCGGACTCAAGCTACGACCGTAGTATGCAACGACGCGCTCTCTCCCTTCGTCGTCTTTTTGGGCGAGGACGCCGGCGATGCCGAGCTTGCTAGCACCGTCGGTTTTAACGAGGAAAGGACGGTCGTCTCGAGGAGGTGCGAGTACGGGTTCTTCACAGATAGCTTGCTTGAGATCTTCGATAGCCTGGCGACAGGCTTCTGTTTGCGACTCGACCGGGACATCGCACCCTTTCCGCGTGAGAGCGGTTAACGGCGCTGCACGGATCGCAAAACGGCGTATAAAACGGCGGTAGTACGAGCACAGTCCAAGGAAAGAACGGACGGCTTCGATAGAGTTGATTTGGGTAGGGTCGATTTTCGAGACGGCTTCCACTTTCTTGGGATCCATCCGAAGACCTTCACGCGAAACAACGTGGCCGAGATATTCAGCCGAGGTGGCAAAGAAAACGCATTTCGACATCTTGCAAGTGAGGCCCGCCCAGATGAGACGTTCCAAGACAAGATCAAGACGGTGTAACATTTGTTGGAATGACGACTCTTCCCTGGCCTGCAGCGAGTCACCTACGCCTGTCGACCAGGCGCCGACATCATCCAAGTATGGCATACAAATCTCCCATGCCAGCCCACCGAGAACGGCGTCCATGAGGCGGCACATATACGAGGGACCGGATTGAACACCAAAAGGCAAGTAATTGAACTCGTACTTGCCGCGATGAGTAGTGAACGCGGTGATATGTTTATCGGACTCTTTGATCGGTATACCCCAGAAACCAGATGCCAGGTCCAGGGTGCAAAGGAATAGAGAATCAAGGTTGCCTTGGCCGGACGACAATCGGTCGATGGCTTCTACCGTGAGGGGAAGAGGGCTGTCCTCTAGACGAAGCTTGGAGTTGACGTCGCGATAATCTACGCAGAAACGTACGGAGCCATCCTTCTTAGTGACTAACACGACTCGAGAGGCCCACGACGAATTTGATTTCCTAATGATGCCCGCGGACTCCATCTTGCAAACTTCGTCCTCTATGATCTTCTCACCCTCTCGTCCAACTCTAGACGGTGCGTGGCGGTGAGCTTCGGCTCCAGGGTTGAGCGGTAGCTCTACCTCCATCACGTGAGTGTGATTCGGGTTGGTCGGATCAATTGCGAAAGCAGCGATACGTCGGGCCAGTAGACGACGAACTTGTTCACGTTGGGGCATCGAGAGACGGCCCTCGGGGTCGATCTTGGCTGCCTCGAGGAGCTTGCGTTGGTCCTCGTTGAGCGACTCAATCACATCCGGCGAGTTATTGTCACCGACGCGGTGATAAGTTCCAGCGTGAATCTTGAATCGAACCTGTAGCGAAGCTACAGGATGGAACGACGGAAGGTGTAGTGGTTTGGGGTCAGTATTGGCCACCGTAACCGCGATGGTGTGGTCGGATTTCGGCCTCTCTACTTGAGGGATGACGAGCGGAGAGCTGTCAATAGTCTCGCGTGTAGGGAGTCGGTCCACGAGCATGGCGCAGTCTTCGTGTTCTCGAAGAGCTAGCGGAATTCGGACGTGAAACGTCGCCCGATGATAGGCCGGGATCGTGATAGGTTCATGGGTATATAGGAGGTACTCGGAGCCACAAGACGCCGGCGCTTTGGCGGCAAACTCATCGGCCGTGTTGAAGAGCGGCTCGGAGACTAGCTGGTTGTCGTTTTCGGCGGCTTGCGGCCCTCGGAAGAAGTCAGTCGTGATTGGGTTCGCGGAGGTCGGACAGACCTGTGCACAAGTCATGCTGATAGGGACCACCGCTATCGGTGACGTCGAGACGCGAAAGATCGGCGGAGCGTCGGGGCTTGGACTGCCGTCAACCTCAAGAGAAGCCACCGTGGATGGAGCACCGAGTGAGATAGAGCCTTCCGCGCTGTCGGAGGCGAGCTGAATCGAAGCGGCGTGCGTAGCTAAGAAGTCGTTCCCGAGCAGCAGCATCGGGTTGCCTTCAATCACCATGAACGTATGACGAAAGAGAAATCCACCGACGGAGAAAACGATTCGAGCCTTGCCTCGCGTGATAAGAGGTAGGCCGTCCGGACCGTGAAGCGGTGTCACTACGGCTTGCGGCAGCCGCTCGACGCATGCGTCGTTGGGTAGGCTGGACAAGAGGGAAGTGGTCACGACCGACGGGCCAGCTCCGGTGTCAGCGAGTGTGCTGTTGACCGTGAGGGCGGAGTCGGCTAAGATTACTCCTTCTTTGCCGGCAGCCTCGCCGGAGCGGCAGACCATTAGATCTCGAACATATAGACAATGCCTTGGGTAGGCAGATGGTAGGGTATCCACGACGCTCTCCGGCCGGCGTATGACGAAAGAGAAATCCACCGACGGAGAAAACGATTCGAGCCTTGCCTCGCGTGATAAGAGGTAGGCCGTCCGGACCGTGAAGCGGTGTCACTACGGCTTGCGGCAGCCGCTCGACGCATGCGTCGTTGGGTAGGCTGGACAAGAGGGAAGTGGTCACGACCGACGGGCCAGCTCCGGTGTCAGCGAGTGTGCTGTTGACCGTGAGGGCGGAGTCGGCTAAGATTACTCCTTCTTTGCCGGCAGCCTCGCCGGAGCGGCAGACCATTAGATCTCGAACATATAGACAATGCCTTGGGTAGGCAGATGGTAGGGTATCCACGACGCTCTCCGGCCGGTGCGCGGTCACGTGTGCAATGGTGTCGGACAGGGACGGGGTTGGTCGCCAGCGTCGTTGCTCGGGTGAATTCGTCGTCAAACTGGTCGTCGTCTCTTCGGGTACTCCGACTGCCGCTATCGTGGCAGAGGGCCTAGAGGGGTCGTCCTCGTTGGTAGCGGTACAGGGTGATAGCTTGGGACTAGTGTAGCCCAGGCCTCTCTTGTCGGTGGGGTGCCTCGGGTGGTCGGACATCTTTTCCCAATCTTTCTCGAGACGGGCTTGGGCTTCTGTCTTGGGTCTTCGAACTAATGAGGCTAGCTCTTCGGCGCGGATGCCTTTGGCTTCCACAAACTCGATTGGCGCTCGGACGGCAGCGGTAAGGTCGGATTCCTCGTCGGCGCCTCGTCCGGCTAGAGCTTGCGCTCTTATTTCGTCAGCGGTTTCGAGCGTGACGTTGGACCATTTCTGGTCCCCGTTCACTCCGAATGATTGCCATTGTTGGCGCCGCTTCCGGAGAGTCGTCGGCGTCGTCGGACGCGGCGAGCTCGCGCGTGCCGGAGGCGGGGCGGTCCATGGAGAGAATGGGTCGTGGAGTGTAGACTCGGAGGCGTGGAGTGGCGTGTCGTTGTCGTTGTTATCGTGGGTTTCTTTTTGGTCTTCGTGGTTGTCTGACTCGGGAGTAGCTGGACGGGAAACAACGGGGTCGGAAGAAACTTCACTCGTTTCCCTCCCCCTCTCATAACGATGAAGAGCCGACCACGGCTCGTAGGCGGTAGCCTCGGTCGAGCTAAGTGAAGGCCGGTCCAATAGGCTGCACCGCGCGCAAGCGAGTAGCTCTAACGCGGACAATTTCTTCGTCGACGTCTGGTCTCGCTGTTGGCTCAAATGTCGAAGAAGAACCGGCATCCAATGGATCGCCATCGCTCCAGCTACACCGACGTAGGTGCGGCTGCGAAGAGCGCCACGGTGCGGTGAAGGAGAGAGGTTAGCCATGGCCGACTCACGGCCATCCACGACGCAAGTTGGCTGGAGGGGCGGCAGCCCTTTGGTGAGGTACAACCCGGTGGCTTTCTGGTGTCCAGTGCCGTGCTCCCAGGGTTGGACGAATTGGGTCGGGGTCAACCCCCCGACTAAACGGCGAGCTTCCGCATGCATCCGAGGGTTCTCGACCGCTACAAACGGAGCAGTGGCGGAGGCCATTGACTTGAAGACGCGAGCGGCCGACTCAAGAGCGGCACGACGTCCGGGTTCTTGGGAGAGCCATTGACTGCTGACAGCGGAGAGGTACGTGCAGGGCGGGTGGGCGATGACTAGGTCCCAACCTAGGTTTTGGACATGAAGCGCGTCGCCTTGGAAGTGGGGCACGTAATCGATCTCGGAAGGATACAAATCGCACGTAGCTACATCAGCACCGGCGAGTAGGAACATGGAGGAGACGACGCCGCTCGTCTCGCCAACGACGAGAACGCGTGGTGCGTGACAGCCAGACGTCAGCCCGTCTTGGACTCGTTGATTCATCTTCGTGAGCTCAGCGCAAAGCTCATCGAAGTGCTTGGGTAGCGCGGCGGCAGGCGAGGCTAGGGTGCCATTGCGAGGCCGGCGAAGCTCTTGGGCTGCCTCCGTGAGGTGCCGAGGTAATACCACCGCAGAGCCGCTCGCTCGTGCACGAAGAGAGGCGAGAGCGTGGAGAGCGGGTGACGGGGTATCATCACGGGTGCCGACATCGGAGTTGTTTTGAGAGGAATCGAAGGACTGGATCGCGGACGCATTGATCGCTGCCACGCGCATGATGGTGGTGGCAGTGGTATCGAGAGGCAGGCAGTGCTCGGAGGCGGCGACCGGTGGCCGCAGCGACGTAGGACGAATGGAAGAAGACTCGGATATCGACGACGTAGAGACGGGCTCGGAGGACGGGATGGACGAAGAAACTCGGAGAAGTGGGGTGTCGGACGGCGGCGACGGACGCCGCGGCCGCGAGACCACCGGTGAGAGACATGAAGGACATGGCTCAGGGACTCGGTTGGGCTGGCTCAATGGGCGTAGAAGCTCGGTTTGGGAGGCCGCCGTTCCTCGACGTGCAGAGGAGTTGTGGTCACTCTCCATGGTCACGTCGGAAGAGGAAACAGGCCAGGGATCGACGTCGTTGCATTCTGTCGTCGGCGGGGTCGGCGCCGGCGAAAGAAGGGACGTGGCTGTCGTAGAAGCCGGCTGCGGGGAAGGCTGGGGCCAGGGTGGTGGCTCTGCGGCAGCGGCTGGCGTGGGTAGTGGCCGAAGAGGTTCTGCAATGCGAAGCATTCTTCGGAGGACTTGGCTCGGGCTAGCGGGTGGATGGACCGCTGAAATTACGGTGGATTCAGACTCGAATTCGGAAGACTCGGCGACTTGAGAGGGGCTAGGAGACGGCTGTTCAAGCTCCTCCAGGGCTCTCGGTTGATGGGGTGGCGTGGGAACGCCGGTGGTCGACCGCGGACTCCGCGGTGACGTTAATTTGTACTCGGACTCGGACTCGTCGTTTCTGGCGTGCTGGACGCCAATAACAGGGCTAACTTTCGAAATGGGAACGGACGGGGCCGGCTCAAAGGTGAAGCCCCCTGGCGTCGCAACCGTCGGTGAGGACGAAGCTGAAGCTTGTGATGACAATAGGGGCACGGTGGCCAGCACCGGTTGGCTCGGTGCGGCCGAAATCTCGGACTCGGTGACGGGCTTGATTACGCGGGCTCGGGATGCACTGTCTTGTGCGATTGGACTCGGACTCGGAACGGAAACGGAAGGGATCGGCTCGGCGGCGTGCAGCCTGCTGGAGTGGCAGGCCGGCTGCGGCGAGACTCGGAACGGTGGCTCGGACAAGGACACAGTGGCTGTCGTCGAGGGCTTCGGCGTCAGCTTGTGTTTGGACTCGATACGCGGTGGCTCGTGAAACGGGGCTCGGTTGTGGTTGGAATTCTGGAAGTGACCGGAGATTCCAAATGACTCAGACTCGGGGCGGGGAGGACCGAAGGTGAACACTCCCGCGGAAGGAGTGGTCGTCGGAGGCTCAGTGAGTGGCTGGAGCTCCGTTAATCCTGCGGTCGACCGCGTGGTAGGACTCGGTGACGTTGTAAACTCGGACTCGGACTCGGACTCGGACTCGGATGGCTCAGAACGGGGTTTGCTCAAAACAGGCTTGGACTCGGACTCGAAAGAAAGTGGGGAAGAACCGGAGAACTGCGCCTCCATCGTCGTAGTAATGGAGACTGGTGATACCGGTGATGACTGGACTGGGCTCAGACTCGTAGATGGGCTCGCGGTGGCGTAAGACGAAGAGGGTAATTCTGAACGTGACTTGGACTCGGACTCGTACTCGGGAGACGTTTTGTGGCTCGGACATGCGAAATTTGATTTGAAGGATTGAAGGTTGGATTGGGGCTGCGGCGGCTGGATTTTCGCAGACCGTGAGGTCTTGGACTGGGGATGCTTGAGGAGTGGCGGGGGTAGCGGTTGAGCGGCTTGAGTTGATAGAAGAGGCGTGACGGTTGACTTGGT
>CM030931.1:1537582-1601500 GCA_018136815.1 Isochrysis galbana
CGTATGACGAAAGAGAAATCCACCGACGGAGAAAACGATTCGAGCCTTGCCTCGCGTGATAAGAGGTAGGCCGTCCGGCCATGAGCGGTGTCACTACGGCTTGCGGCAGCCGCTCGACGCATGCGTCGTTGGGTAGGCTGGACAAGAGGGAAGTGGTCACGACCGACGGGCCAGCTCCGGTGTCAGCGAGTGTGCTGTTGACCGTGAGGGCGAGTCGGCTAAGATTACTCCTTCTTTGCCGGCAGCCTCGCCGGAGCGGCAGACCATTAGATCTCGAACATATAGACAATGCCTTGGGTAGGCAGATGGTTAGGGTATCCACGACGCTCTCCGGCCGGTGCGCGGTCACGTGTGGCAATGGTGTCGGACCAGGGACGGGGTTGGTCGGCCAGCGTCGTTGCTCGGGTGAATTCGTCGTCAAACTGGTCGTCGTCTCTTCGGGTACTCCGACTGCCGCTATCGTGGCAGAGGGCCTAGAGGGGTCGTCCTCGTTGGTAGCGGTACAGGGTGATAGCTTGGGACTAGTGTAGCCCAGGCCTCTCTTGTCGGTGGGGTGCCTCGGGTGGTCGGACATCTTTTCCCAATCTTTCTCGAGACGGGCTTGGGCTTCTGTCTTGGGTCTTCGAACTAATGAGGCTAGCTCTTCGGCGCGGATGCCTTTGGCTTCCACAAACTCGATTGGCGCTCGGACGGCAGCGGTAAGGTCGGATTCCTCGTCGGCGCCTCGTCCGGCTAGAGCTTGCGCTCTTATTTCGTCAGCGGTTTCGAGCGTGACGTTGGACCATTTCTGGTCCCCGTTCACTCCGAATGATTGCCATTGTTGGCGCCGCTTCCGGAGAGTCGTCGGCGTCGTCGGACGCGGCGAGCTCGCGCGTGCCGGAGGCGGGGCGGTCCATGGAGAGAATGGGTCGTGGAGTGTAGACTCGAGGCGTGGAGTGGCGTGTCGTTGTCGTTGTTATCGTGGGTTTCTTTTTGGTCTTCGTGGTTGTCTGACTCGGGAGTAGCTGGACGGGAAACAACGGGGTCGGAAGAAACTTCACTCGTTTCCCTCCCCCTCTCATAACGATGAAGAGCCGACCACGGCTCGTAGGCGGTAGCCTCGGTCGAGCTAAGTGAAGGCCGGTCCAATAGGCTGCACCGCGCGCAAGCGAGTAGCTCTAACGCGGACAATTTCTTCGTCGACGTCTGGTCTCGCTGTTGGCTCAAATGTCGAAGAAGAACCGGCATCCAATGGATCGCCATCGCTCCAGCTACACCGACGTAGGTGCGGCTGCGAAGAGCGCCACGGTGCGGTGAAGGAGAGAGGTTAGCCATGGCCGACTCACGGCCATCCACGACGCAAGTTGGCTGGAGGGGCGGCAGCCCTTTGGTGAGGTACAACCCGGTGGCTTTCTGGTGTCCAGTGCCGTGCTCCCAGGGTTGGACGAATTGGGTCGGGGTCAACCCCCCGACTAAACGGCGAGCTTCCGCATGCATCCGAGGGTTCTCGACCGCTACAAACGGAGCAGTGGCGGAGGCCATTGACTTGAAGACGCGAGCGGCCGACTCAAGAGCGGCACGACGTCCGGGTTCTTGGGAGAGCCATTGACTGCTGACAGCGGAGAGGTACGTGCAGGGCGGGTGGGCGATGACTAGGTCCCAACCTAGGTTTTGGACATGAAGCGCGTCGCCTTGGAAGTGGGGCACGTAATCGATCTCGGAAGGATACAAATCGCACGTAGCTACATCAGCACCGGCGAGTAGGAACATGGAGGAGACGACGCCGCTCGTCTCGCCAACGACGAGAACGCGTGGTGCGTGACAGCCAGACGTCAGCCCGTCTTGGACTCGTTGATTCATCTTCGTGAGCTCAGCGCAAAGCTCATCGAAGTGCTTGGGTAGCGCGGCGGCAGGCGAGGCTAGGGTGCCATTGCGAGGCCGGCGAAGCTCTTGGGCTGCCTCCGTGAGGTGCCGAGGTAATACCACCGCAGAGCCGCTCGCTCGTGCACGAAGAGAGGCGAGAGCGTGGAGAGCGGGTGACGGGGTATCATCACGGGTGCCGACATCGGAGTTGTTTTGAGAGGAATCGAAGGACTGGATCGCGGACGCATTGATCGCTGCCACGCGCATGATGGTGGTGGCAGTGGTATCGAGAGGCAGGCAGTGCTCGGAGGCGGCGACCGGTGGCCGCAGCGACGTAGGACGAATGGAAGAAGACTCGGATATCGACGACGTAGAGACGGGCTCGGAGGACGGGATGGACGAAGAAACTCGGAGAAGTGGGGTGTCGGACGGCGGCGACGGACGCCGCGGCCGCGAGACCACCGGTGAGAGACATGAAGGACATGGCTCAGGGACTCGGTTGGGCTGGCTCAATGGGCGTAGAAGCTCGGTTTGGGAGGCCGCCGTTCCTCGACGTGCAGAGGAGTTGTGGTCACTCTCCATGGTCACGTCGGAAGAGGAAACAGGCCAGGGATCGACGTCGTTGCATTCTGTCGTCGGCGGGGTCGGCGCCGGCGAAAGAAGGGACGTGGCTGTCGTAGAAGCCGGCTGCGGGGAAGGCTGGGGCCAGGGTGGTGGCTCTGCGGCAGCGGCTGGCGTGGGTAGTGGCCGAAGAGGTTCTGCAATGCGAAGCATTCTTCGGAGGACTTGGCTCGGGCTAGCGGGTGGATGGACCGCTGAAATTACGGTGGATTCAGACTCGAATTCGGAAGACTCGGCGACTTGAGAGGGGCTAGGAGACGGCTGTTCAAGCTCCTCCAGGGCTCTCGGTTGATGGGGTGGCGTGGGAACGCCGGTGGTCGACCGCGGACTCCGCGGTGACGTTAATTTGTACTCGGACTCGGACTCGTCGTTTCTGGCGTGCTGGACGCCAATAACAGGGCTAACTTTCGAAATGGGAACGGACGGGGCCGGCTCAAAGGTGAAGCCCCCTGGCGTCGCAACCGTCGGTGAGGACGAAGCTGAAGCTTGTGATGACAATAGGGGCACGGTGGCCAGCACCGGTTGGCTCGGTGCGGCCGAAATCTCGGACTCGGTGACGGGCTTGATTACGCGGGCTCGGGATGCACTGTCTTGTGCGATTGGACTCGGACTCGGAACGGAAACGGAAGGGATCGGCTCGGCGGCGTGCAGCCTGCTGGAGTGGCAGGCCGGCTGCGGCGAGACTCGGAACGGTGGCTCGGACAAGGACACAGTGGCTGTCGTCGAGGGCTTCGGCGTCAGCTTGTGTTTGGACTCGATACGCGGTGGCTCGTGAAACGGGGCTCGGTTGTGGTTGGAATTCTGGAAGTGACCGGAGATTCCAAATGACTCAGACTCGGGGCGGGGAGGACCGAAGGTGAACACTCCCGCGGAAGGAGTGGTCGTCGGAGGCTCAGTGAGTGGCTGGAGCTCCGTTAATCCTGCGGTCGACCGCGTGGTAGGACTCGGTGACGTTGTAAACTCGGACTCGGACTCGGACTCGGACTCGGATGGCTCAGAACGGGGTTTGCTCAAAACAGGCTTGGACTCGGACTCGAAAGAAAGTGGGGAAGAACCGGAGAACTGCGCCTCCATCGTCGTAGTAATGGAGACTGGTGATACCGGTGATGACTGGACTGGGCTCAGACTCGTAGATGGGCTCGCGGTGGCGTAAGACGAAGAGGGTAATTCTGAACGTGACTTGGACTCGGACTCGTACTCGGGAGACGTTTTGTGGCTCGGACATGCGAAATTTGATTTGAAGGATTGAAGGTTGGATTGGGCCTGCGGCGGCTGGATTTTCGCAGACCGTGAGGTCTTGGACTGGGGATGCTTGAGGAGTGGCGGGGGGTAGCGGTTGAGCGGCTTGAGTTGATAGAGAGGCGGTGACGGTTGACTTGGTTTTGAGGACTCGTGCGTGATATCGAGAATCAGGATGGAATCATCGGCATTGGGAGAAATAGGGGCAATCGGCGAGGAGGCAGGAGAAAGAGGGGGATGGAGGTGGCAGGGCTTGTCTGGAACTTGGGGAATCTTGGGGTACCGGTTGGAGGCCGTAGAAGTACTCGGCCGTAGCGTAATACGATCTTTTGGTGGGTGGCGTTCAGGCCCACTACCCTGGACTGGTAGCGGGGTAACAGCGCGGACGTGGGCCCCGCCGGCGACCTACTGGGCCGGACGGAGAACAACCATCGTGCGGAGGCGGCGGTGGACTTCTGGGTCGTTACCACACTCGCCACTGCCGCCTTCGCAGAGAAAACGAATGTATGGTTGGCAAACGACGGGGTTATGAGCTCCGTCGCCCGTGCCATACTTCCACAAGTCTGCCTCGGGCGTACCAGATGGAGCCCGGGGACGAAAGGCGCAGTACGCGCAGCCGTTGGCGTCGGTCCACTCCTTGACGTCGCGGTCTAAGTCGTCGAGACGCGGCGCCGTCATGGTGGCATCCGAGGGACGGCAGCGCGTGAGCGCAGCGCGAAGGGCCGGGTGACCCGCGTAACGAGAGATTTGCCAGAAGCGGGCTCGCGCTCGAGACCAGCTACCTGGATCCCATTCCGAGAGGCCCGAATCGGCCGGAAGCCCAAGGCCGTTCGGAGGGGGATCACATTGGCGACGGGAAGACGTGCTTTTGCCGAGGGGACGGTCAAGAAGTGTGTCCGGTAACGGAGACGATGCGGAGTAATTCGTAGGCGGAGGCGGAGCCCGACGATTGTCAGCGCCAGTCGCCTTGCGGTTCGAGTTGTTGTTTTGCGATTTTAATGCCTCGGCCACCGCCGCTTGGACGGCGGCGACCATCGAAGCCGTAGTGTCTGCGGGGTTAGAGGCAGTCTTAGCAACCTTGGCGGTCTTGGTGGACTTGGAAGTAGTCGCCGGCGGCGTCACGGCGGCGACCGTGACCGACGCTTGTTGGCCAGCGCGGGCTTGTTCGTACGGGCTCAGGTAGCGCTGGCAGAGGTTGACGCACGAAAGGGCCGAACGAGGGAGCTCGTGGTTCTCGACGCGGAAGCGAGTCTTCGCAAGACACTCGCCGAACTTGGTCGCGTTATCCACGCCGCGAGCCGCGTCGACCTTGTCGTTCCGAATGATGGACTCGAATCGTTGATTGATATCGTGCGACATGTTTGGGTGGTCCCAGACCGTCGTGGCATCCACCTTCGCGTCACCCATCTTGCGGACGTACGCGCGCACCAAATTCTTGGATAACTCTAAGAGATCGGAGCCGGCTTCACGGGCTACGAGGCGGTCCCACTCCATGGAGGCGGAGTCTTTGGCGAAGCCGGGCACGTTGGCCGCGAAGGTGGCGTCGCACTTGCGGAGAAGCACGTCGCAGGCCAGCGCGGGATTGAGAGAGAGAACCGGATCTTCGGCGAGATCGAGGAGGAAGGCGTAAATCCTTTGGTTGCCGGTGGTGCACAAGTTGGCGGCCGCTAGCAAGGATGTAAAGATTTCACGGTGGTCGCAGCCGAGCGAGAGGGCGCGCTCGAGTGGCTTGATGAAGGACAGACGAAAATCATTCCAGGAGGTGGCCGCTGTCTGGACGTTGTCCGAGGCCAGGCCCTTGGGGAACTTGATCTCGGAAAGCTCTTTGCCCATTCGGACTTGGTGATGGAGGGTGCGGTCGAGGAAGAAGCGGCTCCGAGCCCACTTGGTCACGTGCTCCTTCTCGAAAAACACACGGTAGTGCCAAACATTGCCGGCCCGAGAGAGGCCGCCGTTGAGAATGGCGTGGATTAGCTCGAAATCGTCGGAGTTCTTGTAGAGAGAAGCTACCTCATAGGGGGACATGTTAAACAGTTGGTCCCATGAGGCTAGGATGACCTCTCGCTCAGAAACATCCCCGGCGAGGCTTGGATCGACGGGATGCCGCCGAGTCGCCGGATTTGGAAGCGAGCGGAGGCCCGCGACGGTGGGTGGAGGTTGGGGATCAGAAACAGGCTTGACAGACGGGACAGGAACGGGTGTATTGGGTACGGGATCGGAAATCGGATTTGGCGGAACGGAGAACGGCGCGGCGGGCAAAGGTTGAGAAGGGAACTTGGCCGAGGCAGGGGGAGCACCGATGGAGTTGCCTCCTTCTTCCACAAGCGGTGGCGAAGTTTCGACTCGAGACGAAGTCGTAATGCCCGCTTGGCCCTGTAGAATGTTGAGTATCGTGTTGAAGGTAGACCCCACCTCTCGCTGAAATTCTTCGTGGCGCTGGGCGGCTTGGAGGGTAGAGGACTCGAGGCGGTCGACAGCGCCGCGGAGAGCCTCGATCTGGACTTGTTGGTCCATGATTTGGGCGGCGCCGACGGTGGCGGTCGGAGGTGGAACGACGTTACGTTTGGGGTACGAATACGTCGACGGGGGTGGAACAAACTCTTCATATGGTGGGGGCTCGAAAGGAGGGAGGGACCGGACGGAACCCACATCATCTTCAGCACCAACCACAGAGGGATTGAGAGAGGAAGGAACACTTGGCAAAGGATCAGCGAAAGAAAGGAGAGGAAAGGCCACCGGTGGAGCAACGGACGAGGCTAGAGGACCCATTCCAGCTCCAGTTGACGGGGTGTGAGTAGAGGCCCGCGGAGGCGGCGGAACTTCGACCGTCGGCGCGGAGAGGCGAGAGGGGGGGAGAACTGGCTCGGAAAGGCTCTCCTTTGAAGAAGGGAGGGGTCCCACGAGGCTCTCTTCCCCAGGAGACTTCGACCCGAACAGTTCGGGAAGAGAAGAAGAAGAGACGGGCTCATGACGCGGGGACGATGAAGATTTCTCAAGGGAAGAACTCGACGTGACGACCGGAGCCGAAGGCGCGAGCGAAGATTTTGTGCTTGTCAGAGCAAGGCTGATCTCACTCTTGGAGATTGCCTGCGAGGGCGCGCCGGCAGCTAGCGCGGAACGCGGTTCTTGTGGGGAGCTCATGGAGCTTTCCTCGGGGGTGACTACGGGCATGGTGATCGACGCACGACGCACGACGCACGCACGGAGCACGGTGGGCGCGGAAGTGTGGAAGGAGGCTTGTGGGAGGTGGTGGCAGGCGACTGGGGGTGGCTCAGGCGCGTGCTTGGCTGGTATTGACTCGTTGACTCGGGGTATAGACTCGGGAACTCGGGGGACTCGCTTGGGAACACGGTGGGACTCGACGAAGTTGCTACAAAAACACTCACAAGAAACCAAAAACCAAAGTCCTTGGGCTCAGAAAACTAACGTAAACACTCCGGAATCATACGATAAACAAACCCCTCCCCGCGCGGCGAAGGCTGAAGTCGCGATCGCTCGTCATGCGCGAAGATATACGGAAAGAGAGCGCATAACTACGCCACCGAAGGGTTCGAACTATCGTTAAAGTGGAACTCGTCCGCTGAAGCCAACGCGGAGGGTCGAGGAGAGATCCAAAATCGCGCCGGGGGAAGAAGGCGATGTGCGGAGAGACCTTCTAGACAAGCAACGAGCAAGGGGCGACGAAACAAGACGCGAGACGCGAGGCGCGTGCCATTCGTTCTTCCTTACTTTCATCGAAACCGCGACGAAACTAACATTAAACGTCGGTGCCCCCTCCGCGAGGATCGCGAAGAAGAACGGACGAGATGGAGGCAATCATCGAAGGAACCGCGAGAGGAATCGAAGCGAGGGGGGGGAAACAGCGCGCGCGGGGGGGGAACGAACGACGGCCGGAGGAAACGAACCGCGCGCGGAGGAGAAGAACCTCGCGCGGGGGGGGGGAATAATATAACGGCCGGAGGCGACGGATGGCACGCCGAGAGGAAGAACCTGCCGCGGGGGGGCGAGGGACCGAGGGCACGGCGGGGCAGCGTGGGAGGGCGCGAGGGTGATCTCGGAGCGAGATCGCGTCCTTTCCCTCGCGGAGCGCGGAGAGACCCCCCACGAGATATCTTGGGACCGGAGAATGTTTTGGACGAATCTTCTTGCCGTCGGCCGAGGAGAGGCGGACGGAGAGAGAGAGAGAGAGAGAGAGAGTCTCGCAGAGCGACTGCAGAACGAGAAGTCGAAGTCATGCCGGTTTATTACCTTAAACGAGCCAACAATTATAGTAACAGCAAAAACAAAATTCGAATCGCAAATTTCGAGACCAAAATCTGCAAACCTGGACTTGAGACCATGGGGAATCCGAATCTGTGTGTCTTGTGCGTCAGTGGCAACACGGGGAACTGTTCAATTGTAATTGTGAGCGCGTACCTTACACGAATATTCATGCCTACAGCCTTCAGATGGGCAGGAATACAACAAGGAGAAGAACCTCGCGCGGGGGGGGGGGAATAATATAACGGCCGGAGGCGACGGATGGCACGCCGAGAGGAAGAACCTGCCGCGGGGGGGGGGCGAGGGACCGAGGGCACGGCGGGGCAGCGTGGGAGGGCGCGAGGCCAATCTCGGAGCGAGATCGCGTCCTTTCCCTCGCGGAGCGCAGAGAGACCCCCCACGAGATATCTTGGGACCGGAGAATGTTTTGGACGAATCTTCCTGCCGTCGGCCGAGGAGAGGCGGACGGAGAGAGAGAGAGAGAGTCTCGCAGAGCGACTGCAGAACGAGAAGTCGAAGTCATGCCGGTTTATTACCTTAAACGAGCCAACAATTATAGTAACAGCAAAAACAAAATTCGAATCGCAAATTTCGAGACCAAAATCTGCAAACCTGGACTTGAGACCATGGGGAATCCGAATCTGTGTGTCTTGTGCGTCAGTGGTAACACGGGGAACTGTTCAATTGTAATTGCGAGCGCGTACCTTACACGAATATTCATGCCTACAGCCTTCAGATGGGCAGGAATACAACAGACAACAGACTCAAGACTCGTAAAACTATTAACTATTAAATTTTGATCGAAATTTAGGTGCCCGACCTTCAAATTTTGACAACAAAATTTGGGGGGTTTAGCAGAAACAAAACTTACGGACTTTCCAAAAGGGTAGGTGGGAAGTAGTGGTTAAAAAGAGTGAGTGACCGGGCTACCACGACCCGGGCCCCTAAGTAGCGCACGAGGGGAGTCGCCGCAAGGCAGGGTAGTGAGGGGTGAGGGATAGGAGGGGAGCGAAGGCGTGGTGGCATAACACGTTGCAAGGCCACGAGCGAGGCGAGAACATGAAAAGGTTTATTTATTTTCGTCTAGAGTACGAGTACTCTACTCTTATCTTTCGCTCTGGTGGCCACTTCCACTTCCGAGCGCTACTTTTTATGGAGGTAGGCAGGGGGGGGAAATGGGAGTCTAAGAGAGCGCGGGCGGACTCAAAGAAGCTGAGAGAGACGAGTGGGAGAGAGTGGGAGAGAGAAGGCGGGGTGGGGGGGGGGGAGGGGGGCGGGGGGTCCGACCGCACTCTCCCTCCCCCACAGAGAGGGGCGGAGCCCCAGCGCTCGCAGCCGCAGCCGCGCTCTCTTCACAGGGACTCTCTCCCCACACTCTGTGGACTTCTTCTCGGAGGGAGTCCAACAAGATCGGAGAGAACTCGGCCGCCGCCCTATTTCAATCGCTCTTCTCCTCACCTCCCTCTCTTCTTTGCACAGTACTCTCTCTCTCTCTCTTCTTTGTTCTCGTCTCTAGAGCTCTACTCTACTCTAGTTCCCTTCTAGAGCAGATGTAGAGAGTAGTCTTCTTGACCATTTGCGGCTCTGACTCTGTTGCGGCGGCCTCCCTCCACAACCTCCAAGCCCGTGGCCCTCCCACTTGTGTTGAGAGCCCTCTCCCCTTCTCTTCCCCCTTCTCCGCCTCCCCCAGCCGCCCGTCCAAACATTTTCGACTCCATCCTCTCGCCGCAGCCTCCCTCGCCTCGCCCCCTCGGCCCTCTGGCCAGCGCCCCGCAGCGATGCCCGCGCTGTGTGAGATGAACAGTGCGACTCCCGTTGACATACGGCTCCTCGGATTCGACAACCTTACGCGGCTAGGCGGCTGGGCAATCGGTTATTCGGACCCATCGGTGCGCGGCGACCCCTTCTGGTGCCAGGACCTCATCTACCCTCCTGTCTCGACCGAGTTTGTCGAGGAGGAGCGGGCATTCTGTGAGGGTCACTACCTAGACCCAGCGACTAGGGTCTTCCACGCCCACCCCGACGGCATGGAGATCGCCATCCCCCTTGGCTACCAGCCCGACTGCACCTTTGGGTGTCGAAAGTGCGAGTACATTCCCACCGAATGGGCACCTGCCAATGAGACGCGCTGGGGGTGCAGGAGATCTCAGGAGGTCTACTCATTCTGCGAGTCGCCCTCGCTGCCGCCCTCGCCGCCCATGCCGCCCTCGCCGCCGCCGCCACCTCCGCCCTCGCCTCCTCCGCCCCAGCTGCCTCCCTACCATCCACTCAACATGCCTCGCTCGCCGCCGCCGACACCGCCTCTGAACGTCGACACCACCGCCATTGGGGGCGTTGGCATCACTCTATACCTGCTCGTCCTTCTCTGGGCATGCTACGAAATCCTGATCCGTGCTATCATGTGGCCGTGCTGCTCGGACGGGTATTTCCCCAGACTGCACCCAGACTCATCGCGCATCCGGGTGGCGTTTGTGGCATCAATCGGGATATCCGCGCTGCTCAGCATCCCACAGTATGCCCTGCTCTCAACCACCGCCATGTATGAAGAAGATGGGGTCATGCTTCCTATCCACCGACAGGTCTGGCATGATGGCCGCCACGTGACCATGTATGACCTACGCATCTTCTCGTCCCTCTTCTTCTCTTACGCAATGGCCCTCCTTCTTTTCAAATGGTCGCACTTACTCTCCAACGCGTCGGTGGGCGCTATTCTGCGCCCACGTGCCCTCCTCACGGCGAACGTCACATTCACAATCATCGGTCTCGCCTGCGCCATCTCATGGCGAGCGTCCACTGACACGATTGCTTCTGCATTTGACGAGCCGTACCTTGGAGCCTTCTCCTGGGTCGATGTGCTGAAAAATATCGGATACGCCTCGGTTGTCCTCGTTCGGCTCCATAGCTTCAGGAAGCAGGCCAAGGTGGGTCAAACTATTGTATGGGGAGAGTGATCACGCCAACGCACCATGCCCCCAACCATTTCTTGCAAATCCACCAGCAAGCCCTCCCACCCTTACGTGGATATTCGCAGAGACCCCAGCGGGCATCGCCGGACGGCACCGAGGCAGGGCTACGGCGGCTGAAGACGGCCTTCATCATCTGCTTGTCGTGCTTCTTCTTACATATCTTCATGCTTGGTGCACGGGGGGCAATCATGGGGCCCCTCTTCGCACTCGACGTGCAGCGTGCGATTCTGTACTCGTTCCCTTGGTTTGTGCTGGGTGCCTATCTCCCTCACTTTATCCCATTGGTAGCGCTGCTGTACAATCTGCGAGCCCGCCCGCCTCACAGCCGATTGACCTTCACCGCCCACAAATATGGTGCTTTCGGAGACCAGACTAGTACCGCAGCCTCCGACTTTAAGCAATACCCCATTTATGTTTCCCATGCGGGATCACTTGCCTTAGTGAAGCAAGAGGGCAATGCTACATCGGGGCAGGACGGAAGGCAAGGTGCTGACGCACCCTCGACTTCCCGTGAGCTACAGCAGACCCACGTGGAAACGGAAGATTTGATAGACGTCGACACCTATCCAATGTCGTCGAGCGAGGGCTTCTCCGCACACGATTCAGGGCACTTGGTACCATCCCAGCATGCCACTGACCTCCGAAATGATCAACATCATACCGGAGGCGAGCCTATCACTCATGAGGCCGAGTTGAGCTTTTTGTAGGCGGCGGCAGCAGCAATCCGGCCGGGGAGGATGGCTTGTATTGGTGCAGTGGACTACGATCAAACCAACGAGTGATTCACGAAGCTATCGGACGTGCCCCCTCATTATCGATCAACCGCTCTTCAGACCACATCTTCTGGATACTATCTTCTCTCTGATGGATGCCACCCCTCAGCCGGTACGCTGGCTACGCTTGTATGCCTCGGAGCATGGCATTTTGACACTCCCCATGCACATGTTGGTTACAAAATAGTAGCACATGCTTCGGTGAGTTTTGTTTCATCGTGGTCATTGATCCTCGACCACTCCTTAAGCTAGTCATCGAGTTGCGGTAGATTTGCGGGACAGTGATTGATGGATGTGGGTTGTATTCTCTAGTATTCTCATCAAAGAAAGTCTGTTGACCAAAATGTGAAACGCGTTAGCTTTCAGCAAGGCGGCAGTGCGAACCGACACAGCGGTGCACATGCAGGTGATATGGCGCCGCCGTGCCCTCCGTCGGGACTCACCACCATGCTTATGCTTATGCCACACCTTTGGCCACTAATCTTTGACAAACTTCTTAATATTCTCGTCAAAACAACTAAGTTTACACTTAGTGCACCATGGGGAGGCGCCTCGTGCCCTTTGGCCTTTGGTGTCACGGGCCCTCAGGGTGATAAGTGCTTAGCACATGCCAAGGGACATGGCATGAGGGCTGACTGACGGGCGCCCCACTTTAAAAGTAGATTGGGATGGTGCTATATCTATGAGGCCCTAAAGTGCCTTCTTAGAGTCTAAACTAAAAGGCGGCTATGTGAAAGACTAGTAGCAACGCCAACCCCTTATATCAGTACTCTATGCTCGTCATAATCACTATAGCTTGCAGGAACCGCTCGTAGCTACATTAGCGAACTCGGGCTGTTCTCTTTAAGCGAGCGCGTTCACGTCAGGTGCCACGCACGTGAGCCTTGCCTTACGAGAGCCTTGCCTTAATGTTGCGACTGCAGTTCGCATCCATGTCTGAAATCTATGACCTAGCAGTTGTAGCTTGGAGCTGGCTGTGGCGACACCTTGTTGAGCAGTTCGCGCAACCATGTCGACACCTCGAGTTGGCGCTCGATCTCTTCCGAACGCGCAAATCCGGCTTGCCGCTCCGCCTCAACTTTCTGCTCCTCCCGGCGCGCAAATCGCCGAAAGAAGGAGGCAAGAGCGGGAGCACGGGTTGGTAAGGCGTCGAGATCGGCGAGGTTGACCGTCAGTAGGTCGTAGGCGACGAAGCTTCGCGCGTCGGCCCATGCGGCACTTCCACCCGATATTCGCTCAGTGTCACACTCATACCTTTGTGAAAGGTGAGTGAGGACGGTGCGGTAGGCGCGCATGTCCGCTGCAACTTGCAATGCTTCGGAGCGCGAAGAATGGCGTTTTGCATGGGCCATTTCCGCCAGATCGTCGCTGAAGGTCGCTTCATGCACGAGAAGAGTCGCGCCGCGGCCCGCCTCACAGAGCGCCGCACATGGCCGCGTGTCCCCCGAGTATACGAACCTCCACCCAGCCGCGTGGTCGAGGACAACTCCCCACGCGTCGAAGCAATGCGTTACGCGCACTGAGCGCAGAGCACGCAGCCCTAGCCCCGACTCGCGCAGAAGCCATTGTCGTTCGACGCAGCGAGGGGAGTTGAAACTGGAGCAGCTGACAAAACGATAGCGAGGGCGAGTGATAGACGGAAGCAATGCAGCATACTTGTCAAGCCAGCGCCCGTATGCAACAGGTCCGACGATCAGAAGAGGCGATGCAGCTTCTTTGTGTGATCGGCAGGCCTCTGCCGCCGCGAGCACGGTTGGAACTCCTAGGTGATGGTCAGCATGCATGTGAGAGATCCATATCAGACGAAGGCGGCTGAGCGCACTCGCCGCGCCTGAGAGGCATGATGGGATAACACCGGTGAACAAATTGGTGGCCAATGCTACGAGCTGGGGAGAATTGGTCAGAAGAGGGAAAGCCTGGCTTCGATACGATACTTCAAGGCGTGGGGGAAGTTGTTGAGTCGAATTTGCGAATATCGAACAGATTATTGGACGCGGAAGTGTGTGAGCCATAAGGCGCACTGTCAGCACAAGAGACTCGCCAAAGCAGATTACTCATTCGTCCTCAACTCTTACCTGCAGCTCCAAATAGGCGCATCAGCTGCCCAAGCGATCCCTCGCCAACGTCAAGAAATAGTCCACCGCGCTCGAAGGCATGCAAGAAAAGTGCAGAAGGTGCGCGGTGCTTCGAGGGTACCGCACAGCCAGTACCAAGGAAGCACGTTAATAGCTGACGACGGTCTGCCTTGAGAACGCAAGCGGGCGGGGCCGAGACGTCGCGCGTTATCGGTGCAGCTGCGGCGGCTTCCGACGGAAGCGCAGGTGGCCCTTGGGCCGGAAAATTTGGGTGGAATGGAATTTTCGTCCGCTTACGCATGTAGTCGTCGGGCAATGGCATCTGCGTTGTTGGCTGATGTACTTCGCTCGCCGTGGATGGTGCTATTGGGTCCGGCTCGGAGAGCACTTCTCGGACTTCTGCCGCGATTTCGGCGAGATTTCGCTCCCCAAGACAGCTGGTGGTGTCGGCTTGCAAAACCTGCTGTGTCGCCGAGCACGATTCGGAGGTGCTCGCTGAGGACGCAAGACGATTCTCGGGCTCTAGAATTCCGATGACACGCTCCACGAGGCTTGATTGGATAGTCGAGGGTTGAGGCATGCTTGCCGCTACGGCTGCCTGGACACTGAAGTTGTGGTATTTTTGCGGATGCATCGGAATCTGGAAGCTTGCTAGAGGGGGCACGCGTTGCAGTGGGCTCGGCAATTGCGCAGAGATGTGGGGCAGCCCCTCAACATCGAGGAACACCTCCGCGTTGCCCTGCGCCGGAAATAGATCTGTCCCCGCGAGAATACCCAGCAGCGACTGCTGCTCTGCAGCACTCACAAAAGCGGCGTGAGGTTTGGTCGCGTCCTTGCGCGGAGGTAAGGGTTCGTTCTCGAGCATCACATGTGTTACACTAGGGCCTAGCTGCTGCAGCCACGACCTATACTCAGTCGAGACAGCAAGTCGTGAAGGAACGGCGTGCAGCGCGAGCAAGATTGCCGACGGCATGTCACCAACACGCCAAGCACAACAGCTGGCACAACTCGTAGTCCCACTGTCAGCAGGGGCACATCGCTTGTCGTAATCAGGCTGTTGTGCGGAGCTCGGAGCGGGATTGGCGGAGATGCGTGCGAAAGTCGTGGGCTCCGGCAATGTGTACGTTGCAACCGCCCCTGTGTGGTTGCAACCATCGGAACAGTCCCGTTTATGGCTTAAGTCCATCGGCTGACGATTCCCAGCTGCACTACTGGTAGCAAACACGCGGGTGCCTTTTCTTTTTGCGTCCTTGGACGCCATGCATTCTAGATCTTGGGGCCACAACGACGATCCATCGGTAGGTGTCTCATATGACTTGTATACATTGAGCCCAAGGAGCAGCGGGTGGCAACGCAGCGCATACAGTTGAGACGCGGTCATCGCGCCGCAAAAAATGATGGCAGCGCCTCCCCATTCGATCAGGTAGCTGAAGCAAGTTGCCTGTGCGTCGCATCGAAACCCAACACCAACATCACTTGAAATGGCGCGCGAGCTAGGTGCCCTTAGCGCGGGCCATTCTTCTTTCACACCTAGGTCAAAACAATGCTGCGCTGTCGCTGGGGCAACGGCCCGTTCCAAGGACTGCGTGCTCGGCGGCCTGCCGTGAACATCTCGAGGTGGCGAAAGTGGCTGCGATTTGAAGCCTTCAAGCCAGCCATGCCGCGCCATCGTGATTGGCGCAGGGTTCCGCATCGAGCCAGTATTCTGCACGTGGATGCCTTTGGACGTCTTGCTGTGGGATGGAGATGATACCGAACTAGCAATGGCATTTGAAGCCAAACCCGCCCACTTGCGGGTTGGCGAGGTTTTGGGCCGGCCGCCGGCTGGTAATGTCGAGGGCGAGGATTCGGCACGGGACGGTTTCGGCTTTGGACGCAAAGCCGCGGCGGCGGCGGCACCTGAGCTGGTTGTGAGCCACTGTTTGACCAGGCGATCACGAAGGAGGGCGTCGGTGGCCGCCTTCCGCAAAAGGAGTGCTGAAAGCCCACGGCCGCCTCCACTGGACAGCATCTGCTCAAAGAGAAGGGGTGTCTCACCAGCAGCTGTGGCACCAGATGTGCTTGAGGCGCCTTCAGACTCTCGCGACGCCAACGTGTCCGTATTGGCAGCTTGGTCATCTGACAAATCAGAGTCTTCTGAATCGGACCTTCTCGATTTTCCGTCAGTGCTCAAATTGCTTGCGCTATCTTCTACGTCGCTTTCGCTATGACTAGTGTTCCCGCCGCTCTGTGACACGCTGCTATCGTCACTGCCGTTCGTACTGCTTCCGTCTTCGTGACTCCCAGAGGTACCATCTTGTGAGCCCAAAGAGGTGGCAATGCCAATCCTTGGTAGCCCGCAGGGCCCCGGTTGGCAATCCTCTTGACATGCTTGAGCCAGAGTGGAATTTTCAGAAATTTCAGACAGCAGTCCCAAAGATGAAGTCTGAATGCGTCGGCGCTTTGATGGAGGGACATTCATCCCTGTGCATCGATCACCATGAACTCCAGCAACAACCCGGCGAGAATGGTGTTCATTTAGCCACTCATAGCAACACTTGTGCGCTCTCGCCGTTGAACCCAGCCCATCCATCGCCAACGGAAGAATCAGAATGTCCCCGATCGCCTCTTGTCCGGGTTGAGGTGTAGCCCAGCCATTCGTCCCGGCGTTGCCAAGGTGCGTCTCTCTCCCACCCCACGAGAGGCTCTCATCACCCTGCAGCTCGACTGGCTGCACGACGAGACTCTTGAGGTGAGCGAAGAGTCGCAGGGAGGCAATGTACGCGTCGACTCCTTCCGGCCCGATCACAGCGATCTGCTCTGTCCCCGCCTGTGCGAGCGAGAGCAGCAGGCCAGGCAGCCCGGCAACTGCGGCGGGTGCGAGCGATGTGAGCAGAACCGCGTCGAGCCCACGGTGGAGCTTCAGCTTGTGCTCGGCGGCGAGGCGCTGGAGCCCCTCGGTGGCGTTAATTAGCAGTCTTCGCCCATCCGCGCGCTCGACCATCGCGCAGGGCGTCGTGCCGTCCTCGCCCGTCCCAACGACGACGAGGCGCACCATCGTGCCATCGCCTGAGCACAGAGAAAAGAGAGGCAGGACAGGTAATAGGAAATAGGAGTACTCTGGAGTAGAGTGGAGTACTCTACTCTAGAGTAGAGAGTAGAGTAGAGGCTTGCGCTTCGCAGAGCGGCCCCCCCCCTTCCCATGGCTCCCAGAGCCATCCCCAAGCCCCAGAGGAAGCCTAAGCCGGCCCCTGGGCACTATACTATCCAGGCCCGCGATCTCCGCGCCAGAAACCGCGCAGCCGCGCTCGAAGACGTCCGGAAGGCTGCAGCGTACTGCCGAGCGAACAGCGTCGGAGCCAAAGCAGCAATGGCCACAAGGATGTTCCCGCTGGCAACGCGGCATAAGGTCACAGGAGAGCTGCAGAAAGCGCAGGGGGACGAGCAACGAACGCGCGACTCACACTCACAGATTCTCACAAATGTAGAGCGGCGCAAGCTCGCTGCATGGATCCTAGCGCGCGCTGACATGCATGAGCCCCAAAACAGGCACCAGATATCCGTCAAAGTGCGCGAGATGCTCGCGGAGCGGCACAGGTTCAACCGGGCGAAGAAGTTCGGCAAGGGTACAGTCCTCCTCAACACACCCGAGCTCAACCACGTGAACTCCGACCTCGACCTCTCCCATACGTTCTTCCAACGCATCTTCCCGTGGTGGCGTGCTCACGGTATCGACATCGAGGAGGGCAGCTCAAGGGCAGAAGAATATCGAAGGGGGAAGAAGTACACGGAGGAGGTTGTTCGTAACCACTTTCACGGCGAGTATGGTCTGGAGGCCGAGCTCATCGATGCAGGGGTCATGGACCCTGAGACCAAGGTAAAGGTAAGCATGCGCCCCCCTCCCGCGCCCCCCGCCCAGCACTCGCGTGTACAAGCGCATGCGCAAGCATGCCCCCCTCTCGCTCGCATGTACTCAGGTTATCAAGGATCAAGGACACCCGCCGCGTTTTAAATGCGGACGAGACCCCGCAGGCCTTGGACGTCCCTCAACGCGGGCGGCGGGCGAAAGTGGCCAAGCGCAAGGGCAAGGCGGTCAAGCAATATCTTGGCGTTCCGTATATTATGAAGTTTACGAGTAGCGTCCTCCCATGAATGGAGAGGCTCTGAATCCCTTTCCACGCCGCGACTTTTTTCTTTAGCTTGGCGTAAAGCTTCTCCCAAAAGGAATCATTGTCGGGTCCCTCCCAGAATGGTACTCCTAGTATGGTTGCGTATTCTCCTTCACCTAGTGTTTTAAGGTAATCTAGTGCCACGGGGACTCGCGCTCCTGTAAGAGATCCCATGCGTATTAGTATACTCTTCCTTTTGTTCACTCTAGCCCCGGTGGCGGCTCCGTAGATGTCTAGAATCTGCATCGCCTTTCCTAATGACTCGAAAGAGTTCGCTAGAATTTGCGTATCGTCCGCGAATTGCGAAAGTCTCAGCTCTCTAGGCCCTATCGTGATTCCCCTCATCTCGGGATCGGCGTTGATTAAGCGCGTCAGGCCCTCGGCCACTAAGAGAAAGGCGAGGGGAGATAGCGGGCACCCTTGAGGCATACCACAATGTATCGTGAAGGGGTTGCTACGCCTTCCATTGGCCTTGATCCACCGGGTCGGAAGTGAGTCCGTGTTCGTTAATAGCGTTAGCCACCTAGAGTAGCCGGGGCCGAAGCCCAATGCTTGTATCGCTTTATGATAATACTCCCAGCTGACTCTATCGAAAGCTTTTTCCCAATCTATGGCCAATGCTAGGCCCTCCTCGTCCGTGTCGTCGAGATACGCTTGTACTAGCTTCAGAAGATGGGTGGCTTCGCCTATCATGCGCCTGGGTACAAAGCCTACTTGCTCCCTGGAAATAATGGTATGGATCGTCCTCTTGAGCCTGTTAGCTAAGACCTTTGCGAGAATTTTGTAGTCCGTTTGGAGCAACGTGATAGGTCTATAGTTCCTCGGGTCTCTGGCGTCCCCGTTCTTATAGAGTAACGTAATGTCTCCCGAGCACGTGTCCTCCGGGAGTGCCCCCGTCCGGTATGCCTCTTGAAACATGTCCATCAGTTGTGGGGCTACGAGTTTTTCGAAGCTTTGGTAGAATTCCATCGGGATGCCATCCGGCCCCGTGGATTTACCTTTTGCCATTTGGCGTATCGCCCTGATGATCTCGGAATAGCCGATGGGCTTATCCAAAAAGGACCTATGGCTCGCCGGTATCTGGTGCTGCTTCAGCGCGTGGAGGAGGGGTTCTGCGCCTTGTGATGCTTTCTCGCTAAAGAGCCACACGTAATACTTCCGCAATGAAGCTAAGATGGCGGAATCCTCGGTAGCTATATTATCCTCCTCTAGGGTTGGTTGTGGGTCCTCCCATCTCACCCCTGCATGCATCGCTGTGATGTCTCCATTAGCATGTCTAGGCGTGAATCTTCTAAAAAATTGCTTCGTGACAAGCTCTTCCGCCCTTATGATTTTTTCCGCTAGAGGCGGGGCCGGTGAGAACGTACGCCTTTTATCTACTACTTTACGGTTAAGTTCAGCTATGGAGTCTAGCCGGGCTACGTTGGGGATTGCCTCCATCTGGGCTTTCCTAGCAGCCGCTACAGCGTCTACTTCCATTTGGGCGTACGTTCGTCGTTTGCGAAGCTCCACCGCTTTCGCGAGGAGGATCGAGGATACTTTCCTTTTAGATTCCGTCCACATCGAGAGTTTGCCCCTAGCGCCTTCTCCCGGGGGGGCCGTATATAGTCGTCTCCAGAGGAGGTTAATCATCTCTCGCGTATCCGGGTCTTCCAACACCTCCAGCGGTATCTTGGCTTCTATCTCCGTCGCCCGTCTAGGCGGGGCTATTGCGAACGTCGCAACCACCGGGTGGTGATCCGATGCCGCCATGCCCGTGAATAGTTTGACGTCTATGTATGCTTTATACCATCTCCACGTGGAGTAGTATTCCGCCGCGTATACGCGGTCTATCCTAGTGTAGGTCTGGTGCCCGCATCTCGTGTATTGGCCTTTAAGGCTCGGATTGACTAACAATTGAATGTCCGTGAGGCCGTGCGTGGCGAGCGCCCTCACAAGGGCTCTGCCTCCCGAATTCGCGTAAGGGGCCGCCCCCTCGCTAGACCTGGTATCTCTATTAACGTTCTCTACGCAATTAAAATCGCCACAACACCACAAACAAAGTGCACCTTATCCTCATGCTTTGCCATGAGGACGAGAGCGCTCGGGGCCGCACGGGCAGCACAACAAAACCAAGCAACGCAAAACAGGGTGAAGACTCAACCCTCCCGCCCCCCGTACCCGTACCTGTCACGCAGGTGGCTCTCACCGACGAAGACCTTGAGCCCGAAGGGGAAGAAGAATTCGACAACTCCCTCGAAATCTCCATCATATTTACGCCCTACGAGCGCGGGTACAAAATCAAAGACGAGGAAGCCTTCGGCGCGATTGTCGCGCACCTTAACCAACTGGAAGGCGTCGACCTGGAGCCCGACTATATCTCCAAGAGTGCCTCCGGCCCCTGGGAGATTCTAGTCACAGCAGACTGCGCAAATCAATTCCGCGCGAAATTCAAAGACGTAGCGGATTTTCGCAAGGCAGGCATACTCTGCCCGGTGGCGGTCAAGTACCAAACTTTCGACGACAAGGCAAGGGATCTTCTACCCCGCGCGTCGAACAAAGCGCTGGCTAGCGCCTTCAAGGACTCCACAGCGCACCTAGTGGTGCGGAATTATAAATTCGAGATGAAAAACCACATCAGCATCAACACACTCGCCAAGGCGGTTGAAAAGCAAGGATTCTTCTTTCTCCAGGGCAACCAAGAGCGCACCAAGGTCCTCACCAAAGAAGGTATCCTGGTCACCCAAGGCAAAAAAGAAGTTTATCACTTATACGTATGCGGCGCACAGACAGTCCATACACATATATTACGAATACACACGCGCACTGCCCCCCCAATTCGACCCCTTCGAGCCCTGTAGCCGATCTGCTGACCGGCCGCGCCTGCCGAGAGAGACGCCAACTCTGACTTTTCAGCCAGGGAAGCTTGCTGCCAGGCGGGTGTGGGCTGGGGCGGGGTCAGGTGCTCGGTACGGCACACCCAGGCCAAGGCCGGGCGGGGGGCTCGCGCTGCGCGCGCGCTGCTCGCACCTGGCTTCTGGCGCTCGTCTGCGCGCTGCGAAGGGGGGGGAGTGCGAGAACGACCTGGAGGCGAGCGCGGCGAGCGTGAAGGGGCACATCGCGGCAGGCAGCGTGGGGGGGGCTTACCTTTGGTGTTGGCCGCGTGAGTACACCCCTGTGGCAAGCTGGGCTGCCAGAGAGGAGTGGGGGAAGGGGGGGGGGAGGGGAGCGGCGCGCGGCGGGCCTCCGCGACCGCTGCAGCGGGTAAGTCCCCGGCACCCGGGGAGATAGCCGCTGGAGCGAGCCCTTATTGTCACTTTTTGGTACCAGATCTCCCACTGTGCTCCCGGGAGATATTCCATCAATCTGAAAGACTTCAGCGTATCATACCGCTGGAGAGATACCGACTTTCGAGGGGCTTGCTATGGGCACTCGAGCTCCTCAGGCGCCTTGAGGAAGACATTCCTCGATTGGCGGGGCGGAGTTTTCATATTCAACTCGCCAGCGGTCCGGCCTCTTCAGCAGAGGGGGGGAAATGCTGCGTTATTATTTCCCATTTCTTCGGTGTTAAGGTAAAGGGGTCGGCCCATGTGCACTACGTTGGGTCTGGCGTTGGGGGAGGGTCGGGACATGCCTCTTGGCAGTATTGAGTGTCGGCGTGGCCTAGGCCGCCGCAGTGTAGGGGCCCAGCCTTGCGATTTCCCCTATCGACTGGCATGATAAAAGCAGTGATGCTCACCTCTTCGTCCAGCGTATCGCCAAAATCCCGACTCCCACAAGACGCCCTTTTGCGCAGCACGAGCACGCACGCGAGCGGAAGGGGAAGGCTTATAGGTCCCCATGTATGAGTCCACTTCGATGCCTAGGGTAGGCCATCATAGTGAGAGCATGGCTAAGGCAGCGACGGAACTGCAGACTGCAACGTATCAGCTGAAAGCTTGCGGCAATCCTTGGGTGGAAAGTCCCAAACGCGAAAAAAGGATATCCACCCACATATGATAGTGTCCTCGACCACTTTGGTATAATCTATTCCAGTTGGAGGGTATCGGTCTTCTTGAGCTCAAATGTCACGAGGATCGAAGAAACTGTCCGCTCCCAGCGGACCCAATCGTGAGCTGGGGTCACCGTCACCGATTCTTTTCTGCCAAAAGGCAGGGGGCGCATCGAGCACGGAGTCGCTTGACTTCTTTCTGTGCCCCACAAGAGCAGATGCCACGGGTGAGTCCTCGTCGATGTTGATCACGATGGTTGCGAAACCCCGTGCACGCGCTTCCGAGTAGGCCGCCTCATAAACAACTCGCATTAGCGGCTCCCAAGCCGGTCCCTCTGCCACAGGTGCAAAAATGCGGGCACGGAAGGCAGTGCGGGATCTTGCCCACTCATATCCAATCAAGCTTGTGACTGCGCTCAACACTGTCCCTATACACGCAAATTTAGATAGGAACGTCTGTGCGGCTCCGGCCCAGAGGATGCCCAACGCGCTCGTGATTACAAGCGCAAATGCCGCGGGCGCCAGAGGCGAAAGCTTTGTCCAGACGTCTATTGGCAGGAAGAAGCGAACAGCCTTGAAGCCTGTCAGCGTTGACCCATTCCACAAAACCAAGGCTGCCGTTGAGCAGCTTTGAGACTGGTCGGAGGCGGCGGGCGCGTCAGTGGCGGCAAAAGTGGCGAGTAGGTTGGGCGATTCAAAGAGCCGCTCGAATTCCGCCCGCGAAAGCCCCAGATCCCTTCTTGCATAGTGGGCACAAACGAGGTTGAGGGCCTCCTCCTTGGTGAGCTGGCGCACACACCCTCTACGGGCAGCCAGGGATGCATCTCGGCGAGACGTGTACACTGGTAAAAGAAGCGGGCGAAAGATGAGGCAGCGACGCGAGGCCTGCACCCAGCCGAGCCGCGTATACAGCTTCTGTGCCACGAGATTACTGCCGTTGACGGTCAGGTAGAAGTATTTGACCCCAAGATCCTTTGCTCCAGTCTCCGCCGCCACGGCCAAGCTAGAGCCGATGCCTCGCTTGCGATAGGCGCTGTCTACGCGCAAGTCGAAGACGTAGCCGCAGAGTACCTCCTCGCCGTGCGCCCACAGCTGCTTGATCGCCACGGCGATCACCCCACAGATGGCACTGCCGGCACGCACATCCTCACAGACAAAGATGAGGTGTGCACTGAACTGGCGCGCCTTGGCCGCAAAGTCCTGGTAATGCCAGAAGGCGGCACTGATCAGCCCGCCACCGAACCGTAACTCCGACCCTGAGATCTCGAGCTGGAGGCAGGCCTCGCTGTCAGACGGCTGGTACTCGCGAATGAGCAGCCCGTCGGACATCGAGGCGGCGCGCCCGACCTGCCCCGAGGGTGGGCGGAGGCGACGGTGGTGGAGGCGATGGAGGCGGAGGAGACGGTGGCGGAGAAGGCGGCGGTGGAGACGAAGGCGGCGGCGAGGGTGGAGGAGGCCAGGGTGGTGTAGGCGAGGGGGTTCGCTAGGATACTAAAGTTCTACTATGCACGAGCTTCATGGATCGGCCCCATTTCTATTAGTAGTACTCCGTGTCTACCCAATTCCTGGCCCGTGCCCAACTCCTGGTGCTGCAGTCCTTCGGCCCCTTTGAGGCTGCTGGGAGAGCTCTGGCATGAGTGATGCCGCAGAGTCAGAGGGCCAGACTACCACTGCCGTGGCTTTGGCCGCAGGAGCGGCGCCCCGCGCCGGGCATGCTGGACCAGACACGCGGACGGCGGCGAGCACTCTTGACGAAGCACGAAGCCTCGAAGGTCCTTCGTGGGCTAGGAGGGCCTGCGCCCCACATGTGCACATGGGAAGTGGCGCAAAAGCGCTGCTATACGCAGTTTGTGGGTGGCCGGCCCATTGGCCGCATTGTGTACCCAGCCAGCCAGCAGCGTGCGTTTTGAAACCTTTGGACGGCAGTGAGCAGTGAGCTCATTTCCTCCGCCGATCGGCGGTTGGGCCAGCGCATCCCCACGGGCCGAGCGCGCCGCCACGCATGTGTCCGCCGTCCCGCCACCAATCTTCGTGCCCACAGCGTTCCGGTTCCGGCGCCTCGTCGAAATCGGCTCCTGTTTGCCCCCGCATGAGCGCATGAGCGCTTTGGCTCATTTAACACTAGCGCACCGCCCCGGCGCAAACGCTCATTCTCATTCGTAGATAGCGCACGCACGCGTCGTAGCGTGCGGGAAGAAAATGTACTGTAAAGAATTACCATAGAAAAGTTAAAGTAACAAAGTGTGCCGTTGTGCACGCGAGGCGGGCGGGGGCCGCCCACCGCCCACGGGCCACGGGGGCGGGGGGGGGGGGGGGGGCGAGGCGAGGCGAAGGGGGGCGGGGAGGGGGAAAGGGGGGGCGCGGGGCGCGGGGCGGGGGGCGGGGTGTCCCCCGGTAAAAGCGCTTAGTCAATGGCGTTATGCAAGCTGAGAGGTAAGCGGTTAAAGTAAGGCCTTACATAATGTAGAGGCGGGCGGGGGCCGCCCACGGGGGCGGGGGGGGGGGGGGGCGAGGCGAAACGAAGGGGGACGGGGACGGGGAGGGGGAAAGGGGGGGCGCGGGGCGGGTGTGTGTGTGTAAGGCCTTACTTTCAGGGCAACTTTCGAAGGACATACTCCGAGTAAGGCCTTATCTCCCGAAAAAAAGTTTTCGCCCTTAGGCCGGGCGGGCCGTAACTATTACAAGCCTTGCTAGCTACTCGATGTTACCATGTGACCTCTGTTCTACATCACAATGCTGTCTATTCATGGACCCCCTACGGGTGGCTCAACTCACTTGCTTGTACTGTATTACTGCTGTGGCTGTCCATCGTCCGGTTTTCGTCAACTTCCAAAGGCCCCCCCCGCCCTCCGTCCCTGCACCAGTCCGTCCCCCCCCCCCCCTCTCTCTCTCCCGCCTCCCCCCTCCCCCTTGCCTTCTCCTCTCTCGCACGCGCTCTCTCGCGCGCCCACCGCTTCTCTCATCCCTCTCTTCCAACTCTCGCTCTCACTCTCGTTCCGTCCTCACCCTCGTCTGGCGGGCATTTTGGGTCCACTGCCTCTTACCTCCCCACCCTCGCTCCCCGGCGCTCCCTTCTTCCCTCCTCCCCAGGCTGCTTACCGCACCGATGCTCGCCCTCCGCCAGCAAGAGCTGCTTCGGCTCGTGCGCAGACTCCTTAAGCGCTCGCCCAAACTGGTACTCAAGCTCTTTCTCACGGCAATTTCGCCGGGCGCCCATCTCAAGCGCCTCGCACTTGTCTCCGCCCTTCAGCTCCTCGCCTCGCTTGTACACTACGCCCAGAAGCTGTGGACGAGGGGAGTCGTGTACAAGAACAAAGCCTTCCTGCGCCAACAGAATGCCCTCACGTACGAGGAGTGGCGGCTGGCCACGCACGAGCTCGAGCTGTCGAACCCGGTCCTAGCCGATGAAAACATGCCCGAGGAGCAGGCTGGTTTCTTTTATCAGCTCAGGGAACGCACAGCAAACTATGCAGAGCTACAACGGGCCGGCGATGAGTATGGCCTCATGTTCCACCTTCGATCAGAACTCATGAGACAGCAGCTTGGCAACAGGGGCTATGCGCGTGAAGGGTCAGTCGCGCTAGCACGAGATGGGCTGGGGCGCCCCGCAGGTCGTGCGTGAGCGCGTCGCCCATAACCCCGCTGTGTGGCATCTCATTTCCGCCTCCCTTGATCGCTGCAGCTCGACCTGGCTTCGGAACCATGCATCGGCGCGGCAGGCCATCTCCGACTACCAGTCACATGTATGTGAAGCTCTTCGGCAGATTGCCTCCGGGGCCGCGCCCAACCCATCTCACGCGCGGCATCGGCTCGCTTTCATTAACGAGACAAGGCACGCCTACGGGAGAACCGCCCTCCTCCTCTCTGGTGGAGGTGCCTTCGGAGTGAAACATATTGGTATGCTGCAAATCACTTGCTCACATGCTTACGTGCTCAGTCACCTTTCTAAAAGGGCGCGCCTTTCTGATCCTACCGAGATTCACCCACCACATGCTATTCACGCAACGAGAATGTGTGTCCGCAAGGGCAAAAGTCGAGCCACATAGGCTTCGCCGCTCCTTGGTTCTGGTTTCCCCTTTACTTGACATGCAATAGGTCCACTCCATGGTGCCCGAAATCTCGGACCTCATCGTAGTCAAAATTCCACGGCAACCTGCAGGCGTAATTTCGGCTCTGCACCGAGCTGGCCTCGTTCCTCGCATCTTATCCGGCACATCTGCCGGGTCCATTGTTGCGGCCTTTGTATGTGTCAAGACCGACGATGAAATGACGGAAATGCTCTTCGACGATCCACACCAGGTATGCGCAGCCCATTCAAGCAAAGCTTCTGCACTCATAAAGATGAGGAACGCCTTGTTTCGGCGCTGTTCCACGCCTCAAACATGGCCTGCATGGTTCCTACCCAAATCCTCATGGCCTCATCCGTTTCTAGCACATTGTTAATCTCATCGCGTCGCTCCCCTTCTTTGACGTCACCCGCGGAGAGTCTGAAATTAACCTCAACGACATCACAGCCAACTTGGCGGCGGCCGCTGCCGCCACCTCGACCGACCCATCTATGTCAAAGGTCGCAAATCGCCCGGGCGAGGCTTTGTTTCGCGAAGCAACGCGTCCTCTAAAAAACGTGGCGCGCAAGCGCGCCTTGCTAGATTCGCGCGTCTTGCGAGATGCACTCAAGTCTTTGTGTGGTGAGCTAACCTTCCTTGAGGCCTTCGACCGAACCGGCCGTGTCCTCAACATTGTCGTCACAAGATCTGATGGCCGAGCGCCTCCACTTCTATGCAATTATCTCACCACGCCACAGGTGAGCAGCTGCGTGCGATTCGACCTTATATGTGGGCTCGGGCTCGGCATATACTCATGAGAGACGCAGGTCCGATCGAACGGGATGTTTGCGATCATCCCCAGCACATGCACGGAGGGTCGGCTCTCTCGGTCGTCCGTGCCTAGCTCTTACATGCGCCTCTCGTTCCATCTATCGTGCCGCAAGATGGCCGGTCTATTCCCTATCATCCGCGAAATTGGCTTATGGAATTGCGCCCAAGGGCATCACGGCCATCTTGCCGCTTGTGTAGATGATTGTTTATTCAGCGTCTCTGGCCTCGTGCTCAATCCCGGGAGTATTTGATGCAGTGGAGTTGATGGCAAAGGACCGTGAGGGCAACATTGTGCCTTACTTCAAAACGGGCGGATTCAGGTCAATGCAGGCCCCCTATTACACCGGCGTGCCCCCACTATACGCTCCTCTTCTCACAGCGAATTCCGATGATCCCTTGCGCTATACGACCCGCTTAGATGGACCGACGGTGGGTTACAAGCAGACTTGCCGAAGCAGCGGCTGACTGAACTCTTCAACGTAAACCAGTTCATTGTATCCCAGGCGCGTAGTGCCCCCTCATGCAATTTCCGAGCGTGGGTCTTTGCATTGTGGCGCGGTGGTGTGGTTCTTTTGCACCTTTGCCTTTGGGCAAACTCCCCATCCCTTTCCCGCTCGCATGAACGTCGCAATAGGTCAATCCTGTAGCACCTCTAGTCGTCCCTGCACCCGGTCCTCCCATTGTAACCGAGATGCTGCTGTGCTTGAAGCACCAGCTCCTCGGCGCCCTCTCGGGGCTGGGACAATTTGCCCATGGCAAGCTCATACGACCGCTAGGATTCAGAGCTGCCGACTTGCTCATGCAAGAGTACGAGGGCACCGTGACAATATATCCAAGATGGTCGCTCGTCGAGCTCTTTTCCTTCCTGTCTAATTTCAACCAAGTGAGTTTTGCATGTTAGCACTCAACCCCGCTAAGAACTCGCATGGAATGTCAGGCTACATGGTGCGGACGCGACAAGCTGAATCTTCACGGCTATTTCTCACTCGGTGAATTGAGCACCACACTATCCTCCGCTTTCAGGCGCGTGTGGCACGCTACATTCTCGATGGAGAGCGTGCTGCTTGGCCGCATCTCGAGGTCATTCACTCTCTCACGGAGATTGAGTATACCCTAGACGCCGTAGCAGCAGAATTACAATGTGCAATCAGAGGCAAGCTGCCTCGGCCCGGATCCAAGACAGAGTATGGCTCGCTTTCTCGCGCCAACTCTCGCGCCAACTCGAGCGTGGATATTGCTGGGGCGGCGGGGCAATCGGCCAGCAACAACGGTACAGCTCTTCTTGGCCGGGGCCCTTCACGTGGCCGTCTACCCTCGTATGTATCCCTTGATGCGTACGGTGCACGCAGCCCCACGCCACTTTCTCCGTCCTCCTCGAAGCCCAAGGCCACTCCGTGGGGGCGCGATGCCACGGTAGCAGAAGCGACGGCTCGCCCGGGAATGGCTAGTGATTTGGGGACCACAGGCATTTCTCGCAAGGATTCCATCATCCCGAGTGTCGCCTCGCACGCGTCGCTCTTCAACATGGGCTTCGAGGGAGATGAAGAGCCCCCTGCCTCTGTCGGACTAGTACCCTTTTGAGGACATAAATCCCGCACAGGGGAGCGAGGATTTCCGAGCAAAAGGTTCATGAAGTATGTTCGCTCAACCAACTGCTTCGATGTGGATGGCGAGAGTGGGAGCAACATGGAGTCACACGGCTTCGTCATCGTGTGCCACCGTTGGATGTGTGTGGATAGTAAATGCTTAGATGCCGCACAGGTAAGCGGAATTCTCGTGCTCGGCACTCCCCTCAAATATCCTTAAGGTCTCGTCCAAATGATGAATTGGAATTGAGCATTGAGCAATGGCATCGCATATTCACTACGTGTGAAGAGAAAACTATTGTTATAGTTTCAGCGATGGAGCGCGCGCCGACCGCTCCCCTCTCCCAGCCCCCCGCCGGCATGACGCCCCGCACAGGGGCCGACCCAATAAGCCGCCGGAGCCGGCGAAGCGCTCGCAGGCCGCTGCCCCTCCCGGGGAAGACACGAAGAGCCACATAGCCACATTCCTAAGGGAAGAGACAGCGGCTAGAGCACAACCTTCAATACAATCTGCCCTGGAACTGAAAGCCGCGAGGCTAAACATTCAGCTAGCGAAACAACAACTAAGTTTATACTTGGTTGACCCATGGGGGGGCACGAGCCCCCCCCTCTCTCCACTCCTCCCCTGCCATGGGGGAGGACCCACCCATCCTCCTGGCACGCCTGATGGCTTGCCAGGAGGCCACTGCCCTACTGACCCACTCCCTTCCCCACAGGCTCACCCCATTCGCCCATCCTGGCCCCTCGTGGATGTCTCATAAGCTCACCGTAGGCTATAATGGAGGCATGATCCGCAGAGTCCTAGAAATCCAAGAATTTTCTAGGACGTGGTCCTAGTTTCTAGGACGGAATTTTTGTCCGTCGAAAACCGCGCATTTCCACCCAAACCGCGCACTAATCTGACAACCTTCCGCGTGCAGGCGTCTCCTCGAGTTCACGCTGGGGGAGAACCCCTTTCGGGTAAAACCAAAAGCAGGGGGGAGAGGGGGGCACTCGTGAAACCAGGCGGGGGTCCTGAGCGCTAACTAATCTCTAATCTCTCTCGCCGTAGCGACTGTGGCCGCAGCGGTTGCTTATGCTTATGCCGCGGCTACGCGGCTACCAGACTACCAGATCAAGGGCACACCACCAGATTACTCTTTATTTAGCCTCTCCCGTCCCAAGCCCTAGGCCTGGGCGAGAGCATGCGCAAAGGGACAAGCACAAGGAAGCAGGCCGGGCCGGCGGGCAAAGCGGACGCTAGGGGCCAAGGAGGCGGCGGCGACAAGCGACAAGCCGAGAGATTGCTCCCCAGAACCAGCTCAAGCCAAGGGCGGGCTAGCAGCGAAAGGGAGTCAATGTTGAGGGTCGATTCGCAGACGATGCGACGGCCTCCACTCTCCCTCCACATCACCTCCACCTTTCACTGCCCGACGTTAGCTTAGTGCGTCTTGCTGGTTCTACTCCGTACCCTCTTCTCGAAGAACAAGCACGGCCTTGTTTGCGGACACCTGCGTCCAGTTTTCGCTTTCTGCGTTCGGATTTTTTGCGAATTGGCCATTGGCGCGGGGGTCGGTGTACAAGCGTATAAATCCCTATATTATGGGGGTCAGTATTCAGTATTGGAACGGAGGTAGTAATTTTTTTGGTTTTGGAATCAACCATCTCCCACACATGCCACATGCCTAGAGATTCAACCCGTCTTGGAGGCTAGGAGGAAGTGATGATGGCGGCAGACGGGGCCATTCGTATGCCCGGGCTAGCGGGACCATTTAACAGGTCAGCCGGGAAAGAAAGGCTCGTGTGTCATGTAAACCACGGAAACCACCAATAGGAAAAATGCTCAGGCTGCTTCTTTGGCCGCTCATTTGTTTCGTCGGCCTCAACTACGACCGTCACCTCTCTCCTGCCCATTTGCTCCTCGTTGCCGCTGTTGGCAGCTGACAACTGTGTGCTCGAGGAGCCTACAATGCGAACCTTGCGGGTTCGGGAATCAGGTCGCTTAGCCATGGTCTCTCCAGAGGTGGGTACAGCGCCGTCTTGCGCACGCGGCGCGTCTTCCTTAGCTAACGGAGGTACCGGCGGCGCGTCGCCCGTGTAGATGCCACGTGCCTCGCCAAGAAGCGCACGAACCCCGGCAGGCGTCTCGCCCTTAATAGAGCGCAAAGCGTGAAGGGGCGCTGACGAGGCATCTCCAATGCCATTGTCCGAATGATCGCCATTTGTGGCCTCACACAGCGTATTCACGTCGATTTGCAATGCCATCTCGAGGGGCAGATGCAGAGCAACCTCGACATACTTTTGGCGGAGCGAGTTGGCCAATAGTCCCGTAACAATCGGGAGGGGCACGAGTAAGATGAAAGCGCCGACGCGCTCGTTGATGAGCACGACGCCGGCGAGGACCACCTGCGCGGCTTGTAGGACAAATGTCTGCAGACGAAGCACACTTGGCCACATGTAACCTCCGGTGTCGAACCCAGCTCCAGCGCGTGGCCGCCAAACGTGCTGAAGGTTGAATGACCAAACGGGCACGAGGATCAGAAGCCAGAGGAGGACGAAGAAGACTGTCAGTGGCGCGATGCACGCAAACAAAATACCCACATCGAGCACCATCATAGCGCGTGAGTATTTGTAGGAGTAAATTAGCTTTTGAGCGATCCGTGGCAGCCGCCGAAGCCGCCTTCGCTTGAATTGCCCATTCTTTGAGTGGCGCTTTTTCGAATAGGGCAGACAACACCAACAAGTGTTGACAAGTTGCTGAAGGGCGTACAGCAAAAGAGGTACAACCTGTGGTGGTAGGCGGGACTCGCGTTACAATCGCAAGGGGTGGCCTTGAGGACTAGGCAATTTGAGCATGGGAATGGTTCTTAGGGTCTATGATCGAGAGCTAGGGTCGAGGTAGGTCAGGTAAAGCAATTGCTCCTCTCTCATCAAGCTGGGTCATCGGGAGCGAGCAGGAGACAAGGGCTTCCGGCTACCAGCAGCACGGCCCAGAGAGCACCAGCTTGCCCATGTCCACACTCCAGCGCAGTATGAGCAGAGGCCGGGCACTATCGCCGCATACCAAGCCCTTGGACACATGCGAGCCAAGTGCCAACGCCATCTATCACACACTCGAGCAAGCGATTCGTGCCTGAAGTAGATCGACGAGAGGCGTGACCAGGAGTGCATCTTGGAGCAAATAGTTCAAGAAGAAAAAAGATTGTGCCGGGAGAGTACGCCCAAGGATAGAGACGAACTCGCACCACCCAGAGCGCAGCAAGTTGGCGACAGTGGCATACAGCGAACCAGCTATGCAAGAGGCAAGGAGTACGAGGAAGAAGTTGAAGACGAACATAAGATGGAGGGTGCGAGAGTCAACCTGAAGAGAATGGCGAGCAGAGCCCATGCAGGCGGTAAGCTTGCCACCGCGCTGAAGAAGACCCATTTGGCAACGTCGTATCTCGAGCTAAAGACGAGGGGTAATGATTTATAGGCTGTGCCGGAAGAGGACTCCAGGCTTTTCTTGGGATCCTTCATCGTCAGTAAGAGGATAGATGCGTGGGGGAACCGCGCGGTTTTGGGGCTGTGGGTGGGCCATAGCGTAGCAATGGGTTTCAGTGGACTTGCACTGGGACAGGAACACGAGAATCGAGGTGCGAAATGTTAAGAAGGCACGCGGCGAGGCTCGCCGCGTAGACAAAGCCGCCCATCTTTACCTGAGACCACGAATCGAATCCAAAGAGCCTCGAGATGAAGGTGAGAAGTCCCGAGTAAAGCGTGATAAGCTGCATGAGTGCGAGTGTCAGGGAAGCCACCTGGCGAGACGCGGCAGGGGAACGAAATACAAGGCGTCACATGCTGTACGTGTCAACGGCTTCTTTTTAGCTATTGCCATTTGCGCGCGGGGGGAGGGGGGGGGGGGAATTGCGGTGGCGGGGGGAAGCGCGGATGAGCACACGGGCCGTACTGAGAAATGCAAGCCGGTGGAGTGAGGTCCACACAAAAGCTCCGTGGGAAGAGATCGAAGGTGTTCGAAGACAACGCCAATCGCACCCTGCCGATGGGTGGCTAGGTGGGTGGGCGGGCTGGGATAGGACGGCACGCACCCAACCTTCAATAGTCGCCCTCCTCGTCCCAGTGATGGCATCAACGTTTGCTGCGATGTGCCCAAGCCCTATCTCGTTCAGCACGTCAGAGATGGTGTCGAGCTGCACTAGGCCTTGCACAATCCCCACCGGAATGTTCCACAAGAGAAAAAGCATGATGGCCATAACCCAGGCCAGGACTCTCAGCGTGACCTTGGTCCGCCTAGGCGTGAGCAGCGAGCGCCACTCTGCATCCAGGAACTGGGGAGCAGGGGCTGTGCGCAAAAGCACAGGCGGCGCGAGGAGCGAGCGCATCTGCACCGCGGCAGCGGCGGCGCGGCGGGTGCGGAAAAGTGCTGTGTACATGGTAATGAGTTCGCGCCTCGACGTCATGGAGCGGAACATTTCGCTGATTGCCGTGGGGGCCGAGCCGAGCAGCGCGCGCCATGTGTTTTGCAATGTCACGGGCTCATCGTCCGGCGGCACCGTCACCTCAACGGACGCTAATTCCACGGAGAGCGGCGGCGCCAAATTGGGCGAGAGCTCGATGGGCTCTGCATCTCGCGCGATCCAAATGGATCGCGAGGTAGAAGCGCCGCTCGGTGCCGAATGGTCGCCGCATGGCGGCGGCAGCAGCTGCTTCGGCTGCGGTTGCAGCAGCGGCCCCTCAGGCCCCTCGACCAACGCCAGGTAGTGCGGGTCGCGCGGCGCGGCCACCGGTCTCGAGCAAGCACTGCTCATACGCTCCCGCCCACCCTCAACTGTGTGGTTGCTAGGTGACGCGCTAGCACTCAGCGTATGCCATCTGTTTGCTGAGGGCTCCGAGGGGCAAAGGTTTTCTCGCCCGCCGACGCTCGGTCGAAAGATCCTCTTACGCTGGCCTGGGCTACATGGCCGATGACTCTCCCGATGGCTCCACACGCCCGTCAGCTCGTATTCACGCATCTCGGCGGTGGGCCGCCGGAGCGGCAAGACAGCCTCCACCTCCCCAGGGAAGAGCGTGCACAGGCGCTGCTCCAGTTCGGCGGCAGTGGTTGATACGGGCTCGACGCGTAGCAACACCGCATACGTATGTGGAGCGCGCAATTTCAGCCACTGGTGCCGCAGCTCGGTAAAAATGGGCCACTCGTTGGCAAGCAGCGCGAGGAAGAGCAGGGTGAAGACCCACATGCACACGACAGGCGCATAGAAGCGTGGCGAGCCAGGCGGCAAGTGAGTGAGCGAGATGGCCTCGAGCCCACCCCATGAAGTCTTCACGTCTCTGATTGCGGGGGGAGAGGAAGGCGGCAGCGGCGGCGCAAAGGGAGCCCCGGGCTGCAGCGGCGGCGAGAGGGGTGGCTGCGGGCCGGGCGTTGGTACGGGTGGCTGACTGTAGCTCACGCCTGGAGGGTCGACGCCGTTCACGGGCAGCATGATGAGGAAGGCGAAGGGCGCAAAGAGGACGAACAGACGGAAATTCATTGAGAGGAAGCGGATCATCATGCAGAGTTCGAGCGTATATTCCGAGTCCGAGCTCCACCACGGTGGCCAGAGCAACCAGCGGAGCCCCCGCCACCAGATGCGTGGCGGGTAGACGTCAGATGAGGGCATCTTTGTGAGACGCGGGTGCTTGCTCGACAGAAGCGGATAGTAGATGACTTTGCGAAGCCTGGGTAGGGTATGGTAGAGGGCTAGGAAGAGGAGCAGGCAGGCGGCGCTCACCCCCGCGTTGATGAGCCCGGTGATGAGCAGCGACTGCTCCTGCGTGCCGAACCACTTGGTGGGGAGCTGAGAGTAGTCGAGGTTGGAGTTGCATTCAAGCCCCGTCGTGAAGAGGGTGGCAGGCGGAGGAGAGGGCGAGGTGGCTGGCTCCATCGCGGCTCTCGTGTACGTCACGCACCCCCTCGCTGTGGGATAGCCTCGGCTCGCAGCCTCCGTCCCTTCCTCCCTCCCTCCGTGCCAATGAAGGAAGGGAAGAAGCAGCGAGGGCGAGCGGCTCGGGGGGGAAGGGAGCGGGGGGGGGGGGGGGGGGGGGGGGCGGGGGTCCTTCCGACTTACGGAAAGGAACGAGATCGAGTGGTAGAGAGCTTTCCTTTGCTCTCTCTCTCTCATCAGGCCTCTCCACTCTCTCCGTTTCGCCCACTCTCTCTCTCTCTCTCTCTCTCTCTCTCTCTGTTGCTTGTCGCTTCCTCTTCTTCTCGTGCTCTCCGCCTCAAAGATAAAGGGGGAGAGAGAGAGAGGAGGAGGAGAGAGAGGCAAGCGGGGGTCACATCGAGTCCATCTCTCCTCAGCAGAGCCCTGTGTCTCTTTGGCCACAGGAGAGAGAGGCGGCGGCCGGCCTACTTTACACATATCCGGCATAGTTCACATCTCGCTCGCGACCCCCCCGCCCTCCGTCTCTCGCTGCTCTCCTCTCTCGTTCTCTCTCTCTCGTCTCTCTGAGAGGGTAGCTGGCTGCACGAGGAGAGGATCTCACTCTCACAGTCAGCAGGACGGAGAAGAGAGATGAGATGGGACTCGAGGGACAATTCAAGTACACTACTCTTTTGCACTGCCTTATTCTTTTACATCGGAGTGTGTGTGCTCTGGCACAAGAGAGGGCGGGAGGAGAAGAAAGAAGCCACAGAGAGATATTCGCCAAGAAGAAGAAGAGAGGGAGTGGCGCGCGTGGCCTGCGCCGAGTCGTTCTCTTATCGTAACTCTTGATTGTATTAGTTTATAACCCCCTGCACACTGGTCAGTCAGGGGCAGTGGACACACAGGAGTCCAGAGGCCCAGAGTGCGAGACAGTTCGGCCGGTACCCCCTGCGCGGTATCTGAGTATCAAGCCCCCTCCGGTAAATACTGTTGGACCTTGATCAGCATGTAGTGTGTTAGGGCGGTCAAAACGGATTTGTATTGGTATTGGGGGGGGGGATGGACCATCTCACTTGGTATTGGGGGGGGGGATGGACCATCTCATAATACATCTCGCATATCACAAACTAAGTTTATACTTGGCCGAACTAAGTTTATACTTAGTTCGCCCGTGGGGGGGCCAGAGCCCCCCTTCTCTCCACTCCTCCCCTGCCATGGGGGAGGAACCACCCATCCTCATGGCATGCCTTATGGCTTGCCAGGAGCCAGGAGCAGACTGCCATGCTGACCCACTTCCTTCCCCGCAGGCTCGCCTGCCTCGCGCTCGCGCGTCCTGGCCACTGGCCTGTCGTGGCCAGCCCATCGCTCCAACCTCCCCTCCCCCCTGGTCGACAAGCAGACAAGTGCAGAGTGGGGGCCCCTGAGGCCCAGGAGCGGTAGCGATGGAGAGGCAGGGGAGGCCAGGGCCCAGCCGCAGCCTCCTCTGCCCCCTGCCCCCTGAGCTGGCCTCCAGCCTCCAGGAGCCTCCGGGGGTCGCTAGGGGCAGCTGCAGGCCTGTCGCAGACGCGCTGTTGCGGGTAAAGGGTAAAGGGGGTAATTCCTTTCCTTTTGTACATCTCTCGTCCCGCGGTTAGGCTTCCCCGCGTGACTCCCTCCTTCCTCCCTGTTGTCACGCTCCGACGCCCCCTCCCCGCATCGCCGGTTTCAGCTTCGTCTCCCCCCCCGCCCGCGGGAGTCTCCCCTCTCTCCTCCCCTCTTCCTTCCCCGTTCCCTCCCCGAGTGTTTCTTATTCCCTTGTTCTCCCGGCCTCGTTTCATCCCTCTCTTTTCCCGCGTGTTTCGTCCCCCCGCGCGTGTCTCCTTCCCGCGAGTGTCTTCCCCCTTTGTCCTTTGTTCTTCGTCGACTCTTACGCTCAGCGCCACCGCTCGAGCGCCCCTGTGCCTCCCCGTTCCGCCTTTGTGCCCAGTGCTCGTCTCGCTCGTCCTCATGTCGGCTCGTCCTCATGTCGGCTGAGATCGACCCATCGATCTCGCCCCTGTCCGTGCGTGCCTCTCCTGCCCGTGCCACCCTGTCCCCTTCGCCCCCTCCACCCTGTACCTTGTACTCCTCATGTTTCTGTCATCCACAGCCCTTCTACCCTATCGCACACATCAGCCACAGCCTCACACTGCACACTGTCCCTCGCCACACACCTCGCCGGCCATCGCACCGCGCACAAGCCCGCACATGCGCATGCGCATGGTGCATATGCATATGCCCGTCTCACTCCTCAGCCCGCTCCGACCCATGGGATGAGCATGGCTCACCTCTGCGGGGACGAGCGCGGTCAGCCTGCCTTCCCTCGCCATTCCTTCGCCGCTCGCCTCACCTCCGCCTCGCCAAGCCTCCGCCTCCCACTGCCCCCCTTGCTTTTCTCCATTGCCTTGCATATGCCCGCTGTTTGTTCTCTCTCCTTCTCTCCACCGCGTCCTCCTACCCTTGAGGACTGAGCCCCCCTCAGCCTCAAGCACTCAGGTCTCCTCCTCTTCCTCCTCGTCGTCGTGGTCCGTCGCGATCGATGGTGCGGTGGGGGTGGTCCCAGGCTCTCTCCTTCTCTTTCTTCCCTTTCTCGTCAGTGCGTCAGTGCGATACGTATGTTGCTCTCCGATTTATTCGATGGTTTGTCTCGTTTGGCGTGGTGGTCCTCATGGGTGTCAGCCTTGGTCTCGAGCTCGCTTTCAATCTCCTTGTCGTTGTCGTTCTCGTCCGCGCTTGTTTCGTCGTTTGGGTCCTTGATCTTCGGTCTCCAGTCTTCATTCTTTTTGTTGCGTCGTAGTAGAGCAAATATCATCCCATCTCGATCGCTTCCGATTACCTCTCTCGTTTGGCTAAGGCCACCCTCGCTCAATCGCGTACTCTCGTTCAGGCTTCGGCCAGCTGCGTCCTCGATCCTCGATCCTCGATTCTCGATTATTCTCGTTTTGATATTGCTCTGCGTATGATGCTACAAAGTGTGAGATTACTGCTCGACGTCTCCTGGCTCTTAACCACGTCCCGTGTCCTAGTTCTCGGCCGCGCATGGAAATTGTAAGAGGTTTGAGCCGTTGTTTGATTCGTTGGCTTCCTCGCTTCATTCTCTTCATTCCTTTCGTTTCAATTGTGAGTGTTCATTCGTTTGTTCGAGTGTGATTGTGTGTGTGCCTGCTTCGTCCGGACGTGCACCCCGATTGAGACTTGTCTTCAAACCTACGCGATCGCGTTTGGTTGAACCCACTGAGAGTGCACGCTCTTTGGGGGCTGAGACAAGGGGTCACACACTTTCATTCACTTTCAGTCGTCAGTCGTGTTTGTTTCATTGTTTCGGCTTTTGTTTGTTCGTTCATGCTTGTTTTGGGCCTGATCACCCCATGACTCGCGTGGACGCTCGACTTAAGTCGGGGGGTGTCGCATCCAGAGTATTTTATATACTCTAGGCGGATGCGGTGCTTCTATCAATGTGTAGTGTGTGAGAAAATTGAGTGAGTTTTGCTTTTGCCGATGAGTTACCTTGAAGCTCCGCCGCATTGCACGCCGAATTTGTGTTCCTTTGTCCTTATTTGTTTCATTGGTTTGTTTGTGCGATGTTGCGTTAGTTTTCGGAGTTTTCTTGTTAGTGAGTGAGTGATGTGGGGTGGTGTCTCGTGGGCCGTCGTCGCGATGTAGCGCGCCCTTTTCCCCCCTCTCTCAAGACTTCTCTTCACTCCATGCCCCTAGCCCCGCTGAGACTTGCCACGATCAAGCGCGAGCTTGATTCCACAGGGCAATGAGGCAGGGGCGAAGCCGGCGGCCGGCGGCCGGCGGCGGCGGCAGGCGCGGCGGTAGGAACGACTCGGATACGCTGACGGGCTGAAGCCCGCTAGCTAGCAGCGGAGAGAGGAAGGCGGGCAAGCGGGCTTGAGCGAGGGCGAGGACGGCGGCGAGAGCGACATGAGCGAGCGGCGAGAGGCGAGAGCGAGCGAGGGGAGGGCTGCGATAGCAGGGGCTGGCGAGGAGAGGAGGGATTGTAGGGTATGAGTCCAGCCCACCCCGCGCACATGGCCCGACGTAGTCCGTAGTGCACGCCCCCCCCGCCCCCCCCCCCGATACCAAAGACAAAGGACAAAGGAATGAAGGGGGTAGTGTAAGGGAGTGAGTATACTGTATACTGGGGTATCGGCGATCGGCGATGGCGTGAGTCAATACCGTGAGTACGTGTCCTTTGTAGCTAGCGGTAGTAGCCTGAATCTTCAGATGTTTTTTCTAGATGAGAAACGAGAGCGATTAATCCGAATATTTAAGCCCAGTCGTCGGCGTAAGTTGATTCGATTGCCGCGACGGCGGCAGCCTCCGATGACGAAGGCATGCACCGGAGCGCTTCCCGACGGCAGCGGGAGAAGTCCGGCGACTCGAGCACTGCCGCGTCATGCATCCGTCGATTAAGCTCACCGTGGTTCACTTGCTCGACGGGACGCGACCTCCAAGGCGGGGGCCGGCCGCGGGCAGCAGAGGCATGGGCACGGGCGGGTGGGGGTCCCGTCAGGGAGGGCAACCGCTCTCCGCTCTCGCCCCCCCCCCCTCCCCGCTTACTTTCGCAAATCTTTCGATGATTTTAATCACTAACACGAATCATTATTGATTTCTCTGAGAAGTGTATTCCGTCGTAATGTATCCCATACGTCGTAGCTATAAATAAGAGTGAGAGTCCGTCATGTCATATGGATGTACCATGTACCTCCACGCCGGCAGGTGCAATATGGTTGGCAAGTTTCCGGGAAGATGAACAGCCCCACTTACAGTAGCAAAGAGGAGCGCCCACGAGTTGAATTGTGAACGCGCGCGGAGAGGAAATACAACGGCCGCAAGTGGGACAGTCGGGCACACTTGGGGCACACCGGCTAGGGCACACGTGCGAAGAATGAGTAAAATGGCATACCGCATCGATAACACCGCCTGCTGGCGCCTAAGAGAAGGAGGGTTACTAGGAGGAGGGGTTGTAAGCACCACGTGCAAGCGCCAAAACAATATCAATAGTATAAGAGATTACATCCATACGTCGCCGCCACAACAAAGCTATCGTAGAACTGGCCACGAATCTGCCATTAACTGAGCAGGCCGCCTCACCACTGAAGCTTACGGCTCCAGATGGCTGAATTGGAAAAGGCTGCCGTCCGGCGCAACGACGGCGGCACTCCTTGGCGACACAATCTGCGATGGCGCGCCCGCCGGCGCGCTGCATCCGTGACTTGGCATGCTAGCCCTCAATTGACCTATGATCTTGTTCGTGGTGGGATGCTCCAGTTGTTGCGGAGCCCCTTCTTCCGCCCGAGTCGCTGCAGCACTGGCGCGTCGCAGCTGATGCTCTCGGGTGAGGCGCTGCTCGAGCTTCTCTGCGATATCCTCATACTCTAGCGCAGGCGTGCACTCGTAAGCTTGCGCATGGGGCACCTCAGTTGGTCGGCTTGGCGAGAGGGCCTGAGCAGGCTCTCTGAACGAGGGTTTATCCGAGTGGTGCGAGCATATGCCCTCGTCGATCGCGGTAAGCCTACGCCCACTGCCTGCAGGTGTGAATATGATCGCCTTGCGGTACGGCCCGCCGTGATGGGCCGGTGTCGATCGCTCCGACGGCCCTGCACTGACTGCCCCTGGATCTGTCTCGTCTGCAGCTGAGGTGCTCCCTCCACTGTCAAGGAAGCCTGCGCGCACGAAAGAGGTTCGCCTCTGCGCGAGCTCAAGCTCAAGCTGGCGTGCGTATGCTCGCGCTTCTGCCAGCTTCTGATTCCACTGTGCGCGTTCCTTATCCCGCAGGTGAAGGATGGACTGAAGGAGCGTCGCGAGCTCACTCTCCTCCACCGTCAGCCGCTCGAGTAGCTCAGCAAGTTCGAGGCGCACGAGCATGAAGCCGCCCAGGCGGCGCTCAAAGAGGTCGACGAGCTGGTCCACCTGCACGCTCGCGCGTCCGCCGCTCGGCTGCGACCGCCCGGCCATCGCCGCGCAGCACCGCCGGCGGCACCTCGCCCTCGCGACGGTGGGCGGCGCCACCTGTGAGGCGGGAAAGGGAAGGTCGCAGGTTAGCCAGGTTACAGGTTAGAAGAGCCCTGGAAGTAAGCGGTATGAAAGCTAAAGCTAGGAATATCCAGATATCCACACACCCACACACACCTTCAAGAATTTTTTTCAAGGCGTCCCAGTGACAGGTATCAGGTATCTCCGGGCGCAGTCATTTATTTCTTCGAGGACTTCTCGCGGCGAGAGCTGTAAGGGCCGTTCAGCTTCACGAATGAGAGGACCCCCCCCCCCCCGGTGTTTTTCCTTGGTGACTGGTGACTGGTGAGTCGCCCAACGTAGGTTGGTCCGCCTCACTGCTCGCTGGTCACTGGGTTTTCCCTCATTGTAAATTGTGGGAAGTTATTAATGGGAGCCGGGGGTTTGCGAGGGGGGAGATGTGTAGGGATGCATATGTGTATATGTGTCTGTGCCATCACTTCAAGGCGTGCGGGCAGGTGCGCTGAGGGGTGTCGTGATTGATAGTACCGGGCTAGTGGGAGTAGTGGTAGTGGTACTAACGCTCAGATGTTTTATTATAGGAAGTCCCGTTACACTAGTTCCTCAAACATCTTATAGAATTCCGCCGAGGAGGAGTCCTGCATCCCGCGGCTCTTGTTGGTTCTGTCCTTGGACAGTGTACAGTGTGTCTTGTGTCTATAATTAATTAATGCTGGTGTGTGTCCATGTGTGGTGGTGGGGTGGCACTGATCGGAGTGGAGCTCTGGGCGCGTCGCGCGCAGTGTCTCGCGAGCACCTACCTGGTCGGGCGTGGCCTTAGCTGGAGGGCCGGCCGCCTGCGCGGCGTCCGCCCTCGAACGCGAACAAGGCAAACGCACGGCGCACGGCCCCGTGTACCGTATGTGTAACATCCCAACCTTCAAGCGTCATTTCATTCAATAAAAAGAAAAAGACTTGGAGGTCGCGTGCCGTATCGAAGTCAATATTATTGTAAACGGGCACGTGGACATTTGATGGCTCAAATTGATCGACGGAACGCGACCTTCTAAACCAGGCCTAAGGTAGTAGTGCCACTCACTACGTAGTGCACCCGGGCCGGACCCCTGAAACCGAAGAAAAAGGAAATATGGGGGGAAAGGGAGGAGGTGGAGTGAGGGGAATCGAGGGCGGTGTCGGTAGAAAGGTGGGCAGTATCCAGTATCTAGTTAGCAGTAGGTGTTAGCCCAGAGTCTTCACCGTACGACCACACTTGATTGACCAACAACAGGCTTGCCCAGAACCCGCACTCTGAACCAGGCTCATGGTAGCGCACCTGAGCCGAACCCCGGATACCAAAGACAAAGGAATGAAGGGGGGAAGGAGAGGAGGTGGAGGGAAGGGAAGTTAAGGGCGTTGTCAGTAGGGATAGGAAAGTACCCTAGTCTAGTAGGTGTGTGTGTGTGTGTGTGTGTAGCCCAGAATCTTCAGATGTGTTTTTTAAAGTAATTTTTAGCCCAGAATCTTCAGATTTTTTTTCGTTTCACGTCGTGGCGGATATCTATTGGCTTGGGGCAGCCTTCCTGTACGTACTACTGGCTCAGCCGCTGGTACCAATTTATAGCTCATGGCTGTGGTGGGCAAGCAAGAAACTCTGCGTCGTTCTGCCGGCGCATCCTTAGTGCGGCGGAGGAACGTTGCGCCAACCTACCGCAGATAATAATTACGGATTACGACGCCAAAGATTTTTGGGTCCCCGCAACAATCTACATCATAAGATGAAAATGTGTAGTCTACACTCAGTCGAAGTAAGTCGAAAAGCAATGAACTCACGAAGGCACCTCAGCCAACATGACAGACAAAATGTCTGGACAACGACTAGGCGCACAATCTGCAAGCGAATTTCGTCGTGGCTGATTGGGGGTGGCGTGCCACCGACGCACCCCTTGCGTGTCGTTATCTTTGGCACGACATACATCCCCGAGACGGCCCCATTCTCATAGTGGATGTCGGTCGCCCGAATCTCGAACGCACAACAAGACAAATGGATGCCATCAAGTTCTCCCAAGTCTCATTTGAAGTGGTAGTCTTCGGCACACTGCGTCCGTGATCATCGACGCCCTGACAGAAAGGCTGCAGATGAGCAACTCGGCCCAAAGTGATTTGCATATTGTCAGATGGTTTCGTCCTACCAGCATGCTGATATTTTGGCCACGGAACAAGGTTGCAGAGATGGGAGCGTTGTGCTAGCTCCGATTTTAAAGGCAGATTGCTACATGTCTCAACCCGCGTACCATCTACCAACCCTTTCTATCCTGAATGATCCATGCATCACGGGCAAGTGTGGGCCACGCACGGGGTTACGCAGCACAGCGAATCCGCGGTAAGCAAGGCGCCTAACATGTCCGAGATGAAGTGCCAACGGGTGCTCAAAAGCGCTCTTAGTCCAGTTTCACGGCCGCATAGATTGTCCGTACAAACCAAAACGAGGCCAAGAAGCCGAGCGCGCCTGTCATGAGACCAATCGCAGCGGCGGCGGCCGTAGTGTATCCATAGTAGATGGCCACAGCAGTGGCGCCCTTGAGATGAAGCTCGGAGTGCGCGTATGACGTAGCATGGCCAAAAAAGTATACGGCAGAAGAGGCCGTCTGAAAGAATGAACGCCACCACCAGCGGTAATCCTCCCAACAGAGCTGCAAGTAGGTCAAGAGTATCGACACTTCGATGCACACGATCGTGGAGATAAGGACCATGAGGAAGAGGAAGCCAAAAAGCTACAGCATTTGAGTGGGGTACGGAAGGTAACGGCAAGAAGATGTGTGTGGCAAAGTGATGTGTGACCGTCCCAGGCTACGACCACAGCTCGCAACCCAGAATCCGGCCCATAGAACCGGAGCGGGTATTGTAGGCATGGCGGAATGTGGTCCAATGGTCATGCATGCGGCATGCGCAGGCATGGCAGATCCGCGTGCACTACGGTCAGAACGAGCGTGTTCATACGTACAAAGTACACTCTCCCATTCCACGCGGACGCGTACAGCGATGACAGTTCGATGGCGGCTGTCCCGAATGGCAATAGCCCACCCACAAGGCAGGTCAGGATCGGGTGCAGGTAGGCCGGCTGCGTAGGGACAACACGTGCAATCTGATTTGTGAAAATGGGCCCTGCAGCGTGAGGCACGCGGAAACCGAGGGCGACTCCGAGCGAGAGAAGGGGCACGTGAACCCCGAGCCTGTTGAAGACGAGAGCCGTAGGCAAATGGGTATTGGTGTCAGTGAGCAATGACAGGGATGGGGTGGCTTAAGCGACGTGCGCCCACGATGGTGGCCGCAGAATGAGGGAAATGAAGACAGAACGCGACACGCGGATCTCTTTGCACGCCATCGACTTCCCTCTGCAAGCGATTGACACTCGGAATGCACACCAGAGGAGTAGCAGCGCCGCCATCGTCGAGAAGGGCACCGCCGAGGAGGCGCCTTGCGCCCAAAGAGCTACGTCGAGCAAGGTGAAACTAGCAAAGACGCCGCCTGGAAGCACAAAGGAGAGCGCGCCTTGAAGCATGTAGCCGTCTGCACGCTGCCCTCGAGTCATCTGAGGAATATGCGCAAGGTGGTGATTGTTAAAGGCAAACAGAAGAACGATACCCTATGAGTAATGTCGTCGGGAAGGCAAGCTGACCTGCCGATACGTCCGCGCAGCCACGTATCCAGCGGGCACGGCCGAAAGGCCGAGCAGCAGTAGCGCCGCAGTGAGCAGTCTCCCTCTTGCCGTCGGCGAGACGAGCCCGAACATCGCGAGACTTAGCGTTGCCAGTGCGCAACACCACAGCTGGGCTGCAGCTCCGACCGCACAACTGAGCGCAAGTGGTGCACGTGGAGGGCGTAGCACGTCTGCCCAGAACGATGTTGGAGGTTAGCGATCCTGAACAGCTAGTGAGAAAGGGCAGCGCCACAAATTCCAGCGTATCTGAAGAACTGATGGGCTCGATCATCATCGACAGGCCATAGCAGGATAGCGGCTCAAATGCCATGCGGGCGACTCCTACTTTCGCAAAATCACAATGCGATGCACGAGATCGCTCGCATAAGGAGTGCTTCTAACTGCGGACCTGCGTGGATGTACTTCCATCCTATTTCGGCGGCGAGGGCCTCTACCTCCTCGTCGATCTCGACGGCGTTGTATTTGCGAAGATCGCGTCGGACGGTGGCCAGGAGAATGGCACCAACGATGCCAGCAAGCAACAGTGACAGAGAGAGCGAGCCGAGCAACGAGACCCAGTGTACCTATTGCAGGTGACGAGCGACGCGAGAGGGCGCTCGCATCTCAATCGGCAGCTCCACTGCCAGCCAACATAGTGATGACGGGGCTGTTTGAGCAGCCGAGGCTTCGCGGGGCGATCAATGCAGGGTTGTCAAGTGCGGCGTCATCAACTCACCTGCGAGCCCTCCTCGAGCCGCAAGTAAACATCCCATCGAGAGGAGTAGGGCACATCGGAAGGCTCGTACTCCACCTCGTACGTGAAGATGAGCTCGACTGGCACCTCGCTGCCGCCAGGTATTGCGGGTTTGGGCGAGGCCTTGAGAATCATCGGAGCTGATGTGTTGTAGCTGAGGCCAACCAAGCTCGGCTCGAGGTTGAGTTGTTCATATGCCTTGCCGTCGCTGCCTTCAAAATCATCTGGCCACGGCAGCATGTGTGTGTATGCGCGAGAGGAAGGGACCACTTCGAATCCCACGATCCGAGCCCCACCGCCACGGGGCACGCTGTTCAACTGGGCCACATCGTGAGCCTCCTTGGCTGATGGCCCGCCGGCTCTCCGCGAGCCGACTGCACTGGCAGCTCTTCCGTCGGGGTCAGGTGTAGTGATGTAGTACTGGACTATGAAACGCAGATGGTTGTTTACGACAGCCGAGCCGCTCTGCGCATCGTATGTGCCGAGCCGATACCCGCGCTCAAGGCTTGGACCTGCGCCCTGCCTGAAGCGCGTGCCACCCGTGCGGCGCGGCGGCAGGCGCGTCGCGACGGGCAGGTTGTCGAGGAGTAGGTGCGCGCGATACTCGTCGCGGATCCTGGCCACCCATGCGGCGCGCTCTTTGGCGTCGAGTCGGAGGCGGCAGAGGGCGAGGAACCGGGGTTGGCGCAACCTCAGCTCGTACGGCGCGTTGAGTATCCGGTCGCCGTGCAGCACTTCGCCAATGTTCTCAGGCGATGCTGACAACTTTTGGGGCACGCATTGCGCAAGCGAGTAGAAGGAGAACGGGATCTGCGTGCGGATCGACGTGAGCTTGGCCACCCTGAGGGGCAGAACGTCTGCCACACCGTACTCGCCGTGCCCGAAGCCAGGCCAATGGATCGTCGAGGCGCCGCGTGCGAGCAGCAGCAGCAACAGCGGCGGCGGCGACAGGTGCGGCGGCAGGCGCATCGGAGTGGAGGCTCGCCGCCCGCCGCGGCCAGTGGAGCCATTCATTCACAGATGGCATGAATATTCGTGTGAGGCACGCGGTCACACCCACGGTTGAACAGTTCACAGTTCCCCCTGTTGCTACTAACATACTACTTACTACAGAAAGCGGCTAGGGTATTCTATCTAAAGGATTTACATACTGTAAAATAGACGACCAGCGATCTCTTGAAAGCTTGAGAAGCAGAGGTGTGATTTGTGGATTTGGTGAGGTGCTTCTGTCTTCTGTGAGGCTGTTGTTGTGCGTCTGTAACATGGGATGTATGACGAGTATGAGTATGAGTATCTGAGTATGATGCATGGGGCGAGAGGGACGGGAGGACCGACCAAAGGCGACACGGCGGCACACGGAAGCATCACAGGGCTGGGGATCACAGGCGTCGGACATCAAGACGGAAGACGTGGCGGGAAAAGATAAGACGCTACGGGAGGAGGGAGGAGGCACGGGAACACACAAACAAGGCACAGGGGAGTAAACAGGGCGGGGTGGGTAAGAATAACAAGGAAGGGGGACCTAGGGGCTGTGCCGGGAGACGGGGGGGGGCTCCCCCCGCGGCATCGGGGCAGCGGTCCTCGGGGGATACGGGGATACCGAAAGGGGGAGGAAGGGAGGGGGCCGCTAGGGCGGGCCTTCGGCCGAAACGGACCTTCGGGACTTCGGGGGATCCCGGCGGGCAAGAGGGGGAAACCGGCCCTCTCGGGCGCGGGGACGGACTCCCCCTACCCGCAACAGTTCACTTTCGACGGGACGAGACCTTGCTATGGCTATGTATGGCTACGGGTCCGTAGCCCCCTCGACGGCAACGGAGCCCCTACCCCCTACCTCCTACCCCGCGATGGGGATGGGAGTACAAGGAACAAGTCTTGGATGTATGTGATAACCACCGTACACAAAAGCGAGACAGGGAGACAAACGAACATGCACAAGGCCTGCCCCAACCCCAACACACCACCGAATAAACACCGAATTCCTGGCCCGAGGTAGTGCACCAGGACCCACCCCCGGACACCGACCGAACGAGAACGAAGAGGAAAGAAAGGGAGCGGGAAGAAAATGGGAAATGGAAATGGACGTGAGAGCGTGAGAGGGGAGCGACGTCAGACGCCAGACGCCAGACGATTTAAGGGCGGCGAAGTCGATGCAGCGAGGTAGATAGTACCTGCACCTAGCCCCCCATAGGTGTTAGCGACTTGTATGCGCGGTTGGTGCATGGCTCGTCCGGTGTATGTGGCTAGGGATGCTAGCCGGCAATATGCAAGATGCTCTACAAGACACAAGACTACGACCGATGCTCTACAAGACACAAGACAACGATTCTCGGCGCATTGAGATTGAGATGCCGAGTGTTTGGCCCAACCCATCTTGGGCCCAGTGACTGTGAGTAGAGCAATGTAGATCAGAGTAACCACTGAAGGCTAGCTAGCCCGACAAGCCAATGACTGTTCGACGATGACGTTGACGTCGCCCCTTCGAGACAGTAACCCCTACAAAACAACTCAGCTTAAGGTGGTTCTTAAGGTTTTCTAACTCTGGCGCGAGACGGCGGGTGGCAGGCGCGTTGGCTGGCCACCTGCCCGCCTCTACAGGCCCTCGCTCCATGTATGGGGCGTTGGAGTTCGGTGATCCGTAGGGGATGGAGGCCCAGGGAGTGGATAGATGTGATGGCGCGGCTGCAGCGGCTACCCGGGGCTTCCCCGCCCGCGCTGCATGTGTCCTGCGTGCAGCGCGGCAAGAAGGCGACCAGCACGGCGCGGCTGTGCTCTGTGCACAACCTGGAGGGCGATGGGGCGGCACAGGCGGCGGTAGATAAAGGGGTGCTGGTGATGATGATGCGGAGTGCTGGTTGGCTGCGCGGGAGGCTGCTGGAGGCAGACGGGCAGACGTGGGAGGCCTCCTGAGAGTGACTGCTCCTCAAACGGCAGAAGCGTTTGTGGGCAAGAAGGGCGGCAGGGAGAAGCGGTGGTGCACACGCATGGGATGCGTGAGGGGCTGGTCCGGACGTTAGAAGCCACCGAAGCAAGCTTCCCCCGTTTGTGGAGTCCCAGATTCAGGACATGTATGGGGTGTGTGAGGTGGGCTTTCTCAAGGAGTCTGTTCGCAAGCGATTAGAAGCGCAGGGCTGTCGAGCAAGTGTAACTAGTTTAATTCCATGTCCTGTGAGTGACCGTGTGCGCAATGGGCGTTGTAGCATCTTGTCATGAGACTCTGAGGAGGCGAGGGCGGCGGCGGCGAGGGGGGGGGTGGTGAGGGGGGCGGAGGCGAGGGGGGCGGAGGCGAAGGCGGCGGCGGCGAGGGGGGCGGAGGCGATGGTGGCGGAGGAGAGGGTGGCGTACATATTGTCTATTTTCCACCCTCCCAACATTTTCCAAAAAAAGAATATGAGTACTCCGATCATTTTTACTAATGTGGGCATCCGGGGACGCAGGCAGCGGTAAATGAAAATTCTGAAACCTACTTTTATTTATAAGTAGGGGTCAATGGGGGCCTCGCGCCCCCCTCTCTCCATCGCGGACACCCCCAGGGGTGGGCCCGTACAATCAACCACAGCCCCTGCCCTTTGGCAGGGGCTGGGCAATCATCACACTGGCCCAGACCCCTAGTGGGCGCGGGCTGTGATTCGCACTCCCACGCCCTGCGTGGGCCTGCCCTCGAGCTGACCCCCCCCCTTCCCTGGTCGCCAGGCAGACAGATGCCTCTGGGCGGCTCCCATGGCCAGCGAGGCAAGCGTGGGAGAGGCAGGGGGGGCCAGGGGCTGAGCCCCAGCCTCCACTGCCCCCTGAGCTGCCCTTGCTGGCCCTCTGGGAGCTCCCAAAGGCCCTCTGAGAGCAGGCCGTGGCGCGCCGCATGGCGGCGCGCCGCAGGGAGAGGGGTGGAGGAGAATGGAGAGGGGGAGAGGGGGGGATTTGCACCCCCCCCGATGGAGTGCGGTAAGAAACGGGCCCCGTTTGCGTTAGCAAACGGGCGAAGGGGGGCGGCTGGCGACAGGAGGGGGAGAAGAAGGGAGTGGCTCAAGACGTCCCTGTGGCAGGTATAGGGGGGCGCAGTCATTTATTTCTTCGAGGACTGCTCGCGGCGCGAGCTGTAAGGGCCGCTCCGCTTCTCGACGAGAGGTCCCTCCCCCCCCCCCCCGGTGTTTTTTCCCGGAGAGTCGGCCGGCGTCGACCGGTCCGCCTCAATGGGTTTTCCCTCATTTTAACTTGTGGGGAGTTAGAATGGGAGCCGGGGGCATGCGAGGGGGGAGATTTGGAGGGGTGCATAGGAGTATGTATCTGTGTCAACAGCACGCGCCAAGGTGTACGGGCAGGTGCGCTGAGGGCTGTCGTGTTGGTACCGGGCTAGTGGGAGTAGTGGTACTAACGCTCAGATGTTTTATAAATGAAAATTCTGAAACATTGGAAGTGGTCTCAGAGTCTCATGACAAGATGCTACAACGCCCATTGCGCACACGGTCACTCACAGGACATGGAATTAAACTAGTTACACTTGCTCGACAGCCCTGCGCTTCTAATCGCTTGCGAACAGACTCCTTGAGAAAGCCCACCTCACACACCCCATACATGTCCTGAATCTGGGACTCCACAAACGGGGGAAGCTTGCTTCGGTGGCTTCTAACGTCCGGACCAGCCCCTCACGCATCCCATGCGTGTGCACCACCGCTTCTCCCTGCCGCCCTTCTTGCCCACAAACGCTTCTGCCGTTTGAGGAGCAGTCACTCTCAGGAGGCCTCCCACGTCTGCCCGTCTGCCTCCAGCAGCCTCCCGCGCAGCCAACCAGCACTCCGCATCATCATCACCAGCACCCCTTTATCTACCGCCGCCTGTGCCGCCCCATCGCCCTCCAGGTTGTGCACAGAGCACAGCCGCGCCGTGCTGGTCGCCTTCTTGCCGCGCTGCACGCAGGACACATGCAGCGCGGGCGGGGAAGCCCCGGGTAGCCGCTGCAGCCGCGCCATCACATCTATCCACTCCCTGGGCCTCCATCCCCTACGGATCACCGAACTCCAACGCCCCATACATGGAGCGAGGGCCTGTAGAGGCGGGCAGGTGGCCAGCCAACGCGCCTGCCACCCGCCGTCTCGCGCCAGAGTTAGAAAACCTTAAGAACCACCTTAAACACCGAGAGAGAGTGAGAGAGGAGGCGCAGCATACATACAATACTTGACAAGCAAGGCCGACACATCAGACTTTTCCTTGCACTGTCTCCCTTCTCAACCGAGTTCTCTCTCTTTCCCTTCCTGCTTCCTCTCCCAGTGCCTCTTTGTCTCTTTTCTCCCTTTTCGTCACGCAGGTGTACTTAACTCCTAGGAGTGAGTAAATGACTCGAAGTATGTGAGAACACACGTACCCACCACCTCGACCCAGAGCCAACCTTCTCACGGGAATCCAATTTCCCCTCGAAATTCCTCTCCTCCCTCTTCCCCCCCTAGACGAGTGGCGGTCCTTTCCCTCATTTCTCATCTCAACTCTCACTTGGCGGGGTGGCGCGGAGCAGAGGAAGATAGTTACGTGGAGAGAGAGAGAGAGAGAGAGAGAGCGCCGAGAGAGATGCTTCTCCCTCCGGACTGCTGCGACGTAACGCAGGTATCCCTCCATAGGTTCGAGTCCTTTATATAGATGTGGGTTTATGTAGATGTGTGCGGACTGGATTGCCTCGGCCCCTGCGTCTCTCTCCTCCCCTCACCGAGAGCCAGAGCTCCGCCCTCGCGGAGAGAAAGGGAGAGGGAGAGGCAGAGAGAGGGGGAGAGAGGGAGAGAGGGGGGGAGAGAGACAGGAAGAGAGAGACAGGAAGAGAGAGACAGGGAGAGGGGGGGGGAGGAGGGAGAGAGAGAGGAGCATGGGGCCAGAGGGTGTCCGTCGCACACGGGCCCCGATGCGCTCCCTCGCATCCCTACTGCTCCTTCTCGCCCCGTCCACTCGCGCCCTCCGCTCTCCAATGGTCTGCACGCCGCTCCTCTCGAAGCCTCAGCTCGGCTGCCGCATGGCACTCTCTGAGGGGAGCGAGCGGCTGGCGGGCGAGCCCAAATTGGCTCAGCACGACGACGAGGAGCCTGCCGGCCCACCCCTCTGGGTAGGCAGCTCGGAGGCTCTCGGGGGCTACTCGCTCCGCTCATTCGCCGGACTGCTCAGCGGAGCTGCCCTTACGGGCGCGCTCACCGGACTGGGCGTCGCGACATTCAAGGCATCCGTCGCAATGCTTGCGGGGACGCTGTACGGCGCGCCCGCCGTTGAGAACGGGATGGCGGCCTCCGATGCCGCCGTTCTCCCGTGGTACACCTTCTTCATCCCTGCAGCCGGTGGTCTGGCAGTGGCTGTCCTGCGAGCTGCGTGCGGTCCTGAGGGTCTGGGTCCTAATTTGGCCGGCCACGTTGCCGAGATGACGAGTGGCAAACAGCCACAGCCTGTGGCCTCAGTCAGCCGTACGGCGGCGGCAGTCGCAACACTCGGCTCGGGCTGCAGTCTTGGTCCTGAAGGACCCGCTGTGGAATGGGGCATGTTCACCTCTCGCACAGTCGAGCAACTCCTCGAGGCTCCAGTACTAGGTGCGAATGCACATAGCTTCGACAGGCGATCGCTGCGCATCCAGCGACTCGACTCTTCGTTCTGCCTAACCATCCTCTCACTCTCAGAGCGGCCTTCCCATGTGGCCTCTTCTGCATCTGAACAGGTGTTGGCTCTGATGCCGCCCAAAATCTCCGCTTCCGCCGTCAACTTCTCGCAGCTGGAGCTGCCAGCGGTGTGGCCGCTGGCTTCAATGCGCCCCTTGCCGGCATTGTTTTTGCGCTTGAAGTCGTCTCAGACAACGTTGTTCTCGCCGCAAGACAAGAAGCCAAGTCCGTCGCTGAGGCCACCGCAGGTGCTGATCCATCCATGGCACGTAGTTCTGCCATTCAGAACGTTGTGGCTGCTGCCTCCGCGGATGCGGAGCTCGACGTCAAGGGGAAGGCCTCGCTGTCGATGATCACCATCGCCTCCCTCGTCTCCGCCATTGTGGTAAGCAGTGAAGCACTCGCACTGTGGACACCGGATACCACCGCATTGTGTGCCGAAGAGGCATACGGTCCATTCACTGCTTCCCCTTCTGTCGTTGACATCGCATACACCCCAACCACAGGTAGACGTGACCCTCGGGCAAGAGCTGGCACTTCGACCTGGCGGCGTGATGCCAACGCCGGAGCTTCAAGAGCTACCTGCCTACTTACTCTTATGCGTTGCCCTCGGCAGTGCCTCGGGTGGGGTCGCTGTCGGCCTCTCTCGTGCTACGGCTCTAGTGAGGGATCTTTTCGCGGCTGGTGAGGACGGCAATGCTGGCCTCCTTGCGCCAATGCCAGAATGGCTGCGCCCAGCGGCCGGTGGCTTCTTCTGCGGAGCAATTGGGCTCTTCTTCCCAGAGGTGCGTGAGCTTTCATAGCCGTCTGTCGTCATGCTCAGCCATGTTCAACACGGCCCCTTCGTGCTGCTCGCTCTGGCAGGTACTCTTCTTCGGCTACTCCACTCTTGACGCCATTCTTGCGGGTGTCAATGGAGGAGAAATGAGAGGCGCTGATCCAAAGGTAGCACTTGATGCCATCATGCTCTTGGGAGCTAAGCTTGCTGCTACTTCAATTTGCTTGGGGGCTGGCCTTGTTGGCGGGACCTTCGCACCCTCACTTTTTTTGGGTGCTGTACTCGGCGTTGCTTTCCACGCGGCCGCCAACTTCGGGCTTGATGCCGCAATCGATTCGTTGGCGCAGGTGAGCGCAATCAAGCACCTCGTCTCTTGAGTCGTTGACCCGATCTCATCGCTCACCCGGACTCCTTTTCCTTGCATAGTTGGGCTTGAGCGATCTGGCCACATATCTTCCTCACCTGAGCGTTGCCGACCGAACATCCTTCGCCTCGATCGGCGCCGCCGCAACCCTAGCTGCTGTCTTCCGAGCACCATTGACAGCCTCGTTGCTCATCTTTGAACTCACTCGCGGTTATGAACTTGTCTTGCCGCTGCTTGCAGCCGCCGGCGTGGGGCCTTTAATTTCAATCACGTTTGATGAAGCAAGAAAGCGCGACGCCACAAAACGGTGAGTTACCATCCAGAAGTCAGTGCACATTATCTAGCGTCGTCTCGTCAAAGCTCCACGGGCTAATTACCTGTCACAACGACGTCGGAACGAGCGATGCAGGCTATAGCCCACAGATTCAACAGGCTAATTCAGCTGATAGTCGAGGGCGATTGCTTCTTCCTCGTCTCCACAGCCTCGAGGCGAAATGAGGCGCAAAACGAGTCAAACGTAATTGTACCGCTTGTTGATTCGAAACGGGTCGATATCAGTTCTACCCATCTCGCCTCACTCTCTCCTTTTCCCCAAAAGTTTGGGCTATGCTCGAGCATCATCACAGCTGCCCAGCTTGCGCGGCCTTGCTTGTTCTTTCCCAAGATTCATTGCACACTTAAGCATACCGCTGCTAGCTCTCATCCTTTCGCACCGCGGGCTGCGCTGATTTTTATGTTGCTCGCTCCTCTCAACATGCACGACCATCCACCCGTCCTCCTGCCCTTTTTTGCAAAAGTGTGATTTCGTGTGTTGTATTGTTAGGATGCTAGTAGTAGTAGAAGTTGGAGTTGGTAGTTGGGGCACTACTAGCTGGTAATATTATTGCGCCTCGTTACAGCCTCCAAGGGGAGATGGCAAACCAAACCTGATTGCCCCCAGAAGCAGGTAGAGAAACGCGGGGAGATAGCGAATTAAACCTTTTTTGCGAGGCCCCTGGGAGGAAGAAAGGTGGGGAAACTTCCCTTCTCTTCGAGAGGAAGAGAGAGGGCGCTCCACAACCCTAGATCCTAGGCGTCCACGCGAAGTTTTTGACCGAGAACGAGAACGAGAGAATTATAACGATAAATACCGAACGAAGAGAAGAGAGAAGCCTAACGAGCGTCGATTCGCGAATGCGACACTCCCACTGCTAAAACACACAGACAAACACCCACACTTCAAACACATTACTCACAGGAGGATTGGCACCAGGAATAGATTTGCAGACAGCCGAACAAGCATGTGCATGTGTAGACTATGCCGTTGCCAGCGCGAAGACAGAAAACTCGTGCGGCACCTAGCGTGGTGCCCCACGACAAAAAAACTCGAAACTATAGACGCCATCACCAAATACACGCCTTGCCCAAAAAGGTCGCGCACGCAAAAAAACCAGGATAGACTTTTTGCTTACCCCCCGGGCGGAGGGCGTGGTACCGGATGAAGGCAAGCCGCCTGAGAATGAGAATGGGTCAGGAGGGCAGGAGGCCATTCTGCCCCTAGAATGCCAGGAGGGTGGGTGGTTCCTCCCCCGTAGCAGGGGAAAGGTGGAGAGGGGGGGGGGGGGGGGGGTCGTGCCCCTCAATGGGTCAACCAAGTATAAACTAAATTGACGCCGTCGCAACCAACTATTAAGTTAGTTGACGTGCTCCACGTTCCAACTTGCCACCTTCAATACATCCAGATGCACACCATCTCGCTCTTGCACGCGACTCGCTGCATATTTCCAACCGTCCATCCAAGGCACATTCGCCACCTCGCAGCTTCACGTTGGCCCTTGCTTTGTCCAATCACCTCGCGGCTCCCTACGAGCCACCAGCCACACAGCTCATCACCGCACTCACACACAGTGCCAGACAAAGGGAGCTCAAAAATTAAGTCACCTCTTGTTTGCAGATTGCCATGCCGACGAGGAGCCGTCAAGGACATTCGTACTTCGAATGCACAGTCGGCCGCCGATGAAAGACTCGAGCCCGGCAAAATGAGCAAAAGGGGAGCACAAGGAGCTTGAGAGGACACTGCAAATGTGCGGAGTTGCAGAAGTCGTTCAGCTTGCATGTGCTTGCGTCACGGCACTACTTGCACATGCGAGTTGCGACTCGTCCACCAATAAGCGCGGTTTCCAACCCACGACTTGACTCCTTGCAGCAGCACTCATGATAGCCGTGAACTTATGATAGCCGTGAACTTGGTGAGAATATCAAAAATAGTACTTGACGTCACTGCTAGTGGGTGGTGGTTTAACTGGTTGTGCCTTGCTGCTTGATGTGTCCTCCGCTGTGCTAGGTTCGCCGATGATGTTCAACCCAGGCTTAAATGCAGCCGTGATGGCGTTGATTTGATCATCAGGTAGCACGTCGTCGTCGTCGGCACCCAGGGTGAGCTCATCAAGGAGTTCTTCCAGACCGACCTCCGGGAAGTCATCGTCCTCGCCTGCCGCCTCCTCGCTCTCGCTTTCATCCACCGCTTGTTCCCTCCGCTTCTCATCCAGACGCGTCTGCGCCAGGATTGCCTCCTTATCCTTGTACAAGTTGATTTGCGCGCGCATGCTCGGGTCCTCCTCAAGGTCTTGCAAGAATTCCTCGAACTCGTGGTCATATTTTGATGTGTCAAGCTTGCGCCCACGCTGCACCGTCCACTCCGACTCGTCCTCTTCCTTATTGAGGTTGTGCAGCTTCCACGCTCGCCTCCGGGACTTGCGCCGCCGCTCTGAGTACGACTTCTTGATCAGAACCACGTCTGGTAGTTGCGTAGCCTCGTGATGTGTGACGTCGGTGGGCAGCGGCGATGCGTCTACTGCATAGCCCCACACGTAATCGCCGACACGCAGCACATTACCCAGGTGAGAGAGTGTGCGAAAGGTGCGATCGTTCACCCCAAATTCGTCGCGTCGCGCCACGGTCACCTCTGCCAGACACAGCGGTGCCTTGTCCCCGCCGCCGTCCGCAAGCGCGTCATTATGCATACTGCGCTTCTTCCGCCCGCCGCCGCCGCCGCCGACGGAAGCCGCAGCTTTGGGCTGCGCCTCGATTTCGATGTCGAGGACGACGTATTCAATCAACATGCTTCGCGTCAAGGCCGCTGTAAACGGCTTCTTCCAAAACGTGAGCGGCAGCAACTCTGCCGTCTTGAGCGTTTTCGGGTCGAGGAGATGTACTAAGTTGGAAACCTTGTTGCATATCACGAAGCGCGGCATCTGCCCTACCGTCTGTGCGGTGCCGACAGGCAGCCACAAGGCATCTCCGCGGCATATGGGAAGGATCTCCACCGAGTACGTAAACTTGTATCGACCCAGCCCCGTGTGCGTGTCGGTGGAGATGAGCTGCTTCGACGTCTTGTATCTGGTAGGAGCCACCCCTTGCAAGAAGGAGCACATCTTCTCCGCGTGCGACCGCGCGCCGTAGAAGAAGTCGAGGCCATCGCGGCGCTCAACGATGTTGATGGCATCAACGTGGGCGCGGTGCTTGAGGATGAGCTGCTCAATCCAGAAGAAGGTGCGCTTGTGCTCCACCTTTTGACGGACCTGGCACACTGCGACCCACGTGTCCTTCGCTTCCCTCCGCTGGCATGTACCACACTGTTTGTTCCCAATGACGTACTCGACGATAAAAGATTGCTGCAGGATGGCGCCTGCCACGACCTCTTTTTGCACGGTGAGCTTGAGCTTGATCCGTTTGGAGTGCGGCTCGGTCCAGATATAGGACGCGTCAACGAGGCGGACCTGCGTCAAGCCTCGCGGCTTCTTCAGGAGCAACGCGAGCAGCTCCTTCGACTCCATCTCGACGTCAGCCCATGAGCCGTCACGCCGCTCGAACCGGTTGCATCCACGGCAGGTGTTCTGCTGCACCTGCTTGGAGATGCCAGCGCCGATGTCGTACTTCTCCTGAAGGCAGTCGACGCACATGTTGACGGCATTCGGCTCGATCGCCACCGCGCACTCGCAGCAGAGGATGCGCGGCGTGTCGCCCATCGTAGGCGGCCGGCGGCGCGGCGACGGAGTGAGTGGAAGAGAGGGCGGCCCTGCCTGCCTGGGGGGGACGGGGGAGAGGGGGGGGCACGAGGCCGGACGTCTCCCCCGTCCCCCAAACCAACGAACGCATCCCTCTTTTCTTCATTGCTGCAACTCCATTTCTCAGCAATGAGCAGGCGTCGCCCGCGCGCTCGGCTGACTTGGCCGGTTGAGGCTCCCGCTTCATGGATAAGCCCCATTCCTATGGAGTAAAAGAAATGTTGACCCTTAGACATCTAGAGGTCGCTCCTACTGGAGGAAAGTGTTGCCCCCTGTGATGTCTTGCGCCATGTAGGATTTTTTGGAAATGGTAAAGGTGGTGACTCACAGTGACATTTTTTGTACATGTGCACGCGAGGCTGGGCATGCATCAAGTGCGAGCAGTGTCACGGGCATGAGCGAATCGAGCCAGGGCCGCAACGCAAGCCATGTCGGTCGTAGCTGCTCTCACCCCGCCAGCTCCGAAGTCCGAAGCTTCTTCGGACTCGGAGCTCGAAGCCATTGGCGCCTCCCAAGTATGATATCTGCGTGTAGACTTAGTGTGTTGTGCGCTATAGTGAGCCTCCGGCCTCAGGCTGGCTGTCTCCTCTCGCCGCCGGCTTCGCGGCACACTGCTACGAACAAGCGGCGTGCGAACAATATATGGCAGTGTATAGTGTATATAGCAAGTGAGTCCGGTGTCGGTATGTGGAGTGGTAGCCTGTAGCTATGATGTTGTATGCTTACACACTTACATTTTAGAGGTGTAGACTAACTACTAACTATACTTCAGACACATACACACATACACACACCACACACGCCCGTGACCCGTGAGCGCGCCGCGCCCCCGGCCGGCCCCCGGCCTCGGCTGCCGCGTGCCTGTCGAACACGCGATGACTACAGGCTCATAGGCAGAGGGCCGTTCGATCGAGCCGGCAGCTGACGCGGTCGTGGAAGGATCGTTGATTGTTGCTTGCGGGAAGATGTCTGAGAGGTCATAGTAAGTAAGAGTCGGGTCGGACAGTGTCTGCCATCGAGCGCTACGAGCGATGAGGTAGACCGGAGGTCGGAGGATTGCGACGCGTGGCGTCGGAGAGTAGAGACGAGGCTAGCTAGCGAGCTGGTGGAAGAGAGAGAGAATGAGAATGAGAGCTTCTTAGGTCCGAGGTAGACACGGGAGACTACAACGCAAGGACTCAAAAAGTTTGAGGGCACAGAACCACACAAACTAAACCAAACGGGGCGAAAACTAACCACACTTGGACGGACGGCCAGGCGTCGGCACCAGGGCAATTCAGCAACGCGCAGACATGCGACAGAGGGGTCGGCACAACGAGGGCAGACCTCGCTGGGGAGCTACAACCGATACACGGGGAGAAGACAAAAGACGGTCATGGAACATTTGATGACATCGAGAGAAAGAAAGTAAGATAATAATAAAACATCTGAAGATTCGGGCTACTCACGCTAGCTATACAGTCCACGTACTCACGGTACTCACTCACGACATCGCCTATACCCCAGTTTACTCACTCCTTTACACCACCCCCTTCATTCCTTTGTCTTTGGTATCGGGGGGGGGGGGGGCGCGTGCACTACAACGGGCCAAGTGCAGGGGGTTGGCTGGGGCAGACCTGCTGGTGTGGTGTTCTTGTGGCAAAACAAACGTAAACGCCGGTTGCATGTGACACTTCGTGCCCCTTGGAGGTCTCGGCCCCCTCTTCTCGCGTCTTTTTCAAGTATCTCCGCGTTTTCGCGGCATTCATGTGTCGCTCGGGGTGTCGGCCTGTCGGGGTGTCGGCCCGTAAACATACCGTAAACAGGCGTGAGTCTTACCTTTTCTTGGGTCAGATCGCGTCGTTTTTTTGTCGTTCTTTTCTCGCGGTTCTCTTCGTTCTCTTACGGGCGTGCGATGCCCGCGCGCGCCATGGCACCCCTCTGAGGGGACCCTCGGGTCCCCCCAGAGGGCCAGCTGGGCCAGCTCAGGGGGCAGTGGAGGCTGGGGCTAGGCCCTTGGCCTCTCCTGCCTCTCCCTCGCTGGCCGCGCTGGTCCTAGGTGCCCTCCTGGCGGCTCAGGTGGTCTGTGGCTCAGTGGTGGAGTGGGGGGTCAATACGATCAGGGGCCAGCGCAGGCGAATGCGTGCGGCGCGCGATGCGCGCTCGGCGAGGGTCTGTGCCAGAGTGATGTCAGCTCAGCCCCTGCCAGCAGGCAGGGGCTGAGGTTGAGTGTGCAGGCCCACCCAGGGGGTGTCTGCGATGGAGGAGGGGGGGCACGGGGCCCCCATGACCCTATCAGTTTTACTGATAGTTATGATCGAGAGAAAGTAAGAGAAGAGGCAGTATACCAATCGACGAGACTTTGAGGCTTAAAATAACCCACAGGTTAGAAGTAAAAGTCTGTCATCGTATGGAATACGACAGTGCCACGCAACGGCTCTCGACGGCTCGACGGAACTGTTAGCGCAGCGCTGTCACCAACGGCTCTCGACGGAACTGTTAGCGCAGCCTCGTCTGGTCTTGAAAAAAGGTGTTAGCGCAAGTGTTCTAACACCTAGGTTACTATTAAAACAACCCCCCTGGACACAACCTGCAACCTGCGCTTCTCCCGTCGTGACGAGTTTTATGAAACGCCAGACTGACTTGGAGGTCGCGTGCCGCCGACAGCTCCAGAATCAATGTTATTGTAAACGGACATGTGGACATTTGATGGCTCAACTTCATTCCGTCCCATATTCGACGGATCGCGACCTCCCTAAGCCCTAAGTAAGGAAAGAAAAATGAAGCAAACAGAAAAAAGGTGCTACGCATGAGACTCCTTATGGGCGTTTGAACACGCCCCTCCGGTCGTGATAACGATAGGCAAGAGGCAAGTGAAGGGGGAAGAAGCCGGAATACAGCGATTGCAGCATGCACACAAAGGACAAAGGCGACCCCCAAAGGCAACACACACATACGGAACACATGCAATACGAAGACAAATGGCAAATGGCCTGACTGTCTACATGCGTGCCTCAGACCAGGCAATTTTTCTCTGGTTGGGAGGAATGGTGGGGAGACACGGGAGAGAGCCGCAGGGAGTATAAGGAGAGAGCCACGTGAATGGCACCCGAGGAAATCACTTCAAGACGGAATTTTTAGTGCGTGCCTCGACCGCTCAAAGCTGCCGCCTCTTTCTCGAGCTTGGCGAGAAGCGCGAGCATGCGACCTTCTACATCGGCAGCTAGTCGAGGCGCATCGCTCGCCTCCTCAATGAGCACTCGCGTCGCACGGGTCTCCCTCCGCAGCGGCTGCCATGGCGTAGTGTCGCCATGCGTCCGAAGCATCCTGAGCTCACGCATGTTGATAAACGACCCTGCAGCTTTGTTGTACATGGACTTGCCTTGGAACTTGAAAAACTGAGTGTCAGAATCACAACCGTAGCGTCTCAAGCGCAGCGACATCGCGTCAGGACTGCCATCCGCTGGGATCGCCTCCATTACACGCAGGTCCAATAGGTGACGGAGGCAAAACCAGCCGTCCTTTTGCTCTTCCATGCGCCAGGTGGCGGTACGTGGCCGGCCATGAGCAACACCAACCTCGCCATCCTGGCGCACGGTCCAATAGAGGCTGCCTGCCCACGCGCGAATGTCAATGTATGAAGAGCCGCGGCTGACAGATGAGGCAGCACACTCTGTGTACTTTTCTGCGACTAAGAAGCACATGGCGACCAGCCACGAGAGGAGCATGGCGAAAACGACACACTCGACAGCCAGCCGGCGGCACGAGATGATATCTCGGCGGTGCAACTTGGCATACGAGCCGCCTGGGCTGCTGCCGCCAGAGGAGTTCCACCGCTGCTCGATCGTCCCACGCTTCATCTGGCGCGCCGCAAGGCGTCCCCCGCACGACTACTGCTGGAGGGGGGGAAGGGGGGGGGGGGGGGGGGGCGGGGGGCTGCAGGCAGCAGGCGGCGTCACGCGTATGTAGGGATGCGCCGTACAAGGTAAACTTTATATCCACACTTGAGTTAACTGACTAGCTGTGACCGGAATGGAAGAGCGAAAACCGGGCGCGCTCGGCAGTTGAACGACTGTGAACGACTGTTACTGTGAAACCGAACATTTTTATCATTTCACACACAGGAAAGGATAGTCTTATAGTCTTGTGTTCGGGTGGGTTGAGATGCCTTGTAGAGATATGATTATCGCTACACGGCCTACGCACAGCACACAGCACACTAAGGGAAAGCGAGGGAGGGAGGAGGGAGAACGAAGTCGATCCGAACAAAAGAAGGACGCCTTACTCCTTAGTGCTAGTGCTTAATGTGAACGACGGTTACAGTTGAACCGAACATTCACACGCAGGAAAGGATAAAGGATAGTCTTGTGTTCGGGTGGGTTGAGATGCCATATATCCACATCCACACCTCCACACCCAACACCCAATCGCCCAGGGGCCAGGGGCGGTAGAGAGAGAAAGAGGACCACAATTGAAATTGAATTATTAATGTTATATCCTACGCCAACCCCACTAGCTAATTGGACACAACTTTTCAGTCCCGGAATCCCGCCATGCCTGACGACTGACGATAGCCCGGTCACTCACTAGGGCCAGCAGACTGCTATACGCTATACTAGGGACCCGATCTACGAAGTCGCCCGTAGCTGCTCTCTCTGTAGACCCACCGTGGCTTAGGCTCCCGTGTTTATTACGTGTTGCCCTTGTTTATGTTAGAAAGTGGTAGCGGCAGCGAGGGAGGGCGGCGGCGCGCGCTCCATGACCCTATCAGTTTACTGATAGTTGTGCCCAAGCCTTCCCAAGTATCTTCACCCGCTACCCAAGTCGATAGGCCGCCTACGGACGCGTGGGTTGCCAAGGATGGAGTCTCAGGAGCCTTACCCGGATCCTGGGAATTGTCCGTCTCCACAGGATCACGCGGTTTTTAGGGGGCGGTGAAATAACGCAGAGGGAGGGGGGGGGGGGGCACTCGTCAAACTCGGGGCTCAGAGCGCTCATCTCGCTCGCCATAAGTAGTAAGTGTGGCCGCAGTGGTTGCTTACGCCGCGGCCCTCCCCTCCTGGCTGTGTGTGTGCGCGCGTGCGCGCGCGTGTAGGAGAGGGACAGGAGATGGGGGTAGTTGTTGAGCACCTCTGAAATCTTCGTCATAGAGCTCGCGCTAGAGATGCGTTCAAAGGGATGATTGACGAGCTGATCATAACACTCCCACCACATTCTGCACGCATATACGTGCCACTGGAGATGGCCCGGAGACCGCCGAGCTAGGACTCATTTCGTACCGCCAAGCTGAAGCTCTTGCGGGCACTTCCGAATGGTCCGTCTCGTGATGTCATCGGGTGGGGGCGCGTCGCCAGCCTGCATTTGGGCTACAAGTCGTCTGCATAATGACCATTGACCAGCGCGCTGCAGAGCTCCCAACGCCGCGTTGTAGCACGCAGTATCAACAAGGACGATATCTTTCCCCGCTTTCTCGACATTAGTGCCCGGAACTGCCACACAAGTCCGATCTACTCGGAGCAACTCTACGGCATCATGCCATCGGTCGGCGCGACCATAGGCGGAAATGGCCGAGCAACGCATACGTGCATCTAGAGGCTCACCTAGAGCCTCGAGCTCCTGCAACAATAGCTGGGCCATCTCAGCGTCTCCTACCTTTGCGCAAGCGGTAAGTGCGGTGGCGAGCGCAGGCTTGTCGAGCCGGAAGGTAGGCAGGTGACGCGAGATGCCATCAGATGGTGAGCGCATCCTACGTAGAAACGCGAGACCAAGCTCTGCCTTGCCAGCACGCGTGCAGCTCGCGAGTGCTGGCCGCACGTGCCGCGATCCAATGGCAATACCACGAGAAGGCAATGTCTCTACTATCGCAATGGCTTCACGCCATGCGCCAGCTGAGGCGCACACTTCGAGCACTGCAGAAGCGCAATACGAATCCGCAACAGGGGGTTCATGACGCACACGCTTGTCGACCGCAGTAACATTTCCCCGCACAGTCCGCAAGGTTCCTCGCGACCCCTTCTGCGACTTGTGTCCCTTCGGCCTTAAGTCCCGGCCAATCACCAGAGCTGATCTCATCTCTTCAAACAAGGATATGGCCTCCACATAACGGGATTCCTTCCGATGGGCACCGATGGCAGCACAGTAAGTGTGTGCCGAGATCGGCACGCGGCGACGCTCCATCTCGCGAAGGAGGCGCGTTGCCTCATACCAACGTCCGGAGGAAGCACAAGCTCGAATTGCCGTGGTGAAGCAGTGAGTGTCCGCCACTCTCGATGGAGCCTCCGCGACAAGTTGCAAGGCGCGACGCCAGCCCAGCGCCTTGTCGGCGGCGCACGCTCCCAAAACGGCATTCAGAGTATGCGGAGTCGGTTCCACACCCTTTGCTCGCGCCTCCTCGTAGAGCGCGATGGAGCCGGTCCAATCACGCTGCCGTGCCGCTGTGCGTAGGACTGCAGCAAGAGTGTGGGAGGAGACCTGTTCGGGCATCAAGAGCGACCGGAACAGAGCTCGCGCGCGCCCGTGCTCACCGAGGTCACTGAGAGCAGATATGGCCGCAGCAGACGCCCATGCATCGGGACGCAGCTTGAGTGTCTCTAGCGTGTAGATGGCTAGGACGAGCTCAGCAGCCTGCACCTTGTTGGGAGCGCGCTGTGCTGCAGCAATTGCCACATTGAAGGCCACGGATGATGGCGGTACGTCGCTGGCACACATCGCCTTGAATGTCTCAACGGCACGCTCAGGCTGGTTGGCGCGCGCGCACGCACAGATAGCCGCGGAGAACGAGTAGGCGTCACGCTTGATGCCCACTGTCGCCATGTGTTCCAGCAGAACTAGCGCGAGCTGCCATTGAGATGATTCAGAGAGCGCGGCAAGCACAATGTTGCAATGGATGGGCTCGGTGATGGCAGGCTCATTGTGTAGGGCCCGCCAAAGGAGGACGTGCGCGCCTTCCCAGTCGGATGCCGAGCGCAGTGCGTTCAGCCGCCTTCTCAGTGTGGAGGCACTGCAGAGATCTTCTGCGCCGACAGGTGCAAGCTTCTTCCCGTGCTCGCCATGGTGCGGCGCGCCTAGCACGACGAGCCGCTGCTTGGGCTTACCCACTGATCCGTGACAAAGAGCGCGGCACCCCGTCCAGGCGAGCACCATGAGCAGCAGAGGCGAGGCGAGGCGAGTGGCCGGCCGGAGCATCGCCATCACCGCGCGGGCCTTGCCGAGCCCCGCTCTCTCTCACCTCTCTCACCTCTCCTTCTCTACTAGAGTCTAGTACTAGTACTACTCTACCGATACTTTGCGTTCATCCTCTCTGAGTAGAGTAGAGTAGAGTAGGAGTAGAGTAGACTAGATAGACGGTGCGATTTCCAGAGTTCGAGACTAGCCTGGGCCACAAACCACACATAGGACTAGGGCGGTCAAACACTATTTCAACTTCTAAGGGTGTAAAATTGAGAAAGTTAGGATTGAGGAAATACAC
>CM030931.1:1601600-1699128 GCA_018136815.1 Isochrysis galbana
CAAAGTAAAGCGGTAGAAACCCCGGAAAACAGCACCCATCTAGCAGCACATATTCGATGCCCTTATTGGGCCTCAGACCCTAGACCCCCCCGGGAGCCCCCACAACGAAGCGTAACCCAAAAGCTAAAAATCAAAAGCATCAAAACAGGAAACAGGCCTAAATACACTATCTCGGAGAGCCCAAAGCTTCCAAATTCAAAACGACGCCGGGCGCGCTGCGAGACCGTTCTTTGTCATCAGCCCAGTGCCCGGCCCAATAAATAAGCCGTATGTATATTGAAATAGCCAAGAAGCGGCCCCAACCAGCCACGCCAATAGAGCGCGAGGTGTCCCCGCGTCCCCAAGCCGCGTCGAAATCGAAATTGGCAGCCGCCGCGGACCAAAGCCAAAGCACGCGTGCTAACGTCCGCCGCCGGACGGGCGGACGGAGGCCCGGAGAGCCCAACTTCGAACCGAGCCCGGGCGCGCTGCGAGACCGTTCTTGGTCCCTGCCCAGTGCTAGGGCGGTCAAACAGGGGCTTTTTAACGACTAGTAAGGGTTGGGCTGCATTTTTTGACCGTGGCGCGATGCCCAATAAAAAACCTCCGGGGGGGGCTGCCTAGCCCGCGGCACATATCAATATCAACTATCAAATAGCCAGGAACCAGGCAAACACCGCGAAAGAGCGGCGGCAAACGAAGAAGACTCAAAAGGCAAAAGGCGGGGGCACGATAAGGTATTTGTAGAAGGCGTTTACGTTTGTTTGCCACAGGAACATCCAACAACAGGTCTACCCTAGCCCGCCCCTTGCACTTGGCCCGACGGAGAGCACCGCCCCCCCCCCCCCTCCCCCGATACCAAAGACAAAGGAATGAAGGGGGTAGTGTAAAGGGAGTGAGTATCCTGGGGTGTAGGCGTGTAGGCTATGGCGTGAGTCAGTACCGTGCGTGCGTGGTCTTTTATAGCTAGCGGTAGTCGCCTGAATCTTCAGATGGTTTTGCTTTGTGCTGCGTTAGAGTACTAACGTAGCCCGATGGCGGAGGAAGGTTGTGTTGTGTCTTGTCTTGTCGAGACTCTTACTCTTAATCATCCTTAAAGAAGATGTCGGCAACCATACGATTGACGATTGATAGCGATCAACATACTGAAATCTTGTATAAGAATCTTATTCTGGGTGTTTGTGTCTAAGATATTTGACGCGAACTTCAATCAAACTTCAAAGGAGAAAAGCAGTTCATTCGCATCATTCGTCATTCGCCATCTCCACAAGAAACACGATCGCGGGCGGGACCGTGCCACGACGATCTCGGTCCAGCACTTTCAATTAGCAATTAGCAATTAGCGCCCCATCTTTGTCGTAACGAAGATTGGGAAGGGGGAATAGAGGCGGCGAGATCAAATGAACGCTCCTTGCCTCAGCGGCGTGTGACGCGTTCACACGTTCACATGACACATGACAACTTTTGACAACTTTTTAATAACGCGCTTGGTCGCCTACACACATCATCGGATATCTCCAACTCCAACGCGCACGTTATCTAATCTCTCTAACACATTATCTCAAGTGTTCTACTATGTATGGCCCTCACGGCGACCATGGGAAAGAGCCTATGGCCGATGAAGCGGATGGTCGATATGAGACATGAGAAGAGAATGCTGGGGGTTGTGCCCACGCGCAACGAAAGTCGTTTCTGGTGCGTACGTTATGAAGACGTCGTGTCAGTAGCCATATCATGGAAGACCAAATAGATGGGCAGTCATGTGATGGGCAAGCGAGCACAACATGAGATACACCGCACTCAACAAAAACATCACATAATTCACACACATGCCGTGCGGGCGGGCGGCGTTGGCCTCGCCATGGCGGAAAGGCGCGAGAACTTTACATCGATCCACACGACAGAGCCATTCTGCGTGAGAGGTTATACATTCACGATCAGTCAGATGGCAGGTATCGAGCACATCCCGCAAGCCACGGGTCCTAGTCCTAGGCGACTTGATGTTCACATCGGCTTCCGTTGGATGCCGACGGATACCATTGGGGTCAAGACGGCGGAGGGATATCAGGCGGGAGGGAAGGGACGGACGAGAGGTATGAAATCCACGACAGGACTCGACTATTCCGACCGGGGACGGAGAATGGGATCCTTGGACATGCTGCCGTTCAACGCCGCGAGGATTCTACGAGGCGGAACGAAATCCTCACGTGAGTGCATGACCGTCGCATTGTTCAGGAGCAACGCGTCGCCGGCTTGCCAGCGGAATGCCACCTTATTGCGCTCCATGAAATCGCCTACCTCGGACAACGCCGCGCACTCTTCGGCGCTAAGCTCAGTATTGTCACCGAAGATGATCGCCTTGACAGGGCGCTGAACACCGTTCTTGTCCAGTCCACTCGGCGCATGGTTGAGAGTCGTCTCAGCGGCCGTGAAGAAGACTTCGTTGCCACTCCGCTCGTCCACAACGAGCGCAGGGCCGACGCGCGACACCGTCCGCAGGAAATTTCCCGGAAGCCATTCGAATTCCGTCTCCGACGCGCGCAGCTTCTCTTCTGCCTCCTCGCGCGTCTTGACACCAAGCGAGATGCGCCACGACTTGCCAAGCGCAGAGGTCGAATCCGTTTCCTCAGGCATCACGCGCACGTAGCGCACACCGAGGGCCTTGAGCTTCTCAGCGAGTGCCGGATGCTTCTCTCGAAGGTACGCGGCAACCAAGTGAGAGTGGATGATGGGAGTCGCGCCTCCGGTAGTGGGGGCCACCTCGCAGAAGAAGGCGATGTGCTCCGGAGGTGCATCACACTGAGCCATCTCGGAGTGCATGGGGATCTGCTCCGATGGGGGCGCCTCGTTGGCGGTGAATACGCGATTCGCGACCTCAGTACGAGGACCAGCCGAGCATGCCATATCGAAATGCTCGACGCCATAGATGGTGCTGTTGAGCGCTGAAAAGTCGGCAGCAGTTGCGGATCCCCAGCCGCGGAGGAGGACGGCGCCGTGAGTCTGCACGAGTCGAAGAATCTTTTCGCGCTCGGCCTCGACGAAGGCAAGGCGGTCGGCGTTGGAGGCGTTCTTCTCTCGCGGCTGCAGCGTCATTGGGAAGATCCGGCCGTCCACAATCTTGGCCTCTGGAATGCTGACCGCCTGCGCGCCCTCGAGGAGGCCTCCGACCTCCTTGTAGAGCGCCCACTCCTTCTCATCTATCTCCTCGAGCTTGCACGGGCGCGGCCTCGCCTCGCCGAGGAAGTCGATGATCGAGTCGTACGACGTGTTGGGCATGATCGCCGCCGAGAGGTCATGAGCCAAGGACATTGGGGGCTCTTCGCGGTGCGAGGTGGGGCTAGGGCCGGAGTGTAGAGGGAAGGGGCGGGAGGCCGAGAGAGGTGGTCTCTGTCTGGCCTCTCCCAAGGTGGGTGGAAGAAGAGTCCCCCCCCCCTCCCCCCCTCCCCTTCCCCCCGCGCCCAACCCTCCCTCGAGACGCGAGCGGCCCGTCCATCCAGCCCCTTCGGTTGTGTGAGCAGCCCGCGCCCACTTGAACGAATCTCTCGAAGATTCTGGACCCGATCGGACGCTCCTTCTTCGGATGCGGGCGGGGGGCACTTCCATGGACGGGCGGAGAGCCGCCCCCCCCCTCCCCCTCCCCCCGCCCCGCCCCCGCCGGGGGGGGGGGGGGCAGCCCGCCCAGCACTCTCCCCTCCTTCTCTCCCCCTCCCCCCTCCCCCCGGCGCGCCCTCCCTTCCCGCGAAACCGCTTCGAGGCGGCGTGGAAGCAAGAGTAGGAGGGCAGGGTCAACTAGGAGATCCTTTGAAAGTAGGGCGGCCAAACAGGCGCTTTTTAACTACTAGCAAGGGTCGGGCTGCGTCTTTTCGTCTTTTTGACCGTGGCGCGATGCCCAATAAAAAACCTCCCGGGGGGGGGGCACCTGCCACCACGAAAATCTTCGCCAAGATGTGGTGCGATTCGACCGCCCTCCGCCCTCTCCCCCCCTCCGTCCTCCGTCACGCGCGCTCATGCTCTACCCGTAGAGAGTAGAGAATTTGCGGTCGCGCCTGCGGGCTGCGGGGGGATCGGTTCCTTGATATCCAAGCTACATTTGGCATTTGGTAGGGCGGTCAAACAGGGCCTTTTTATTAGGGGTAAAAATGACCATCTCAAAGTCAGAGTTGGGGAAATTTGATTATTTTTTAGTACAATCTTCCCAATACCAATACAGTATTGGCAATACACCCACAACAAGCACAAGCACAGATATCCAGGGCCCATTAGTGTTGTATTCAGGCCTCTCGGCGTGAATATTTCGGCATGAGCGCGCTCCTTCTTCGTTATATATCGTCTTCTATGTTCGTCGTGGTCACGCAAGGCGTGCCGATTCGGATTCTCCGTGGGCTCCAGTCCTGGTTCGCCGATTTTCGTCTCGAAATTCGAAGATTTGAGTTTTATTTTTACCGTTACGGTAATTGTCCACGCGTTTAAGGTAAGAGATGCAGGTAACAGAACTGGCCCCCCCCCCTTCTGCAGTTCCCCCCCTTCTGCAGTTCCCTCCCCTTCTGCAGTTCCCTCCCCTTCTGCAGTTCCCTCCCCCCTCTGCAGTTCCCCTCCCCCCTCTCTCCATTCTCTGCGTTTCCCTTCTCTATTCCATGCGTTTCCCGGGGCAAGCCGGGAAAGACACGTGAATGTGAGGGAAAGTTGGGTCAGTACTGTGTTTTCACCCCCCCTCTGCAGTCCTCCTTCCCCCCTTCCCCCCCTTCCGCGCGCCGAGACGGCGGCCTCCCCCCCCCCTCCGCAGATTTCCTTCCCCTCCTCCGCCGCTTCCCCCCCTCCGCGCGCCGAGACGGCGGCTCTCTTCCGCGTCCGCGCGTTGAGGCGCCGTCTTCTCTTCCCTCAACCCCCCGCGCGAAAGTCCCCCAGCGCGTCCCGCAGCGTTCCCCAGCGTCCCTCAGCGTCTCCCAGTGTCTCTCAGCGCCCCCCCCTGTCCGTCAGCGATGTCCCGCAGCGCGTCTTACAGCGTCCTTCAGTGTCCTTCTGCGTCCTTCGGCGTCCTTCAGCGCTGTCCCGCAGCGCTTCCTTCAGCGTCCTTCGGCGCTGCCTCGCGAGACTCGAGGCAGGACTCGCGAGGGCACTGGATTTTACTCTGTAGTCCGAGCCGGAGTCCGAATTGTGTTTTGCCCCCCGAGCCCTCGTTCTCTCGCTCTACCGCCGGCAAGTTACCACTCCAACTCACCGTTGCCGGCTATACTGACCGATCCACCGGGTCGAAAGGGAGGCTCGTCTCGGCCGCCCAGCCGTCGCTGCGATCCGCCGGCGAACGGCCAAGGGCTACCGCCCGATTTGGGCGTATCCCGGTGGACGCCCGAGCTTTGGAATCGGGCCCGAGCCCGCTTCTGGGCCGTAGCAGGCTATGCCAAGCACCCAAGGGTCTCGGCGGCGCTAGCAAAGTGCCGACCGGCCGATAATTCAATGGAAACTCCACGGACGGACGATATCAATAGGGGAATCACCGAATGGACGAACGAAAACGGCTGTGCCTTCTGCGCTTTCCGACCTCACGCTCCTCCTGGCACTCCAGCCAGCGAAGCCTGGAAATATGGCACGGGAGACGGTGCTCACAACCCCGTCATCTGTCAGCCATATCTCGCTATGTTCCGTTGCTTCTTGTTCCGATTCTGACCTCTGGTCAGCTCAGGTTCCAGTTTCCAGGTCTCTGTTTCCAGGTTCACCGCTCGACATCGGGAGACGTCTCGATCTTAGTCGGGGGGTGTCGCATTCATCCTAGATGATGCGATTTCCAGGCTCTTATTTCCAGGTCCTTCGCCGTGCGGCCACACGGTGAAGCTCAGGCATACCTAGGTTGGTAGGGTTCGTCCCTAGCAATCTAGAATTCGAGTTCTCGTTTCGTTCCGTCTAGCCTGTCTGCCAGGTCTAGATTCCAGGTTTCCTCCTTTCGGGTAATCTTGACCCAAAGGAGCCAGGTCGCCTGTCACTCGCTGCGCGCTTGTCTCAGGCTCTCGAGTTACCTTGTGAAGGCTTGTTTAGCTTCTTGCAAGGCTTGTCGTTTCTTGTTGGGTTCCGGTTCTTTCTTGGGACCTGCTCACTTTCGTTGTCGTCCAGGCCTGTTCTTCATAGGTTCTGCTTGGCCTGGTTAGGGTTTCGTTGCCTTCCCGCGTTTGGCGTTCGCGTTGGCGTTCGGAAACTTCCTCTCACATTCCCTAGGTCCGCTACCCTTGGCTTGTAGGTCCTTGCTTCTTTCTTCTCGGTCAAGGTTTTGGCGAGCGAGTCGGTTGCTCTAGCCGCTCGAGATTTGAGGTTTAATTTGCCATCTCCCCTTGGAGATCGGTGTAGGTTCGCTTCCTAGGTGAGGGAATCTTTCCCCTTGATGCAAGCTACATGCAAGCCTTGGCCCCTTTGGTGTTTCTTCCCCTTGGTTGCTACTCAGGGTTGTTCGTTAGAAGCGTCTAGAAGGTTCACGCTCAACGGCAAGATTTCCTCTGTCGTGAAGATATCTCGTTGCGATCTGTATCCAAAGTGATCGCCGTGGTCGCGCGACATGACGCTCCCCTTCGGACTCTCCGCTACGTGGGAAGTTACAACGGAGACACGCTCCGGCCGTCGCTGCGGAGTCTCTCTCTCTCTCTCGCTCTCTCTCTCCGTCTCTCGCGACGTGTTTGAGTTATCGGTGATTTGGGGTCGCGGTTGCTTGATAATTTGCTTGGTTTGGGTGAATGATTCCGGTGTGTTCGTGAGTCGGTGTAACCTGTTGTTCTCAGCTTCGTTGTCCGTCGTTGTTCGCTGCGTCGCTGCACTCAAGCAGCTTAGGCTCCCTCCCTGAGGGAAGAGTTCTTTGTAGGTCTAACAATCTCTCAAAACCCAACACACTAGGGCCGCTAGGAGCGCCTCGCCGCCCCACAGCCCTTCGTTCGCCGTTCGTTCCCCGTCCAGACACCCAAATGGGGTTGCCCGACCCAGTCCAGAATTTCATTCACCCGACTCCCGGTGGGGAGGAGGGCCAAAGCGCCGCGCTAGCCGCCGGTGCTGCTCGCGACGGAGTGGCTCAGAGCCCTCCGGCTCCGCTCGACTCGACAGAGGTTGAATGTATGGGCCCACCGCCCCGGGGGGTGTCCGTGATGGAGTGAGGGGTGAGGGGGGCGCGAGGCCCCCATTGACCCCCACTTTCAAAAGTAGGTTTTCAACAACTCCATATTGTGTAGGATGATGGGAAGAGAGTTCCTTGATTCATGGGACGAGTTGGTTGGCCACGCGATGCGCACGATTGGGCAATCGAGAGAACGGCCGCCCCCGGATGCCAAAGGGAAAAAGGTACCGGATGCAGAAAAAATAATCTTAGAATATTCTTAGCGCACTTGCAGCCCATGGACCCACTACTTTAACGCAGGACACTTTCTACACCCCCACTCCCCCGGCCCTTCCCCCCCCGCCATTAGGCGACTCCCCCCGTACACTACCAATGGGATAGGGGCAAAGGGCTTAGACATGGTCCGGCGGCCCGCGCAACCCCCTGGTGATCTTTCCCCCCCCTCCTCCTGTGTCCCGGGTAGGCGGCGGCCTCAGTCCCGACTTACCCTGTAAACAGGCGCGGGACTTACCTATTTTTCGGTGGCGGAGCTCTCGCTCGCACCCAAGGTAGCATGTTGTCCAATCTTGAAGGGGCCCCCTCCCCGTCACAACGGTCGCACGGCGCAAAGCATCGCCCACCACCACAAGAGTAGCATGCGATACGCGGGCACTTGTGCTGACGGGTTATCGCCACTTTGGTGGGGCCGTCGTGATGGTCGCTGAGCCAGTGGCTACGCCCCCCGAAGCCTAGGACCAGAAGTGCAATGGAGACCTGCTTGCGGCATACATGAGATTAGCGCCAAATGCTCACTTGATGACAGAGAAGAGTGCACCACCGTACGATGTTAGAGCCGGGCTTTGGGTTGTTGCGACACTAGTAGATCTAGGCAATGGCCATCTGAGGAGGCGTGGCACCCCCAACCTCACCAAGGAAAAGGGCTGCTTGGCGAATGGCGTTGGCGGCGGCTTGTATCTGTTCATCTGCTGTAGCCCAGTCGCCGTCGTCGACAGCTTGGGCAATCCCGGGAAATGCGAGCGCCGCGTAGCCGAGGTAGAGGCCCGGTGCTTGTAGCACGTGTTTGAACCAGGGACGGCGCGGAAGACCGCTCGGAAGCAAGAAGCGCCGCTCGGTGAAGGCCAGCACGTCATTATCAGCGGAGGACGCATCGATGGTAGCAGATGCGTACTTTGCGACTGCACTGACGAGTGGCTCGAAGTGTAGCATACCGACGGGGGCCTTTGTGACTCGTTTTTGGAGGGCCACTACCTGCTTGGCCAGAGCACTGGCCTGCTCAGAATGGTCGAAGGGTAGGGCTTTAGTGTCGGCGAGGCGTATCGCGACGAGGCCCCACAACCGCGCCATGGCCACGTGGAAGCGAAAGCCTGGATCACCTTGGGTCGCCATCCAAGTGAAGGAGTCATAGACTGAGTGGTAGACGCCGTAGCTGCCACTGAGTTGCATGTCTGCGGACGCGATCCCCAGGTGGTCGAGGAAGACCGTGTAGTCAGACCCTGAGCCGAGTAGGCCAACCTCCCCGCCCCAGTGTGATAGCAAGGACCTGCCATCGCGCGGGTCTTCCACATCAGCCGCTGCGGCGCGGATGACCTTGGCGAGCGCCTGAGTGGCCGATACTTTAAGCTCGCCGCCGGATACACCCTCATCCACGTTAATGTACGCCACAGCTTTGGCGGCTAGCTCGGCCGCATTCATCTCACCATAGGCGGTCGAGCCAAGGAGGCCATACTCCTCTCCTGACCACGAGCAGAGAATGAGCGAACGGCGAGGCACCCAGCCCATCGCAAGGAGCGCTCCGAGCCCGCGTGCGAGTTCCAGCATTGCTGCGGTACCGGAATTCGGGTCGACCGCTCCAAAGACCCAAGCATCTCGGTGGTTGCCGAGCAGCACGGGTCGATCGAGCTCAGTCCCATGATCCTTACCCTTGATGACTCCTATCACGTTCCAGATGGGGGTTCGACGAGCTTCTTGGTTGCGGACTATCAGCCGCGCCGGATGTTCCGACGGGCCGAGGCGGTAGCCGGCGGGCAGCGGCAGCCCGCCGGTGAAATCGGCGGGCGCAGGTGTGGAGTCGCGCATGTCGTTGAGGAGCGGGTAGGCATCTGCGTAGGAGAGAGGTAGCACTGGGATCGATGGCACTAGATCGGCCTCCTCATAGCCACACGCCTCAAATGTTGCGCTGCGATTGAGGCTCGTGCGATTGAGGTATGCCCGACTCGGGTCCCCTGCGCACAGCGAGTTGAACTGCACGGAACCACGCTGTACGCCCGACGGTGGTCGCCAAGGACCCGTCGGATACACAGGCCCCTTCGCCTCCCCGTCGTCGGCTGGATCTGAGAAGATGAGCATGCCCACAGCGCCGCGCTGCTGGGCATTCATGACCTTGAGTCCGCGGAAGCACTCTCCGTATCGCGCAAGCACCAATTTGCCCCGAACGTCCAAACCGGCCCGCGCAAGCGCCGCAAAGTCTTCTGGCCGGCCATAGTTTGCGTACACAACAGGTGCAGTCACGTCACCGGAAGGACCATAGCCCTGCAGCGGGAGACGAGGAGGGCACGAGCGCTCGGACTTCGGCTGGTCACGCGCAGCGCCGCTTGAACTGAAGGGGCTGAGCCGGGTCTCACGTTGAAGGTGTGGTTTCGCCACCAGCTGTCGGACGTCTTGTCGATTGCGATCGCATCCTCGGATAGGGGCGTCATCCTGCCCGAACCATCAAGCAATTCAAGCGAGCGCTCGACCGGGTAATTTAGCAGAACGGGTACCGCCTCGATGTGAGAGTCGAGGCCGTAGCGCGTGAAGGCGTCGTGCACATACTTTGCCATCTTATGGTCACCCGATGTGCCGGCGACGTGCGCCTCCGAGGTGATGAAGTAGAGGTGGCCTGCAGCTGAGTCGTTGGACGGCACTGTGTAGAATGAGTGCTCAAGCGGTGAGAGCACGCCCAGCACCAGCGTGCCGAGCACGGAGACCATCCGAGCGATATGGAGCCAATGAGCCGTGTACGAAAGAGTGGGAAACTTGCGGGGGGGGGGGGGGGGGGGGGGGGGAGAGCGGGGAGTTGGGGGGCGGGAGGGGCGGGGGGGGGGGGGCGGCGGGGGCTCGCTCGCCAGACGGCACCGATCGGTGGGCAGCGTCACTTGTTCGTTCGTTCTTCTTGCCTCTCTTCTCACATCTCTTCATCAATTTTTCGGCTGGTTTCTCTGTGACCCATAGAGAGAGAGTAAATATAGATAGAGCGAAGTTTTCTTGTTCATGCTGGTGTAACCTTAGTGCTGTGGGGCCGTAGCGCCGTAGCCCTCATCGGCAACGGAGCCCCTAGCCTGCGACGGGGGTGTGCGCGGTTGTATCGCGGTGGTGCCCATGAGGCATGAGGCAACCACCGCGGGGTGTGCGACGCAGAGCGCCAACAGTGCTATACATCGCCGTCCCGATATCTCACGGGGCACAGGGCGGCCCCGAAGCTCGTCCAAGCGTCCGAGCCAAGCAGGCTTCACAACAACAACAACAACAACAACAACAACGCCATGGACCATGGAACCCGCGGCGACGCCGTGCCGGACCCCGCACGGCTCATTCCCGCTCTGTGTGAATGGGCCGACACCGTCATCTCAATAAAAATACCTGCATTTGCATCTGAAGATTCCGGCCACCGGCTACGGCTACTACTACTACGGACTGCTGCTGCTGCTCCCCTTTAGTGAGTGACCTACATGTGAAACACAGTCAAACTTAGAAATAAAATAGCAAAAACAGTATGTTTTTTGCCGTCGAAAAAAAAGCAGAAGCAGAGAGAAAAACAATGTAAAAAACAGATGTGCGGGGGGGGGGGGGCTGCCGCCCAAATAAAACAGCGAAAAACATATGTTTGGGGCCTCCAAAAAAAAACACTGTTCCTGTGTTTAACATGTAGGGTGAGTGACTGGGCTATTAGGAGTGAGTAGCCGGAAAGAATAAGAGCCAGAATCCTCGGAATATTCCCTCCCGACTGCTCGTGGCCCCCCACCATTGCAATTCGTCATGAAATGAGTCCAGGACCAGTGGCATGTGACATGTGAGAGGTTGGCAAACCATGAGCTATGCAGCATCGCAGAGGCAGAGATACAAGATCCTACATGTGAAACACAGGAACAGTGTTTTTTTTCGGAGGCCCAAAACATATGTTTTTCGCTGTTTTATTTCGGGCGGCCCCCCTACCCCGCACATCTGTTCTTTACACTGTTTTTTTTCGACGGCAAAAAACATACTGTTTTTGCTGTTTTTTTTCTAAGTTTGGCTGTGTTTCACATGTAGGTACAAGATACAAGAGTACAAGAGACGGACCATCGGAGAGTCGCCCCCCGCCATAGACGAGAGTTTACAAGAGAACCTTCAGCCCTCTCCCCCCTCCTCCCTCCTCTCGTTCGAATCGACTGTGGAGAGGGTTGGCTTCCCTCGCGGTCCGGCACGGCGGCCATGGCGGAAGAGGACGAGGGGCACGGCGGGGCACTCGAGCCTGACGAGCACGGGCTGCTCTCGGAGCACGCCGTTGCCCAGGCTATGGCTCAGATCTCAATGCTCGCTGCTGAGAACGACGCGCTGCGTGCGCGGAATGCTGAGCTGCTGCGAGAGGCCATCGCCACAAGTGAGCGCGCTGCCCAGCTCGAAGTGGAGGTGCGCGGCGGCGCGCACCTGGACGGCGAGGGCGAGGGATCGACCGCCATTGAGTGGGTCGACATGAGCGCGCGGCTACAGCTGCTACTCACCGAGAACTCTGTGCTCGAGGCAGACATCGTCGCCACCAAACGGGCTCTGCATGTGGCCGAGGATGGCCGCGCCAAGGCAGAGGAGGCGCTGGCTGAGGCCCTGGGTGCGACGCAGCGCGCGCGGGCTTCAGAAGAAGATGCGCTCACTCGTGCAGCCGAGGCACAGATGGCAGTCGGCACGGCAAGAGACGAGGCTGAGGCTGCGCAGGTGGACCGGGCGCAAGAGACGGCTAAGCTTGAGGCGGCACTCCGTGAGCTCGCCGCCTCACGTGCGGAGACCGCAGCGGCAGTCGCGGAGCTGGGCTCGATGCGGCGCGCGCTTGACTCCATGCGAACAACCGCCGCCGCCGCCGCGCGTGAGTCCGAGCACCAGCTTGCTCTGGCTGCGGACCGCGAAGCGGCCCACGAGCGGCGTGCGGCTGCGCTAGAGCGCCAACTGCACAACCTTGAGGCAGTGGTCGCCGATAAGGAGGAGTCGGTCGGTCTCCGTTCAGCGGAGTTGGAGGAAATGGCCGCCCAACTGGCGAGCACTCACGAGCAGATGCGCCTCGCCGAGGCCGAGGCCGCTTCTGCGCGAGAGGAGGCGGCCAGAGCGGATGAAGCGGCTGCTGAAGCAAACGAGCGTGCAAGGGTTATTGGCGAGAAGCTCGAGCGGTCCACACAGCTTCTTGAGCGGCAAGTTGCGTCGGCCAAAGCCGCGGCTGAGGTTGCGGCGCGTGCGCATTCAGCTGAGCTCGCTGAGGCACGGCGATTGGCCACAGAAACCGAAGCCGAGTTGAGAGCACGCGCGGAAGCGTCCGAGGCTCGTGCAGAGGCTACACGTGCACAGCTATCACGAGAGGGCCGCGAGAGGATTAGCTTGCAGAGGGAGATCGAGGAGCTGCGGGCTGTGGCTGAGCGGAAGGAAAGGGATGCAGGTACGAGGTCGCGCACTGCGATGACGCATTGTGAGGCCGTGCTCAGTATGGGCGAGCCCCACCTGCTGGCTCATCCGGTTGCTCAGCCCCCTTTCCCTTGCAGGCGAGGCTTCCATTGCAGGTGACGCCATTCTTCGTTCGAAGCTAGAGGCGATGACGAAGCGCGCCGACGAGGCGACGCTGCTTGCGCAGCGTTCAGCCTCGGAGGCCGCCGCCGCTCGAAATGAGGCCTCCCGCCAACGCGCAAGAGCCGAAGGCGCCGAGCTCGCAACAGAGCGCGAGGCACTTGCGAGGCGTCGTGAGGTGGCCGCTGCCGAGGCGAAGCGTGACGCAGCACGTGAGGAGGCAGCAGCCAAGGGGCGGATCGCGGACGGAGCGATGGCTGAGGCGCAATCAGTGCAGGAGCGCCTGGCGGTCGAGCGAGAAGGTCTCCGTCGTTGGGCCGAAGGGGAGGTGGCACGTGCGACCAAGCAACGAGAGGCGGCCGAGGAGGCACTAAGGGCGGCGCTAGATGCATCAGGAGGGTTGCAGAATCTCTTGGCACAGCAGCACGAGCTCGCAGACTCCTACCGTGAACATGCTCTTGCGTGCACCCACCAGCTTGAGCAGCTCAAGGCCAGTGCCGCGCTTTATGGCTACCCTGCTGCACCGCAAAGTAAAGCCGGGTCTCCGGGCACGTCGATGTCTGCTCTGGAGGTAGCGCTGGGAGGTGGAGAGGAGTTGGTTGGGAGGCTGGCTGAAGCCGTCGAATCAGGTGAAACCGGTCCACAACCCATCGGCCAAAGGCTACTGGCGGCTTCACTAGTTGTGGCATGATGGCTTCGAGCGAAGACGATGCAATGATGCACATTGCACATCGAGCGAATATTGATGTGGCTAACAGTGGCGGGTGGGTAGGGTCATGTCGGGAGGTTGTGAGATAATGCCACGTTGAAAACGCAGTTATTACAGAAACTACGCTTCCCCGACTTCCATGTTACCACGTTGTCGAAAATTCATTTGCACTTACCTGCTATGGGGAGATGAGAAGAGGTCGCAAATTAAAGTTAAACCGATTGCCCCCGGAAGCAGGTAAAAAAAACTTCTTAATAGTCTCGCCACTCGCGCGGCCCTGCACTTCTAGCTCGTAGCCACGCCTACTTCCCTTACAACCCCTCGCACCTGCCTTGCGGCCCCCCAGAAGCAGGTAAAGGAGCATAGGGGAGATAACACATTAAACCTATTTGTGAGGGCGCCTGGCAGGCGCCGCCTGGGGGAAGAAGAAGAAAGAAAGGTTGGGGAAGCCGTCCCTTCTCTTCGAGAAAAGGAGGAAGGGCGCTCCACAAGCCAGGGCCGAAGGAGTGGGGGTGTAGAACGCTTGCGTGAGAGTTGTGGGTCCAGAGTCGCGTGTGCGGCGAGAATATTATGTACTCCACATTATTAAAAACGTTTTGCCATTTTCATGCGCACTAGCGTAAGTAAAAGTAAGCAAGCGAACGTTGCGAGCAGCGCGAGCACACCGGGCGCTGGTGCAAGGGCTTTCTCGGGCTAGAGCTTGTCGCCTGGAACGACCCTTGACTTTTCTCTATGTATACCGGCTCATCCACTTGTATCACTTCATATGTGGGGAGACCAGAAACTCTGCCGCCTCGCCAGTGGGGGGGGAACGCGGGAACACTACGCTTCTAGCCCATCATCATAATGTCGTCATTATTGCGTAGCAAGTGGTTACAGAATTTGGATCCTATTCACAACGACCCATTGCTTAAGACATGCTGCTAGCGCGCTGCAAGCTTGGACTGCTTGCTTGACGAGACACCTCGATTGATGCCATCTTGGAGATTAACGTTCTTGCTGCCATCGGCATCACCGCATCTGGTGCCCGTTCCCGTAGTGTTGCTGCATTCACTGAAGCTTCAAGGACATTCTCAGTGCCATCTGCTCGCAGCCCACGAAGGGTCTCACGCAATATACTAAGGAAGTAATCCCGCCTCGACACCGCATTCCCTACTCTTTGTCCTTGCAATGCCATGCCAGAGAAACCATTTACAAGCGTATCCTTCTTCTCAAGGAACGGTGCAACCAAGCTAGAGTGAACCTCTTGAAGTAAAACCCTCTTTTGCGCATCCAACTGGTCCTCGACGTCATTAAGGACACCAAGCTGAGGAGGGAGCCTAGCGCGATCCAATTGACGAAGAATGAGGTCAAGAAGAGAGCGAGGGACAACGGCCGGTGTCATGTATCCTGGTTCACCTCTTGCTTCAAACGGGCCGGACGACATCTCGCCCGTGCGTTCATTACCCTCCATCTCTAAGTCAGGATCAAGTGCGTCGACTACATGTTCATTGATGATCGCGCCAGGCATGGACGAAGTAGACTGTGTCAATAAAGGCGTACGCCCGAGAGGGACTGCGCCACTGACAACCGTGGCCAAAGCCTCGGCACGGCAAAGTGTATCGTTAAGGTGGATCGTGGCTCGTACGGCACAGTCAAACTCAGCAAATGAAATGGGGTCGGCATCACGCTTGTCCATCAAAATCAACATACAGCGTGAAACATTCAGAGGAGCATCTGCGCAAAGCAATCTCAAAAGCTTTTGAAGCTCTCCAGCAGCTACGTGGCCACGACGGCCATCGAGTGAAGCATATGCGGCGACGAGATTATCCTCGAATGCTGAGTGTCCTACAGGTGAGAGTTTGATGAAACGGAGTGCTCGAGTGAGCTGGTTGGAACCAGCCAGGACTGTGCGGAAGTAATCTGTGATAAAGCCGATTGGCTCATCGGGACGATTTTCGAGAAGTAATGTCACCATGTCCTTCATGTACGCAGTGACACCCAACCTGACAAGGCGAGTGGTAGCAGTGGAGACGTCGTGCATGCAGAGCACGATAGCCAGGCGCACAGATGCAAGACTGTACATTCACCGAGCGAGCTCAGCACACTTAGACAAGAGGCAGGGGGTGGGAAGTGGCTGGCCGCGCTCGTCGCACTTGCGCGCACCTGTCCAGGTACTCCTCTGCAGCCATTTTGGTGGGGTCTGTCTCAGCTGGCACTGCCACCGTCGCGTTGCTCGGCCCGCGGCCGGCATTTGCGCGGTGCATCGTGCTGGGCGCGAAGCGGCAGGATATCCGCGAGTGGGTGTGCAAGCGAGATCTCCACCCTCGTCTCCCTCCCCGTTGCCCAAGTGCACTCTCACTCTGCAAGCCCTGCCGGCTTGCCTCGCGCCCTCGGCGCCTATCGCCTATCGATCCAACGCAGTTGTTTTCCATCTCTTCTCTTTCACACTACTCTATTACCTCTATAACTTCTATCATTGTCTATTAGGGAGTTGGCTATGCCCACCCTAGATGGGAAATACGTATTTACCGTATTTGGCCAGAGGCTAAATACATATGCATTTGGCTGTATTTGAAGCGCGTCCTGGGTTGTAGGCCTCGAATGTATTTGAAATGTATTTGGCCGGAGCCGGAGGCCAAATACATATGTATTTGGCTGTATTTGTATTTGCAGGCCCCAGCACCGTATTTCCCATCCAGGATGCCCACAAATGCCCCCTAAAAATCCGCCTGGCCTCCGTGGTCGCTTTTTGCGGGGGAGTAAGTTTTTAAGCCTGGTCAACTTTCGGCAAAACGGTAGGGTCATGGAGCGCGCGCGGCTCCCCTCCTCCCCTGCCGCCACCCCCGCCGCCATTGACGACGATAGACGATAGGACGATAGGGCCATGCTCGACGCCTCGCACTTGAAGCGCCCACGAGAGGGCGCCCCTCCGACCCAGGCGCGCACGTGCCTCGTCCCGTGCCGACCCCAGACTGCCGAGCACCAGCAAGTCCACCGTGGCCTGCAAGGCCCACACAACCCACACACAACTCCTCCCAGCCTCCCAGCCACCAGCCAGTGGCCACGTGGCCACCCACCAACCAACCACCAACCGAGACAAGCCGGCTCATAGCTCATAGCCGCATCCCACCCATAGGGAAAGCCGTAAGACTGGGCCCCTACACAGCCGCGGCACTGACCTCGTGTGCAAGCACGAGGCACAGGCCGGGCCAGTCATTTCTCCAACCCGGCCAACCCCTTGGGGAGAACTGTCAATCTGGTGCAGAAAAATTTGCACCAAGGCACTGAGCATTGAGCATTGAGCATTGAATTCGCTGATGATGAGTCTCTCCCTCCTCCCTCCTCATCCTCATCTCCCTCCTGTCGCCAGCCACCCCTCTCCGCCCGTTTGCTAACGTAAAGGGGCCCATTTCTCACCGCACTCCATCGGGGGGGGGGGGTTACTTACAACTATCAGTAAACTAATAGGGTCATGGAGCGCGCGCCGCCTCCCGCCCTCGCTGCCGCCGCCCTCGCCGCGATGGACGAAGCATTGATGGACACGCCGATGTCGCCGAAGCGACCGCGCCAGGACGACCCCCCCAGCCAGGTGGGCGCAAGAGCCGCCTCGCCACGCCCCAGCATCACCTCGAACAGCGAGTGGGAAGCCACCATGCTGACAGCAGAGAGCAGAGAGAGCCACAGCACAAGCAAGCCCCACAACACTCTCCACAGCCACACCCAGCACATCTCACAAGCAGGACACTCCAATAGGGAAGGCCTCCGGGCCTGGCCCCTACACAGCCGCGGTACCGCCCTCGTGCTCCGGCACGAGGGGCTGGCCCGGCACCATCATGGACATGACCCCCATGGGGGTATGTCGACACATTGCAATGCAAAAGGCATTGAGCAAGGATGGACCCCCAGGGAAGGGGTCATAGGCAACAAGGGAAAGGGAGACAACAGGGGAGGATGTCGCATTCGCGAGCCTCTGTAGGCTATTTCGCTATTTTCCGCTCTACCGTTATAACCGCGATGGTAAATCATCAATCTTCGTTCTTATGTCTATCTCTACGTCTACGACGTCTCCACGCTTCTATCAATCACTACACTTCATTCAATGTTGGTCTACCATTATACCCACGTGGCCAAGCAGCTTCTACAGGCTTCTTTCTACTCGGAATATGAATAATATGCTCTAGCTCTGGACTGATCACCCAGGCATGGAGATCAAGGGAGTAGTAAGCACGTGTCGATGAAGACCAAGGAAGTAGCGAGCATCTTGCTTGCTAAAGTACACCCTCAAGAACCTCAAGCATCTAGACTCTGTAAGTCTAACACCTCTGTAAGCTTCTAGACTTTTTAAGTCTACCAGCTACTCCATGGCTAAGCTACGAAAAGCTATAGGTAAAGTGCACGCCGCTGTGCTCGCGTTGAGACGCTATTCGCCGATGAATCTTGTAGGATCTTCACTAAGCATGGATGAATCCCTTTCGCGCCTTTTCTGTGTGCAATCCTTCTCTAGGACGACGAGACGACGAGTTCTCTTCTGGCCAATTGGTTCCTTCTTTGCTCTCTCTGTTGACCCACCGTGGCATTCGCTCCCGTGTTTATTACGTGTTGCCCTTGTTTATGTTAGAAAGTGGTGTGGCGTGTCTTCGTACGCACCCAGCAACCGTCGTAGCGCTCTGCGATCGAAGCCATGCCGTGACCCCTCGTACCCTTGAGCCCCTACTGAGTTGTGTGTGGTCTCTCGCTAGAAATCACCCACTAGAGATTGATCCAATCTGTTCCTATGGACCCACCACCGCCTTCTGCACCGCCAAATCCGCCCTCGCCGCCGCGCGCGGACCCCGTCACCACTGCACCCGTGCCCAAGCCTTCCCAAGTATCTTCACCCGCTACCCAAGTTGATAGGCCGCCTACGGACGCGTGGGTTGCCAAGGATGGAGTCTCAGGAGCCTTACCCGGATCCTGGGAACAGTCCATCTCCACAGAGGAGCGCCCCTTCGCACGAGGAGTCGAAGCAATAAGTGCGCCGCGCACGCACAAGGGACAGACCCGGCATCGGCCCGAGGGGGGGAGTCAGTACGAGAGCAGGCCCAAGCGGGCCAGGGAGTGCGGCTCGCGACCCGCGCCCACTGGGGGTCTGGGTGGTTGTGTTGAGTGCCCGGCTCATGCCAGAAGGCAGAGCATGGGGATGACCGACAGGCCCCCCGGAGGCCGGAGGGGAATTGGAATTGGTGCTTGAGAGGGGGGACGCGAGGCGCCCCCCCATTCTGAACTAAGTATAAACTTAGCTGGCACCCCCGACACCAAACTCCAAACAAAAAGGAAGGAGGGAGGGGGGGAAGGCGAGGATACGGGGCGACAGGAGTGGTGAAGGGCGATGACGGTCGAGGGTAGAATATACCTGACTAGCGATAGGTGTGTTGCCCTGAATCTTCAGATCTTTTTTTTTCAGGGGGGGGGTACCAAATGGAAGCAAACGACCTGAGACCTGACCGTCGGGCCTTCACAGTATAGACTGTCAAGAGGAAGAGGCCTGTCCCAACCCCCAAGCACGGCCCAAAGCCCAAAGTCCAAAGTAGTGCACATGGCACATGGGCCGAAACCGAAACCTCGTGGGAAACCAAATCGTGGGAAACCGAAGAACAAGGTTTCACGGGGGCGGAGCGGAAAGGGGAGTGAGCTTGGGATAAGGGCGATGTTTGGGATATGGGTAGGCGTTATGCAGCAGTAGTAAGTTCTTCAAAGGTTTTTTTTTTACAATGCGCCTTACGTCCCTACGTGCCGTACTCGCCGGAAAATGCGACTAGCAATAATAGGCATCTTCAAGAGCTTTTTTTCAGCAAGTTCACTTTCCATGTATTTGTTCCCGTCGCAAGCCGTTCCCCAGTTCGCTTGGAAGTGTGTCTTCCTTTGACCAGCCTGTCTCCAGTCGCCCCCGCCATTCGTCTCCACGTTCGCGTGTATCTCAATCCTCTCACACGCACTCCACACCCCGCTCCCACTCCTTTCCACCACGAAATCGTCTGATGATAATATTTGGTTCTTGCCATCAATCATCTCCGAAGCTTTAAAAGAAGCAACGAGAAGAGACCAAGGCGCAAGCGTTGATCGAGTGCAAATGTAACACGTTGGTAACGTTTCGTCTCCGCACTCCAGTTTCTCGTCTTGGTGGTTGGCTCCGTTTTGAGTGGAGCAGGAGGAAGCGAATGGGGGTGGGTCATCAATACTAAAGATAAAGTACAAAGTGCGGGAACCGACGTCGCTCTAAATCCGACAACGATAGATGGATTCGAGGCTGTGCGTGCAGCTGTCATTTTCTTCCCTTGCGGATTGGCCGATCTTTACTTTGCCCAAACCATGGTGGAAGAAATACACTTGATCCTGCCCACTGGCTGTGCACACAAGACCATGGCCCCCCTAAGTGAGGCGTTTGTCAGTGTTCGATGGATCGTCCAATGATGCTGGATCTGCTCGGGCGCATCATGTCTACATGGAGCTGTAGTTGACTGAAGAGCCCACTTCTGCCTGCCGATGCCTCTGTGCGGCTTCCACCGACAGCGAGTGGTAGTCCTGTGGGCTTAGACTCGCGCTGAAAGGATCGCCAGACGAGTCTGATGGCCCGCCCCCCAACAGCGAACACAAGCGGAAGCAGTTGGATGCTGCAGATAGCTTCGGCACAAAGTTCAAGAGTGTCATGAGGCCTCCCCACGTCGAGCCTTGTGAGCACAGATGCACGATGTCAGTGACAGAAGTCATGCCGGCAAACAGGACGTATCCAAAATACTGCGCATCCGAGCCTGACCTGCAGCAAATGAGCCCAAGCAAGGCAACTGCAAGGTTGGCAGACAAGGGGAATGCCGAGAGCGAGCCCAGGATGCAGATGCAAAAGGAGAGGAGGCAGAAGATCTCGATCTGAGCGGTAGCCTCCAGCAGCTGGAAGGCTAGGGCCCACGTCTGAGCACGCGAGACCAGCTCCCGCGCCCGCTCCTCCATCCTGCGCCCGCGAGCCAGAGGGACAGCGAGGGAGGGCACGGCGCGCGCCGCCCCCACAGACCGCGGAGCGGATGAATGGCAGTACTCCTAAAGCGAATCCGGGAGGACAAACGATTCAGAGATTCAGAGATTCCTCCTTGCCCGGGCTCGTCTGTTGTGTGAGGGAGTACTCCTACTACACGAGCGAGCGAGTACACAACAGGAAAACAAAACCGAAAGAAACCTTCTATCCCCTATCCATAGGAGTACTCCTATGGGGAACACGAAACACGAATCACGAATTCGAGTTTCTACACCTCAATGCTCGGAGTCTACGTGTGAAAGGCAGAGACAGAGCATTTCTTTGGGGGTGAAAGACAGTGTACAGGTACGGTGTATAATACCGTCTTTCTAGAGCTAGAGGCCCCGGGTCCCGGGCCCGAAAGATAGTGCCGGCGCGGCGCGCGGCGCGGGCCTGTGACACACCTGTGAGCAGGGCGTATGGGTTCACGTTTACCCGGTGTTGGCCCTCCTTTGGCTAGGTGTGGCACATGCGTTAACACCTCAATCTGCAAGTGTTGGTGTTGGTACCATCAGCGGGTTAACACCAAACCGCTGGTACGGTGCACCCACGCGCGCTACCCGCTAAAGCAAGCAGCAACCGCAACAATGAGAAGTGGAAGTGGAGCAACAGCGGAGCGGGCTAGCGGGCTCGCTAGATAGAAGCTTAGGAAGAGGAAGAGAGGAGAAGAGGAGTCATAAATAAATAACAAAAATATAGATACTACCTCCGTTCCATTACTGAACCGCATCGCCAAAATAGGGGCAATAAAGTTTACAGAAAAGAAATTCATGTTGAGAGGGGAATAGCGGGTACACTGGGGCGAAAGACTACCAAAAAATTTGGCACTAAGAGCCATCAAGGGCTGCCGAATATATACGTTTTTGTTATTGACAAATAATAAGGCTTTTGGCGCCCCCTAGACGGCCGATCGCCTTGCCACGAAAAATCTCGCCGCTCCGCCGCTCTCGCGAGATGGGGGCGGCATGGCGCGCCTGAAGGTGAAGGTGGTCGAGCCCCCACAGCATGGGAGGCGCACGGGTGGCGACTTTTTGAGGCGCTGCCGTGCTGCCTCTCCCAAGCAGCCTCCTGAGCCGCCCAGCACCAGCACGCCCGAGGAGGATAGCGCCCACCCGCCCAAGAAAAAGCGGCGGTGCTCCTTGACGCCGAACCGCCAGGCGGCCATCGCTGTGGCATACGCATACGAGCGGCTTCCTGAGTCGAAGCACGGGAAGGAGTGGAAGCTCGCGCACGCGGCATTGTGTGAGAAGTATGATGTTGGCCCACGCTATCCGGCTGAGGTGAGTCATCGGCTGGCTGAGGCAGGACGTCTGCCGGCATCCCGCGCGGGTGCTGGTGGCGCCGACCTGAGCGCATTGGCGAGACTGAGCAAGAAGAGTTGGAGAGGCTGCTCCATGAGTATGCCTATGACCTTACCTTCGCTCAAATTGAAGAGACGTTCGGGCTGCCGCGGGCGACGGTATGCCGCTTCATGAAGAAGAACAAGTGGCGCGTAGTTGGTAAGTCGACAAAGCCCGCTCTCACAGATGCCATATGCGCGCATCCCGTCTTGCATGGGCAGAGGCAAACCGCAAACCTATACAACAATTGGGACAACTAACTTTATAGTCAGTTGCCATGGAGCGCGCCGGCGCTCCCCTCCTCTCCTTCGGGTCCCCCGCCGAGGGCGGCCCCCCAGCCCCCATGGACCATGGAGCAGTCGCTGTCGAAGCGGCCGCGCCCGCCATCAGAGGCCGAGCAGGTGCGTGCGACCCCCGTCGCGCCACACGGCCCGTGGCTCCGGCCACACCACGCACAGCAGACATGCTGGCCCCCCCCATGGGGAGCAGCTGTCTGCAGACTCCAGCAAAGCATGAACAGACCTACAGGGCCACTCCTCCAATGGCCAATGGGCGCCAACATGCGCGTCGGCTCCCTGCGCTCCGCCCCCTCCCGCGCGCGCCACTTCATGCGCCGCTACCACGTGCTCCTCCAGCGCGTCGCTGCTGGCGAGGTCGCCCCTCGTCACGTCGGCACCGAGCACATGGCCGCCGATTTCGGCACCAAGTGGCTGCCCAAACGCAAGCTCGATGCCTGCGTCCGCTATGCCACCAACGCTTGGGCCCACGCATCCGCCTGACCGCCCCGGCCCTCCCCGCCTGTTGCGCTGCGCTCGCCGCCCGGGCATCGGCTCCCGCATCGGGGGGGGTGTCGCGGGTAGGGAGGGTTCATACACCTCCTTCATACTTTTCCCGCCTCTAGGTTTCCCCGCGCGACTCCCTCTCCGCCGTCACGCTCCGGTTCCCCTCTCCCCCCTCCTTGTGCCGCGCCCTCATTCCGTCCACTCCCGATAGGTTCGTCACCCTACGTCTCCGGGTTCCCTCCCCTTCCCCGTTTCCTCTGCCTCGCCACTCCTCCCTTCCCCCCCCTTCCCCGAGTGTTTTGTTTAAGCCGCCGGCCTCGTTTCATCATGAAATGTCATCCCTCTCTTTTCCCGCGTGTCTCTTTCCTCTTTAGGCCCGTGCGTGTCTCCCGTCCCTCGGGTGTCTTCCGTACGCTCAGCGCTGCCGCTCGAGCGCTCTTGTGTCCCTCTCGTGTCCCTCCCGTCCTCGTCCTCGCTCCGTGCCGCCACATGTCGTGTGAGGGCACTCGCTCGTCCTCGGCCCCCTTGTCGCGTGCTCCCCCTGCCCCCGGTAGCACCCATTCCATCCCGTTGAGGGGCTGTATCTCACATGTTACATACATCAGCCCTCCCACCTCCACACGTACCACAGCCACAGCTCCACTCCTCTCTCCGCAACTTGTCTGCTTGAGCCCAGTTTTTTCTTATTGAACTTATTGTCCCCCAGCGGGACTTTTTCTCACACTGTGGCAAGTGTCAAGTGTCCTCCGCACCCCCATAGTCCATAGTGAGTGACCGGGCTAAGTAGAGTGGCTAGGTCTACCAAGGAGCAACATGTTATTGAAATACCAGTTTTCGTAAGGTCCCGGTAGATTATTTGACCACTCTAAAAATGGGATAGAGGTCTTGGTCTTGAGCACACGCAACATGCTCAAAATGGAAATGAAAATGGCTCAGAGATGTCGATGAAGCCGTATTGAGTCACAGCCAAAACGCGCAAGGCAGCACACGATGCAGCGGGGTGCAGACCCGGAACCCGCTTGTGGGCGCAGGCCTCAGTGGCCATTGCCAAGCATCGAGCATCCACGGCACAGCCACATCTGCACGGGCACAGCTCGCACGCCAACAGTGAATAAAGGGTGCAGTGCGATAACTCCTCCGGCGAGAGCCGTTTCCCATCTCCCGAGACAAAGGCCATGGGACACAAGCTGTCGATTGCAGCGCGAAAGTTCGTAACCGATATGATAAAGCAACTTAGAGGATGCCAGCGGTGGAGCAGCCAAGAATCGTGCCAGCGCCGACGATGTGGCCGAGCGCAGTGCCAGCAAGGAGCCAAGTGATGCCGAAAGACTCAACCATCTCATCATGGGGAGTGCCCTTCGCGAGACCCTTGCCCTGGATCGTCATGGTCGAGATCACAAGAACGTTGCAGAACATCATGATGAAGGCCTGATCATGGACAACAGAGCAACGAATTAGTACGAACGAGTCTTGAGCCATTTCTCTGAGTGAGCCAGCACTGTCGGGATAAAACGCGAAGAGGGCACAGGACGATGCAAAGTTCGCTCAAGTGAACCGTGCCAGAAATGTTTCACCGCTCGCTCCCGCATCTCAGAGGGCTAGCACACCTTGGGAATGGAGTATGCCGGGATCGGCAGTGACATAGCCATCAGCTGGGAAGCAGTGTCGACGGCGTGGCCTGCGTCGAGCATGGTGACGGCCGGCGAGGCAGCAGCGCGGGGGCGGAGGGCAGGGGCAGCGGCCGGCGTCATCACGAGCGCCGAGCACGAGGCGCAGAGCGCAGCAAGGGCGAACAGACGGAGCGCCATGGTCGTCGGCAGAGAGAAAAGGGGGGAGAGGGCGCGGGGGGGGAAGAACGGAGCGATGGGAGGCAGCGGTCGCTCAGCCGCACAGGGGGAGAGACAGAGGAAAGGGCTTTTCTTCTTTTCCCTCAGCGTGTTCTTGCTGTCGCGCCGCCACCCCTCTCCTCTCTTCCTCCCCTCCCCCCCCCCCCCCCTCCTTCTCCCCCCCCCCCTCCTTCTCCCCCCCCCCCCCCTCCCCCCCCCTCCCCTCCCCCCCCCCCCCTCCCCCTCCCTGCGCCAGCAATTTGGGGGAGCGAGATGCAGGGACGGCAACTCCGGAGGGTGGGAGCGGTGGCTGGCCAGGGCGGCGCAGTCAACCCCACGGTCAAAACCGCCTCTCCCCGCCTTCCCTCTGTCGGGAGAGAGTGGTTCCCAGGTGTAATTAACGAGACAAGCACGAAAGCAAGAACAGAACACCGAAGGCTTCTCTCTACTTTATCTGTGCACTTTACAAGTAAGTGGTAAAAATAATACGCGCGTTCACTTTTTTAGGGGGGGTGAGTATGTAGTTGACGGGTGTTCATTGTCGCGCGCCTTGAGTTGGGTGTGTTCGCGGCACAGCCGCGAGGTGTTGAGCGCCGCGCGAGGAAAATTGTCAGTGTTTTCCACAGTGTTCACTTTGGGGGTCAAGGGAGTAGTAGGTAGTTGACTATGTTCAAACGGTCAAAAAGTTTGAGTTGCATTCGCGTTCGACTATTTTTTGTACCACCTACTTGGACGCCGTCCAACCTTTCTAGATGGGGAAAACGAGAGATTTTGCAGAGCTGAAACTCTGCTTGAAAGATGGTTGGAAGAGCCAACGGAGTTTCAACAATGGCGCCAACGCCAACGCGAGAAAAACCCGTTGCCCGTTGGTTTCGTTTGACTCCTCTGCAGTAAAAGAAACTCGAAACTCCGCAAGGTGGTTTACGAGATGGCCGCTGCGACGGTGCGAGCGTGGCACTTCCACTTCCCTCTCGCCCCCCGCGCCCTAGTGGTAACCTCGGATCCGTCACAGGGGGTGCCCCCAGGGTTCCCGCCCGCCCTCCGCGCCCAGAGTTCCCCCGCGGAAAGAGTGAACGCACGGCGTGCACCTTCCTGGAAGTTGCTATGCGCACGCACGGCGCCCCCGCGGGGGGGGGGGGGGCGATGCACATCGCGCCGTGCCCATGCACGGCGTGCACAATGTGATTGCAAGTCATCACACGTGCTGCGTAAAGAAACATCTCTTATATTGCACGTTTACGTAGTTGTGCGCCTTAGGTGGCACGCAGAGGGAAAAAGTCGGCATGCGCACGCACGGCGTCTCCGCGGGGGGGCCGATGCACATCGCGCCGTGCCCAATGCACGGCGTGCACAATGTGATTGCAAGTCATCACAGGTGCTCAGTGAATACTATTCATTAAACTGCATGTTTATGTAGTTGTCGGCCTTAGATGAAAAGCGTTTGCATGCGCACGCACGGCGTCCCCGCGGGGGAACATGCACCGCGGGGAAAAGCAGAGAAAAAAGTTGTGTTATCCCCACGCACGACTAGCCCTTATTTAATTTTAAAATACTATATACATAACTATGGACATTTGATCGCTCAATTCGACTGATGCCCCACAATTGACGGAACGACACCTCCTCTGAGGGTGTCGCGCGCGTTACCGTGAATGTGTGTGCGTGCAAATGTAGGAAATCTTATCCGTTTGAGATTACACTGGCGATGCGTTCGGCGATGGCGCTCTGCCTCGCACAAGCCGCGATGGTTGCCGCATGGGCACCAGCGCGATAATATAATACTACTATATATGTATGTACATGTCCATCTCCCGTAGGCCGTAGGCTCACAACTCACAGCTACCGGTAGTTCCTGCGGGAGTGTAATTGTAATTGTAAATGTCAAGCATGATTGTGATTGATATTTGATTGTCTTGCATCCAACTAGGCGCTAGGTGCTAGGTGGCAGTGTTGGTGCGTCAGCTCGTCAGCTAACACCAACCTAGAGCTTACACTTACGTCAGTAGCTAGCGTGAGCTAATGCTCGACTGTCAGGCCTAACGTCAGTTGTTGGGTTCCGAGCAAGCCAGGTGTCAGCTAACGTCAGCTCCTGAGATCCGCCATAGCAAAAAAAAACAGCGCGCGCGCGCGCGTACGTGCAAAAGTACAAGCCCGGAATGCCGGGACGAGCAACGAACACGGAGCAAGTAGCTAGTAGCTACTACTAGTACTACAAGTAGCTAGCTATGAGCTACTATTACGTGCACATTATACATTGCTAGCTAGTGCTAGTGACTAGTGACTAGTGAGTAGTAGTAGTAGTAGTAGTAGTAGTAGTAGTAGTAGTAGTAGTAGTAGTAGTAGTTAGTAGTAGTTAGTAGTAGTGGGAAGAGGAGAGGAGAAGGGAGGGGGGGCGGACCGATACGGGACGATACGGGAAGAAGGGAGCTGGGGCGCGGCGACGGAGAGGGAGTCGCGCGGGAAGACCTAAAAATGGAACGTACGAGGGGGAAGTGTACCCTCTACCCGCGACAGTCCCTCTTCCTCACCCTCGTTGTCACTGGGATCCTCGCCCTCGGGACCATGTCCAACTCCCAAGGCAATAAGACATTCGACTCCCACTCTGCAAGATTGGATTCCAACAACAAATTCGTATGAGCCCTCACAAGCCGATCAACTGTCCTTTGGCTTAGACGATTACGCGTACGTGAATGTATCCAGCCTTCCACCGACCATGAGTGTTCATTCACATTCACATCCAGAGACCGAGCATTGCATAGCTACCAAACGCATCGCTGCCCAGCAAAGGTGCTTCCACGGTTGCATGTATATCTTGACCCATTTGTAAGATGCAATCTTTCGAGCAGCCGCGCTGAATGCATACTCATCGGCCAAGTCGTGAGCACCACATGAAAGAGCCTCTGCAAAGTCAGCCAGCTCACCTAGAAGTTAGAAGAACCGGGTATGGATGGTCTGCATTTGACATTTGCCCCCTGTGTATTTGGTGTCTGGCGGGGCCCCCCATCCGGATGGATCGTCGTAAACCTGCGCGCACCGCGCACCGCGCCCGGTCTCGATTTGAAGTTCAGCTTTTCGGCCCTTTGCCTTTTGCCTTTGCGACTTTAGCGTCTTTTGTTAGTATTTGGTTACGTTTTGTTGTGGGGGCCCAAGGGGGGGTCTTGGTCCTAATGGGCCCCGGATATGTGCTTGTTGGGTGTATAGGGAACTTGCTACCGAAAAAAATCCTCAAATTTTCTCAACCCTGAGAAGGTCATTTTCTCACCCATAATAAAAAACCTGTTTGACCGCCCTAGTAGAGCAGGGTTTTGCATAAGAGTACTCTAGAGCCCTATCTACTCTACTCTCGAGATTTCACATCCTCAAGAGACGAGGGGGGCGCTGCCCGCCCCCCCCCCCCCCCCCCCCCCCCCTCTCCGCTCGCCCCGCGGATTGCAGGCCCGCGCGCGCTCCGCCCGCCCAGGTCCACACCTTCCGGGAGCCCGACCATCCGCTCACGCGGGCGCTTGGCCCACACAGACCGATGAGCGAAGACACGTCGGGCAAGGTCCTTGCGCTCTCCGACGCTGAAAGCGACAGCGAGGCCGAGGGCAGAGTGGGCATCAAAACTGGCGACCTGGCAGCTGAACTGCCAGCCATTGAGCACTACGAGCCGCTGGAGTTCAACGAGAAGCGGCGTGCCGAACTGAAGAAGACCTTTGACTTCGCGTGTGAAAACGGTAAACTCGACGCAAAGCAGGTGCGCGCCAGCACTTGAACGCTCACAGTATGGAGAAAGAAGACCAGACTGGGCTCTCTTGGATGATGCCCTAGGCCTCCCGCCTTGTGGTGGCGCTGATATGATGTGAGAATATCAGCTCAATTGATGATCTGGCGTCATTTAATGTTCGCAGACTCATAAAATTATGTTTACCAAGGATGAGCGTGCCGAGTATAACTTCGGAGCATTTGAGGAGGACTTGTACGCAACCTGTCCGGGATGCAAGGAAGACCAGAAAATGACGTGGGATGATGTGATCAAGTTTCTTGATGCGAATCTATAACACGACACAAGATTCTAGTGATGCATGCACTCTGTTCTGTGAATTTTAGATTGGCATTGACTATTCTCCCAATAAGAGAAGACGGCTGCCACCGCCACAAGAACCGTGAATGTGGCAACTACCTTAGGAAGCAGCGCTCATACAAAACAGGGACATTTGAGCAACAATGATTCTGCTTCTTGTATGCGCATTAGACTGCATTCATGATGCAGGACGGATCCAAGCCCGTATGCACCGGGTGTATAGTAGTGGAGCAATGCATTCATGGGCGGATAGTGTGTGCTGAAGTCGTGAGTTGTGCAATGCATCTCACAGTCTCACGTTGACGGTAAGTGATTGTATCATTTTTCCTTTTCCTTGCAACTAACTTTATACTTAGTTCATCCACGTGGAGGCACGAGGCCCCCACTCTCTCCACCCCTCTCGTGCTGTGGGGCAGGAACCACCCACCCCCCTTCCATACCTTGTCCTTATGGCATGCCCAGGGCCTGAATCGGAGAATGGCCTAAGAGGCCGCAACCTCAAGCCTCAGGGCCTAGTTTTTTCCGGCTGGCACCCCTGCAACTCAGTTATAAGTTCTAATTCCCCTGGGAGCAGGGCAATTCCCACCTTCTACCCCAACTTAGATCACTTATTCGTATTCATCGCGGGAGCCGGAAAAAAAATCTTGAAGGTGCCCGCTATGCTGCTACTAACTCGCACCCCACCGGTATCACACACGCCATCGCCTAAACCCCACACTCTCACCCCCGCTCCCGCTACCCCCCCTACGGGGGGTGGCCCCGCGTGCACTACGACGGGCCAGGCGGGTGGGGGGCGGGCTAGGGCTAGGGCAGGCCTGTCGGCTGAATTCCGTAAACAAACGTGTAAAGTGTAAACGCACGAGTCGCTTACCTTATTTTGTCTTTTTTTGTTTTGTGGCCCTCGCCTCTTGGGTGGTTTTCGTCTGGCGCCACACTTTCGCGGTGCCCGCCTGTCGCGTCGGGTGTCGACCCGTAAACATATCGTAAACAGGCGTGGGTATTTATTGGTATTAGGTATTACCTTTTCTTGGTTCTTGGGTACTGAGGACGCCGCCAGCCCGGTCGGTAGGCGTAGGAGGAAGGGGAAGTCGCGTTCCGTCAAAATAGGGCCAGGTGGTAATTTTGTTTTCACTCAGAATGCTTGTTTTTTTAGACAAGGACGCGGCGCGTGCGCATAGCAACTTCCCCCCCCCCCCACACACACACACGCACGGTAACCCCCAGCTACGCATGCTGAGTTTTCATTTTTTTCGTCTTTTTCTCACATCCCTCTTCCTCGATCCTATTGTCGATGTCGTTCTACTGGCAGGCGACGATGTCGCTTGGCTGATCTTGGGTGGCGAGGTCCGTGACGCGTGCGAGGACGGCCATCTTGTTCTCCATGTAGAGTTTGCCAGCTGCTCGGCGCACTTGCACCATGGGACTCGTTTCAGCGTACGCGACCGCCGTGATGTATTCCATGCAGAGGTACGCGACGGCGGCCTCGTCTCCAATGTATTTGGTCTTTGGGATCTTGTCGTACTCGTCGGAGTAGTCGCCGACGAGCATGAGGTTTGTTTGCCTTGCACCAACGGCCCATGTATGGCTCGATGAGTGCCCACATCGACGGGTAGCGTTCCTTGGCCAAATCCACGCGGAAGTCTCCACATCCACGGCCCATGCCGGAGGCTGTGGCGAGCAGCATCGCCAGGATGGCGCCGCTCATGCCCTCCTCCATGTGTTCGCAGAACTTGAGGGCTGGGCTGCGGATCTCCTCGTAGGTGCGGTGACCGAGTCGCTTGGCGAGGAAGACAAAGTACTGGCCCATGGCGAACGAAGGGAGCGAGGAGGCTGATGGAGGAGGAAGAGGAGAGTGAAGCGGGGTGTGGTGGAAGAAGGCTGGGAGGAGGACCCTGGAGTTTCGCCAGATGCGTGTGCCTCGGTCCCCCCGCGGGGACGCCGTGCGTGTGCATGGAAATTTCCACACGCCGTCACGGATGCGCATAAGGGGTTTCGGCAGGCGCACGCCGTGCGCATGATGAGTGGCAATCACAGGCGTGATTTCGCATCGGTCCCCCCCCGCGGGGACGCCGTGCGTGCGCATGGAAATTTCCGCACGCTGTCACAACGGGTTTCGACAGGGTGGCAATCACATCGGTCCCCCCACGGGGACGCCATGCGTGCGCGTGGGCAATTTCCGCACGCCGTCACGGATGCGCATCAAGGGTTTCGGCAGGCGCACGCCGTGTGCATGCTGGAGGGTGAGCGAGCAGGGAGGAGGGAGGCAGGCAGTAGGAGCCTTCTCTCTCACTGGGGACGATCGGTCGGTGGTGGGTCGGTGAGATGGGGGGATGAACTAGCTTGCATGCAAATGCTGCTTGCCTGAAATGGTGCTTTTGTGTCCGCTCATATTTTGTGCAAACGCGGGCGCGGGCGCTCAAGCAGTAGTGGACGAGGCCGCACGACGACGCAGTGCTTTGCGCGGTGCGCGCATCTTGCGCACGGCGTGCGCCTGCCGAAACTCTTATGCGCATCCATGACGGCGTGCGGAAACTTCCATGCACACGCACGGCGCCCCCGCAGGGGGGACCGATCCACACGCATCTGGCGAAACTCCGGGGTCCTCCCCTCCGCTTCACTCTCCTCTTCCTCCTCCACAACCCTCCTCGCTCCTTTCGACATGGGCCAGTACTTTGTCTACATCGCCAAGCGACTTGGTCAGCGCACCTACGAGGAGATCCGCACCCCAGCCTTCAGGTTCTGCGAACACATGGAGGAGGGCATGGGCGGCGCCATCCTGGCGATGCTGCTCGTCACAGCCTCTGGCATGGGCCGTGGATGTGGATACTTCCGCGTGGATCTGGCCAAGGAACGCTACCCGTCGATGTGGGCACTCATCGAGCCATACATGGGCAGTTGGTGCAAGGCAACCCTCATGCTCGTCGGCGACTACTCCGACGAGTACGACAGGATCCCCAAGACCAAGTACATTGGAGACGAGGCCGCCGTCGCGTACCTCTGCATGGAATACATCATGGCGGTCGACTACGCTGAAACGAATCCCATGGCGCGAGTGCGCCGAACAGCGGGCAAGCTCTACAAGCAGGACCGACCAAGCGTCCTGTCACGCATCACAGATCTCGCCATCCAAGATCAGCCGAACGACATCGTCGCCATCGAAAAGACGAAGAAGATGAAAACTCAACACCCGTAGCTGGGGAGTCACTGCGTGTTGAGAGGAAAGCGCGCGGGGGGGGGGGGCAAGCGTGATTAGCTTTGTTTTGTACCACTGTTGTTAATAACTAAAAAGAAAACAGATATGTTGAAAAACCACCTGGTCCTCTTTTGACGGAACGCGACTTCACGGCGTGCACATGGCACATGGGATGATTGCAACTCATCACACCCTTCCCGCGAGAGATCTCTCTTATACTGCATGTTTATGTAATTGTGAACCGCAGAGAAACAAGCTGCTATGCGCACGCACGGCGCCCCCGCGGGGGAACCGAAACACATCGCGCCGTGCGCATCCACGGCGTGCACATGGGATGATTGCAACTCATCACACCCTTCCCGCGAGAGATCTCTCTTATACTGCATGTTTATGTAAGTGTGAACCGCAGAGAAACAAGCTGCTAACTCAGAGAGAGACAAAAAAGATGGCTAAACTCATTTAGGGGCGCGCTGGTTCGTCAGGGAAAAGACACTGTGACTACTGCACTGTCGCCAAAAATAGATAATGGTAGATTTGTATAAATAGCTATGGATATTTGATAGCTCAATTCGACTGATGCCCCACAATTGACGGAACGACACCTGGGGAACGGATCACCGGGGGGGGGGGGGGGGGCGCGGGCCACCGGACCATAACTAAGCCCTTTCCCCCTATCCCCCTAGTAGTGCACGGGGCACGGGGGGAGTCGCCTGATGGCGGGGGGGAAAGGGCCGGGGGCCGGGGGAGTGGGGGTGTAGAAAGTTTTGCTGCGTGAGTAGAAAGTAGAGGGTCCACGGCCGCGTGTGCGGTGAGACTATTAAGAGCATTTAAATTCATCTCCTCTCCAAGGGCCCTCTGCAACGTGGGTGTAGTGTGTGCGAGCTCTCTTGGCAACCCCCACCTCCCTCTGAGCTCTTGCGATCTCTTGGCCCATCTTCCCTAGGCCCTAGACACGTCGCTCTTGTCTCGTCATGATATTAACATTTAAGAAAATTCTTATCTAGGCGAGGAGCGACAAGGACATAAAGGACTCACATGCGGAGAGCACGTGCTCTTCTGATGCACTAGTCGACTACTATAGCCTCATCAACTCTTCGTAGCGAGCCGTGAAGCCGTCACAGTTCTCCTCCGGAAGAAAGGCGGTGGAGCCTCTGTACGAGCGATTTCGCAACGAAAGAAAGGCATAGGCAGTTGAAAACACCGTTGGGTCATCTTTCTTGCTTGCAGCTTCCAATATGGGAGCGGGAGGATAGCCGAACAAGCCGAGGTGCCGGATTGCTCGGCATGCGACGAGAACGTCGCCCTTGTGCAAAAGACGGTCTACCAAAGCACCATGTGTCCGGGCACCCAACCGCCACATCATGTCCATGGCAAGTTCCGTCGCCGGAGGATAGCATTGTTCAATTTCAAGGAGTGACTCAACGAGTGCGAGCGAGTCGCCCAGCACGTGGTATTGCACAAGCTGGTGGACTTGAAAGAAGGATCCTTGCTGCGATAGAAGCGAGACAAGCAGCATGCCGAGCTCTGGGTCCAAGGGACGCCCCGCATGCAATTGACTATGAAGGAATTCGGTCATCGCTGCAATAAGATATCTTCGTGCAGTGTTTCGCGCATCACAAGAGCTAGGAAGCTTTGCCACCGCAGGTTTGAATACGTTGTCCAGCATCTCCCTACTCAAAGCAGTGCGTCTTTGAGCACCGATCGACACGTCACCTGGCTCGAGAAAAGTCTCCGACAAGGCACCTCCGCTAGTCGAGCTAGCAGTGACACTCGAAGCTTGCATCACGGACAACAGCGCGCCTCTTGCTTGCTGCACCGCCGGCACTGACGACGTCTCGGTGGGCGTTGTCAAGGCATACGTCGAGGATGTCTCATTAGCAGCGAGCATTGCAGCCACGTCTGTTTCCAATGCAAGCTGCGCCACCGGAGTATTGATCATAGTGAACATACGAGACAAGCTTTGTAGGGGCTCCAGTTCTTCCAGCGCCTTGCGCAAGACCTCAAAGATAACCCTATGCGAATTGGATCTGGCCAACAGGAAATGCAGCAAGCAGTATTTATCGATGGATGAAGCAGCAATAGCATGCAGGTCGAGGCCCAATCGGCCCACACGACCAGCTTGAGGGTCAACGACCACGTTGGGTGAGGAGAAGCTCCAGCTCGGGGAGTAGGGCGCGCCGAAGCCCTCCTCGGCTAGGACACATAAGGGAAGCGGCGCGGTGACCGGAGACTGAGAATTAATCATGAGATCGAAGAGGAGTACCACCTGAGCCAAGGGCAAAGCACGCAAAAAGGGCTAGATCAAAGAGGAGTACCACCTGAGCCAAGGCCAAATAGAGTACGCAAAGAGGACTGAGTTGTCGCCGTTGTGTGGAATGCAAGCTGTGCCGATGCCATGCCGTTGCCGTCACACCAGGGCAGGCACGCCTGCCAGCGCTCGAACCTTTGAATCCAATGCATGGACGAGCAGCAGGTTGTCACAAACACTGACCGCAACCTGTCAGGAGGGGGACGACGCATGGGTGCCTGCGTGGCTGAAGGTCACGGAGGTGTGGCTGGCGATGGGAGCACACATCACGTCGGAATCGGACACCCACCTGCGAAGAGAAAAGCTGCAGGGTATGCTTCTTCACTACCAAATCCTTGAAAAGCTGGTAGAGATTCAGCTGCAAAGGAACACGGCGGAGTGTGAGTACTTGGAGACTCACATTGGCTGGAGGTGGCCCAACGAAATCCCACCTGCTGGACTTCGGGATCAATATGGACGCAGAACATCATGTCGTATAGTCGAACAACCTGTCACACCGGGGGAGCGGGGGCATGCCGGTAACCAGCCCATGAATGCGGGCGGTATGACAAATGTGAGCAGTGGTCAATCAATAGTGTAATGTCCAAAGAGTAGTCAGCCGCACCGTCACATGGCTCGCCTGGAGCGAGCGACGCAGCTTCCGCTGGCCTGCGGCGAGCGGCGCATCCTGCATTGGTGCAAGTTTTATCTCAAATTTCGGGATTCGTAAAATGCCCTGGGGCTGGATCTGGACTCCATGGATCAGATTGTCCTATGATGGGCAAAGGCGACAAGCTAGTCGATCCGCCCGGTGAGCGTGGGCGCAAATTCGGTATGAGTGAGGGAATCGACGCTTTTAACCGGTGAGCAATCGCCAACTTGCCCCTATACGGTCGGTGGTGAGACTTACCTGCGCACCGGAAGCCAGCAAGATGAGGCGAGCCTCGTGCGAATAGTGCGCCCAGGAGACAGGCTGCGACAGATGCTTGACTAGCTTGAGGCATTTGTGCTCGGGAAAAAACTGGTAGAACTCTACGCCGGTCGTCGTCACGACCACGAAATCGCTGAAAGGTGTCCCGGTCCAGTGAAAGCCCAGGATGCGCCACCGCGACCGGCTGCCTCCGCCGACGCATACGTGAGAAAAGGATGGTAAGGAGTGCAGGCTCAAGAACTCAATCTCCACGGCAGAGCGCTGAACTGCGGCGTACCGCCGATCGAGCGCGAAGCCGACACGTTCCACGTTGCCCTGGCTGTCGCAGCGCATCGGTGCCAGATCTTGAAAGCTATCTGAGCGGCTAGTAGAGGGTCCGGGCGGCAGAGGGAGCGCGACGAGCTCCCGGTGCTTGATCAGCACGAGCAGCTGCGCGCCCTCATCAAAGCGCACCTGTGAGTCCTCCTCCTCGAAACACAGGACCGAGCAGAGTATGACGTGGGCGTTCGTCTGAGGCATGCGGCACGCCGAATGCCTTCGTTGGCCGGCGGCGGTGGCAGGAGCAGCGGTACGCGCACCGGGAGCGGCGACCGGGAGCGGCGAGCACTGCTGCTGAGCGGGCGACGCGGGTCGGGGAGGCCGGCGCGGTCCTCCCGCCGCCGTCCGCCTGTCGTACTAACTACAAGTAGAAAGTTCTATGTTTGAGTCTATTCCAGCTCTATTCCAGCTCATAGAATAGCTCAGAGCTAGTCGCGAGTACGAGTACGTGATGAGCGGTGGCATGAGCCTAGCGACGGCGAAGGATCGAGACGCACGTGAGAGCTTAATCAAATCATTAAATCCCCACGGGACTAAGTGCTACAGTGCTACACTCGACCAAAAAATCATTCAGGCATCTATGTAGAAGAACCCCCCCCAAAACCATTTCAGTAGCAATGAATTTCTTGTCGAGAGAAGCCTAGATACGGGAAGGGGGCGGTCCGGCCGTGGAGCAAGGTAAACAGGTAAATAGATAGGAATAAGGGTAGGAGTACATAATCATACTACTAGTAAGGAAGAGATCCGTCCGAGTACTTTAACTTTACGTCTCTCCCTTTCGCTTGCTCGCTCATCGGCCGGACGGGGCGCAGGGCCGCCATGCCCCGCCTCGCCGCCGCCCTCGCCGCGCTCGCCGCAGCGTGGCGGGTACCCCCCGTAGCGGCGTGGTCGCACCATTGGCCCGTACGCCCCGCCCGCACACGCGCCGACCTTCGTATGGCGCCCTTCGATCCTTTGGCAGTGCGTGCCGTCTCACTCGATGTGACTGGGACCATCCTCACGTACACCGAGTCGGTGGCCAAGACGTGCGCTGGCTCGATTGGCATAGTGGCATAATAACGACTCTTGTGGGACAATTACGCCACTACCACCGATGCCTCCGGCCCGTGCAGGTATGCGGCGGCCGCCGCATGGGCGAGACTGCCTGATCCGCCCTCAGCCGCCGAGTTCAAGCCCGCCTTTCGGCAATCATATCGTGAGGCGTGCCACGCGGCACCCGGGTACGGTGGCGGGGACTCGTCTCTCTCCGCGCGCACCTGGTGGCGCTCTGTCGTGCGAAGGTCGCTCGAAATCACGGGGCGGCAGGTGAGGGCCGTGGCGTCTGTCGGCTCGCACGTGCATGCGGATCAGCGCACCCGTCCGACTCCACTACTGCTCTGCCTGCAATGCACCGATACGGATCAGCGCACCCGTCCGACTCCACTCCTGCTCTGCCTGCAATGCACCGATACGGATCAGCGCACCCGTCCGACTCCACTCCTGCTCTGCCTGCAATGCGCCGATATAGGTCACTGATGCCGAATTCGACCGATTTTTTCGCCGTGTCTACGCACAGTACGCGTCACCCTCAGCTCACATTGTGTTGCCAGACGCCATGGCTTTCTTGGGCTGGGCAAACGCTCCCGCGCCGCCTGGTCCTCGCCGTTGGGAATCCTCGGGCACAGAACCAGCCTCGCAGTTCGAGTCAAATGCACGCTTCTTACTGGGTGTCACCTCGAACACGCCGACTCGTACGATGGAGTCCATCTTACCGATGCTGGGTATCCACGACTACTTCTCTTGGTTCACGTGCTCCCAAGTGGGTTGGCGCCAATCTACTGCAAGCGCCCTCCCACGTGACAGAGAGAGCTTTCTTGCCACCTGTTCCACCTCTTCTCTCCTCACAGGATCTCGGCATAGAGAAGCCCGACCGCGCGATATTTGACCGTGCCTTTGAACAAGCACGATTTTGGCTGCCCGATTTGGAGCGGCATGAGATGTTGCACATTGGCGATTCACTCGCAGCAGATTTTTGCGGTGCTCGGGCGGCGGGGATGCAGGTATGTCAACTAGATTCGTCACCGCAACCCACCCATGGCTCCGCCTGACTTGAGCTTTTCGATCGGAGGCTTGCGCATATGTAGTGGGCTATTGTCTCAATGCATCTGACGCGTTGCCTTTGACGAATTTTGGGATACACAGGCTCTCCTTCTTGACCGGTCGTACGACCCGCGGGTGGTCACCTTTCAGGTAGAGGACCCGCCACACATTGCGCCGTCTTGTCACCGCTCACGGCGGTCGGCGGTCGTGGGATCGAGGATTAATGCACAGCGTACCCTTCGTGCTCGCGAGCTGTCCGTCGATCATACCGAGTAAAGCCTTCTTTGAGTATCGGCGGTAAGAAGCCCGCTCCTCGCACACACCATGCAACGTAGGAGTGGCTCAGTGCGCCCGACTATCCCCATAAGAGCGAGGCGGACATCCAACAGTGCACTGTTCGCGACCTGACGCAAGTCATCGATCTCCTTGCTCATCAGCCGCGTTGAGCAGTTGATCTGACACACCAACTTCGGCGATCGGTGCGGCCGGGCAACACGACATGAGTCGGCCTGCGTGTGTACGGATGGCGAATTGAGAAAGCGTCGGGATGATGTTTGAGTTGCAACATATTTGCACCCACATCACCATGTGGCGATCAATCACCATTTGGCGATTAGATGCAAAGCGCAATATGCGATCGTGGCATGTGCAAATTGCGATTTGCAAGCTGAAGCTGTGCCGTTGATTGTGTGTCATTGCATCTATCCTTCGCCGAGCCCCCGCCGAGCCGCCTGGCACGGCATCGCTCCCTCGCGCGTATATAGATAACAAGAAAGCAATTTGCAAATGGAGAATGATGTATCGGCCGAAGTTTTTACAAATGGGCTCCATTGAGCTCAAGTTAAAAGTTAGTGCCTATCATCTCTAACATTAGAAAGACTAGAGACTAGCCTAGAGCATAGGTTCGAGCAGGCGTTCGGTGCGCGGTTGCCGAGGGCTAACCACTAAGGCCAGTAACCACTTGGATTTGGAGCTAACCGCGGATATTGTGGATAGTTGACCCAACCCTATCTCGTTGGATAGTAGTAGTGACACCCGCCCTATTTGGTTAGATAGTGGTAAGTTGAAAACCATTTGGGTAATGTGGGTATTCTGGGTATCCCGATACCTAGAGCTGCTTAACGTTAAGAGCTGAACACTGTTCAGATTCTGAACAAGAACAACACTTAGCAACGAACTTCTGAGCCGAACAAGAACAACAACGAACAACAACGAGCAGTTGAACAAGAACAAAAAGAACACGAAGCGGCGACTGAAGCCACCATGAACAGTGTTGAACACAGTTGCCAGTGTCGAGTGTCTAGCTAGCAATGTGCGCACACCGTAGGCTTCGGCTTCGCCTGCGGCGGGCCTCTCATTATATTAAAGAGTGGTCCTCTCTCGCGCGCGCTATAGGTGTAGCTTATGATGTATGATGCACATAGAGAGCCCTTATTACACCCCACCCCACTCCTACGCATAGCACATAGGCACCTCAGACCTCAGACTCATGACTGGCACAGCGAGTTGATGGAGATGACGTTCTTCATTTTGAACTTGTGGTTGCGAACGACCAGGTGCGCAGAGACGTCTTTAAAGGCGTTGGCCAGGGACTTGGATGAGGCTTGAGGGAGCTCGCTCGCTTTGTCGTTAGCTTTTGTACTTGATGATGATGGGCGTCTGGATGTCGATCATTTGGAAGCTGGTCTCGTATTTGAAGGCTGCGCGAAATTGATCTGCGCAGTCTGTGGTGACGAGTATTTCCCAAGGGCCAGCGGCGCTTTTGGATATGAAATCTGGCTCAAGGTCCACCCCTTAGTCGAGACGGTTAAGATGTGCGACAAGGACCCCATAGACTTCTTCGTCCTTGGCTTCAACCTACTTTTATAAGTAGGGGTCAATGGGGGCCTCGCGCCCCCCTCTCTCCATCGCGGACACCCCCAAGGGTGGGCCCGTACAATCAACCACAGCCCCTGCCCTTTGGCAGGGGCTGGGCAATCATCACACTGGCCCAGACCCCTAGTGGGCGCGGGCCGTGATTCGCACTCCCACGCCCTGCGTGGGCCTGCCCTCGAGCTGACCCCCCCCCCCTTCCCTGGTCGCCAGGCAGCTGGTCGGTCTTGGGTGCAGCGCGCGCGCGCTTTGGCGGCGCGGCCATGGTCGCGGCCCGATCGGCCGGCGCGGCGGGGGTGACGGCAGGGGAGGAGGGGAGCGACGCGCGCTCCATGACCCTATCTTTTTAAGGATAGTTGAGCCCGTATCTAATGTCTAAGCCCTTCACCCCAATCCCCCAATCACCAATCACCCTAGTCCCTAGCCTAGATGTGAAAGACAGAAACAGTGTTTTTTTTCGGAGGCCAAAAACAGTGTTTTTCACTGTTTTTCAAACGCCCTCCGTTTTTGCCACTGTTTTTTTAGAGCGGGGCTGGGGCTGGGGGCCGCCCGCGCGCGGCGCGCGCGAGTGCGACGTGCGCGCGGGACCAAGCGCGCGCGAGCGCGGCGTGCGCGCGGGACCGCGGCCACCACCACCAGCACGCGTGCGTGGGCTTGGGGTTGAACACCGATAGCGGCTCGCCATCGGCCGAGGGGAGTGGAGGGGGCAGCGGCGGCGGCGGCCTACGTATGCGTAGGACGCAGGACGCGGAGGAGCGGAGGCGGAGGCGTTCCCCGCGCGGGGGGGGGGGGGGAAGGCCCCCCTGCGGTATATGTGGCCCCACTGTTTTTCGCACAGTTTTTTTTCTGTTTTTTTTCGATTCCCAAAAACAGCTGTTTTTAATGTCTTTCTAGACCTCACCCGCTGTTTTTCACATCTAGGCGTGGTGCACGGGCACGGGGGCAATCGCCTGATCGCGGGGAGGGTGTAGAGAAAGTTTGCTACGTGAAAGTAGTGGGTCCACGGCCGCGTGTGCGGTGAGAATTTCTAAAGGTATATTTACTAAGTAGCACATACTGTTGAGAAATAACTGTTATCACATAAAGCTACGTACAGATAAGCTAACGTAAACTTTTTCATTGATTTATAAAAAGAAAATTATATGTCCCTCTTTCGACGCAAGGGGGACCTTACACTGCCTCACACCCTGCCCACAACAACTCTCTAGAGAAGAGAAGAGTAGAGTATTTAGAGTAAAAGAAGAAACCTCGCTCTCCGCCTCTCCTTGCACGCCCTGCGGCCTGCTAGCTCCCCCTCCCCCCCGCCCCCCCCCCCCTTTCTCGTCCCTCGTCCCCTTCCCCCGCTCTCGCTTCCGCGCCCCCGCCCGCACTCCCCCCCTCCTCCCCCCCCCGCCCCCCCCCCGCTCCCCGCCCGGCGCGTGCGTCCCCCCACCCTCGTCGGCGCGCGGGGGCTCTCGTTCGTCTCCAAAGTCTCGCTCTCTCCCCTCTCTGACGCGAGAGGCAAGAAAGGCGAGGGGCAGTGAAAGCTAAGCGAGAGAGTGACCAAGCGAGCGAGCGAGCGAGGCAGCGTTTCGTCTGAGCGAGAAGAGTGCTCGAGAGGAGGAGCGGCCACCACTCAAAGCCAACAAGGCGCGTGCATCAGTAAACGCAGAGAGATGCAGCACTCGCTCGAGCCGCCTAGCCTCAAGACTCCAAAGACGACCACGCCGCAGTCGCCTGGCGCAGCTAGGCAGACGCTCGGTGCGGAACCAGCAGTGAGCATGCTCTCTCCCTTCTCGAGGCAAAGGTACTACGCACCGCGTGTGGGCGACGCCTCGCTCCCCACTGCATCTGGCACACCTGGCTTATTTGGAAGACCCTCTCCCAGCCCCTTTGGCGTGCCGCACATCCCCTCGGCACCGTACAGTGGGGGTGCCTCGGCGCGCGCGCCCGTCAGCGCCGCTGCCATCGACGCAGCTGGGCTCTCTGTTCTCGCCGAGTATCCGCCGGCAGTCGCCTCCGAGATCCGGCAGCGCCGCGCCCTTGGTGGCAGCCTCCCCTTCTCCATCGGCAGCGACCGCCCGACGTCGGGCGCGGCAGCCCTCTCTACCCTATGCTGGGCAGCATTTGGCCCATCACTCGTACTGTGGCGCGCCGGCGCACCAAACCTGTGCCATCGGCTCGCGCCGCCCTCCTCTGAGTGCTCCGCGTGCCATGCTGCGCTAGTATGCGCCTTGCCTCCCCCTGCTTCCGTCGGACCGGATGCTTCGCCTCTGGTGGTGGTCATCTGGTCGAGCAGTGCCTGGGACGGCTGCTCCGGCTATTCTGCCGCCGTGTACGTGGTGCCACCTGCCACGGCCACTGCTGCAACCGCCTCAACTACCGCCTCTCTCGTGGCTCTCGCACCGGAGGCGTCACTCCCCTTGCGCCTCGCCCAGACAGAGTCGCCGATTCAGCTTGTCCCTGTGCGGGCTGCCGCGGCCGTCTCGCCGAGCGCCCGCACAGCCGTTGCGATGCTTGGCGTGCGCTCGTCAACTACATCTGGTCTTTACCCCCTCGCCCTCACTTTCTCACCGACGGCTACTGGTGCCGGCTTCACGAGTGGCTTCACGTTGTCCATGCTCTCGCCCGCTGCTCACTCTGCCTCGCACCTACGCACAATTCTAGGCACGGTGAAGAGCTTCATCGGTCTTGGCGATGGCGCCGGGGTTGGGGCTGGTGGTCTCCAAGCGCCGGAGGCGTACGGCGTGCTCGGCAACGAGAACAGTGGGAGCATGATCCGGCGCTTGATCTCCTGTCCCGATGGCAAGGTGCTTGTTCTCCGTGGGGAGGGCGATGCTCCCATGGTGAGCGCGAGCCCGGAAAGCAGCCTTCCAAGTGGAAATGGGGGCGACGCACTCTTGGAAATCTGGGTCCCGAATACTGACATCGCCACCGGCTTCTCTCTTGTGGCTTCTGCCTCGCTCGCACCCGTACTCCGTGCGGCCGCTGCCAATGTCGGAGCGTCAGATGGTGTGCTCGCAGCGAGAGTCGTGGATCTGGCCGTCGGGGCCAGCAGCGGACATGCGTACGTTCTAACGGCGATAGTGTCGTCGGCCTCGCGGGTTGATCTTCACATGCTCGAGGTCGACCTGCCCCGAGACACTAGGGGCGGCGGGTTTGCCGTGCAGCTCGCCGCATCGACGGACATCATTAACGCCGCAGTATCGTGGCCGAGGAGAGTCGATTGGAGCACCCACGATGCAGCGCAGCTCAGCGCACTAGTCGAGCCGTTCCAACTTGCGGCGAGCTCGGCAGACTTCAATGGGCCAATACTTGTCGTGCGAGCCTCGAACGCCATGTCCCATCGGCCCGGCTCGGCACTGCAGGCACCTACAGCACTAGGTGCAATGGGCGGTGGGGGCGCCGCGTGGCTGCTTCGTGATGCCAAGGGCAGGCCGACGCGCAAGTTGCTATGCGGCGGTGGAGGGGGCTCACTTGTTTCGAGTCTTCTGCCGCCCGCGGCTGAGTCTCTTGTCGTTGGCGCTTCGGGTGATACGGGCGGCGGCGGCAGTGGCAGCGTGGTCGTCGCCCTCGGCTCGCTGATGCTCCGTTTGGCTGCGACTGATGACACATCACCTGTGCCGGCCACAGCCACCGCCACAGACTTGCTCCGCATGGCACGCGAGGCGTTTGCTGCATTCATGCAAGCATCCGCCGCTACCTTAGCAGCGGACGGACTTGATGATCCAGCCGCCGCCGCCGCCGCGCGTGCCGCTGCCGAAGCATCTGTTGACAAAAGGATGCTCGCAGCGCCCGCCTCAGCAATAGCCGCCGCCTTCGAGAAGCTGTCCTCCGAACTCGGCAATTGGTACGATGCGTCGCCTGCTGCCTTGGCACACGTCGCGGCGGCTGCATCGCCGGCCGAACGGTACTCCCCATCAGGGGAGCCGCAGTCAGATACGAACCTTTCCGCTCGACGGGCGATGCTCAGCAATCTGGTGAAGCTAATTGGCGCGCACGACCGGCTAGGATGCATCGCTTTTGATGCCCCTTTGCCAATCGGAAAAGTTCGCGAGGCAGCCGAGAAGGCTGCTGCGGCAGTGGCGTTCCGTGGGCTGCAAAATAAGTATTGCGACGAGGTGAGCCTCAAACCGCTCCTCGAGATCATCAAACAAGCAGTCAAAAATATCCCGGGTGCCGGCCTCGAGCTCTTTGGCGGAGATGCACAGCGCTCTTTCTACGGACCCTTGTTACATGGCGACAGGTGAATCGCTTATCTGCCTATGCCCCATTCGTACACTTCTCCATCTTGCTGTCTAGACGGACAACGTGCCCCTCGTACGGGGCTCAAGCGCGCTGACGAGGTAACCACTCCACTGTCATATTCCTTGTCATCGCTCGGATCGCTTCTCGCATGTCAGAAACACCTTTCTCCCGCTGCAGGTTTGAGAGACTCGTCGCTGAGGCGGTTGCCGAGGCACGCAAGGCATGTTCCAACGGTGGCACGCCCGACGCGCTGGCCGCTCGTCTCTGCCTTGCTGCCGAGGTGGCCACCGCGCCTCTCTCCGCCGCGCTGGCCGCTCGCCAATCACATGAAATGTTGCTCTCGCGGGCGGGCGGCCCGCTGCCATCCGCTGCTTCCCCCGGATGGACCGCAGGCCAAGTAATAACCGACGGCCTTCGTGAACTTGCAATCTGCTTGACGGAGGCCGCAGCGGGCACACCCGCTGGTGCCGCCGCCATATTGCCCTCGGCGCAGGCTGCATTGCTCCAAGGACCAATTGCACAGGTCCATCGTGCGCGCTTGTTGTGCTTGCTCCCACCACTCGTGCAAGCTGTCGAGCAGCTCCCCTCGTCTAGCCGTGCCACTATCGCCGAAGCCGATGCCACGGACGCCACAGATGTCGCGGCCGCCCATGCTGACATCAACGCCGCTTCTACAGCCACAGGACTGCCTCCCGCCTTGCTTGCATTCCGTGCAGCAAGGGCTCTCGCGGGCCGCCACCTGCTCGTTCTCAATGCCTTCTCCCGCGCTGCCGCTCTTGCCGAGGAGTTCCATGACTACCGAACTCTCGCCCTACTCGCCACCGTCACTCCCCCACCTCCTGGTCTTGCCACGCTCCTGGTTGCCGACGCCGCTGACATGGCTGCTGGTGTCTACAGACCCGTTGATGCTGCGGCTGCTGCTCAGCGCGCGTTCCGCCAACGCTTGCTGCGACGATATGTTTGCAGTTCTGACGGCGTCGTACGGCCTCTGTATGCGGATGAGGCGGGGAGCGCTGAACGCTTTGGCCGCCAGCTGCTCCAGGCTTACATGGAACAGGGTGCATCAGGTGAGGCTTGATGGCAAGACCTTGCCGCCAGATGTATGTCTAAATCGTGGCATGCTAGTCGAGCGGCTAGGGATGCCTGGTCCGCATACACGTTGGGTTGATGCATGGAATAGCACGGCACGAAAGGTGCCCGTGGTTAACGAGTGTTGGAGCGCTCGGTGGCATCCATCCTCACGTCAACCGGCATTCAGCTTCTCTGATTACTACCTTTCCAACACGACCTGATCCACGTGGCCCATTGTGCCTCAGGCTGCGCCGCATTGCTCCGAGCGCCAGATGAGTGTGCAGAGCTTGCGCCAATACTCGGCGCGTTCTTAGCCGACTACCCGCGCCTCGCGTGGATGCGCCACGTTCACGACGCTTCCCTCGCCGTCGCGCTGTCGGACAATACGCCGCGAGTGTCTTCCGGGACCAACATACCAGCTCTCGAGGCTGGAGGAGATGCAATGGCGTCAGCATCCCTGTCTGCCGCTGCGCGTGGATTGTATGCCTGGGGTTTGAAGCCCAGCAGGGGCTCAGGAGTGCCCGAACGAAAACTCATGCTCTCGCTTGCTAAGCTCTGCCACCATGCCGCACACTTGAGTGCACTCCCAAATGCCGGACCCATCGGAGACCAGCATCCTGATGACGCAGATGGCGCCCGCCCTCCACCACCGTTGGGAGGTGTACTAGTTTCTGTTGACGGCGCGCAAAAAGAAGAGTGGCGCGACGTCGGCTTTTCGGAGGCTGACCACGAATACTACTTGCTCCGCATGCAGGTGCGCAATATCACGGCCGAAGCTCGCCTACGAGCGATGCATGCTGGCAGGTTACATGCACGAGGCTTCAACACATGACCTCCCATTCCTTCTGTTCCTAGAATGGCATCGTCACGCACACATTGTACCCTAAGCGTCTACGGTCCTTACATGAGACTGACCGCCTGCCCTCGTCCCACCTATCCCGATGCAGGAGTTGCTGCCCGTGTTGCAAGAGGGCACGAACGGCGCCAACTCTGAGTCTATGCTGTCAACGCTGCTCATCATCGCTTCCGAGCGGGCGCGTGCACCACACGCCTCTCATCTTTCAGCTCACCAAGCGCTTAAGCTCGCCGCGGACGTGGCCTACCACACGGCATGGCGCTTCGACGCCACCCCGGTTGGCCAGTCTGCCCAGCGCGAGATGCTGCTACGCGTGATCACGACAGCTTTCATGCTGGAGGATACAACGTGGAACGCCTTGGCCGACCGTCTGAGCAACCTCAACGAGACCATCTTGCGCGCTGGCTTGCGCGAGGGAATCGAGACAGGAGAACGCCCAAGAGAGCGCGCTCCATTGCTGCTATACTCTGTGCTGATCCACGAAGCCGAGAGGCGAATGCGCCCTGATGAGACATATGGCCGCGCTATGGGCGAAATCGGGGCGCGCTCTCTAGATGGGCGATCGCCGCTCCTCGACGAGTTCCTTCTCGCAATCCGAGCACATAGTAATGGAAACCTTAGACGGATGATTATGCGAGCACAAGAGGAGGCAGATCTCGAGGCAGCGGTTGCACTAGGGCTACAACCACAGGAGCAGAGCCCGCCTCAGTCCTCATTCACTGAGGACGAGGACATGGTGATTGTCTGATGCAATCCACACATGACATCGGTTAGTAGCTATTTCGGCGATACCAGGATGAACGCATCAGGCAAGAAGAAAGCATGGCGGCCGCGTTGATCCACGTCGAGGACGACGAGCGGCGCACGCTGCTGACGGAGGCGGCCGCGCGGAGCCATATCCACGCGATGCACACGCTTCTCATCGCGGGCGCGGACCCGAACCACTTCGATGCGCGCGGCGCCGCCCAAATCGGACACGTTCAGAGAGTCCGCCTGCCGCCTGCTCCTCCGTGAACTCGTCGGCGCCGATGGGAGCCGCCGCTCGAGGTCGCACGCGACCTCAAGTTTCGTGCGCCTGCTCATGGAGGCGTCGGAGAGCGCGCGCGTTTGAGATAAAAAGGGGCAAAAATCAGACCATTTTCCACTTTTTATTTTTTTAAATTTGAATTTTTTGACAAGATCAAGATCCATCCGCCATCCGCGCGCGCTGGGGGGTGAAGGGCCGTCGCGATGGCTGTTCCGGACAGAGCTGGGGTGGCGCGCCGCGTGCGTAAGCCCCAGTGTCCAGTGTGGATCGTCGATGGAACGTCGCGGGGGTGACTGGTGACGCTGGGGGGCAGTCGACGGGACGGGCTAGTTGCAGTGCCCCCCCCCCCCCCCCGCCACACCCGGGCAACCAAGCATGGCGCGGAATCTGGGGCGGACATGTGCTGTGTCCAAGCTCGCAAGTGGGGTTGACGTAGGTGCCACAACATTTCCTTTGATTAAAAATCCTCATTCAATCCAAATCGAATAGCTATGGCTATGGCTATGGCCCTAGCACAAACAAGAATTGCGCTAGTCAGACCGTATATCACTTTGGGACGGGAAGGCACAAGGGCAAATGGGCACGAGCGGAAAGGAGGGCGTCTAACGTCCGAGGGCCAATTGATAGTATAAGTAGACACCGCTGCGCATGCGAGGAGAAGGAGGGACGTCGAGCCTAGCACATATTGTTGAAGGCGCACGGCAGATGACGTAAGTTCACGCACTGCGCATCGACCTCCAACTATCCGCGATGTGGCCCGACGCATCACGCCCCCGTATAAACCCTCGCCGGTCAGTTCCGTCGTATGGTGGCAAAGGCCACATGGTCAATGGAGATCTCAAATGGCGTCAGCCGACTCTGGTGGCGCAACAAGCTCGGCCTCCGCCGGTGCAGCGTGATTCTCGAGCCGTGCCTTTCGAGTTCTCTTGGCACGACGGCTCCGCGAGTCAAACTGGGTCCAAAAGGATTGCGGCCGCGTCCAGAGAAACGTGAACAGCGCGGCTCCGACATGAAAGATGAGAGGGTAGACGGCAAGGATGAGGAGATTCGTCCACCTGGAGAGGTTGGGGTCAAGGTTGTTGCGCAGGTAATAGTTAAACTCGGAACCCACCGGGGCATCATTGAACTCGTTCTCTAGCAGACCCTCAAAGGCGAATTTGCCAAAGGAGAGGTAGTAAGGGACGTTGACTAGCGGCGGCATGAGGCACGCGGGCAAGAAGAAGCCAGAGAATTGCAGTAGAACGGAGACTACCGCGTTGTGAGCAGTGCCGGCGCCCTCCGGGTCAGGCACAAAGGAAATCATGAGCAGGGAGAAGGCGGATCCTGTGGAAGAGAGTAGCGCAAAGTTGGCCAAGAAGTAGACAAACTTGCTGAAGGCGGGCTGGAACTGGAAGGGGAACCAGTAGACAATGGAGCCGAAGAAGAGGGCCTTCCACAAGCCCTGGGCCATCAGCCGCACGGCCCACTGGATATGATAAGCGGCCGCCGAGTAGGCGCCTGCGGCATGCTCGCGACGAAAGGCGCGCTGTTCTGTGTAAGCTTCGGCGAGGACGCCAGTCTCAGTGATGATGGCGGCAGTGAGGACCTGGAAGAGGAATGAGCGCTTGGCAGAGATGAGCTGTGAAAGGAGGATATACTGCGAGTCGACGTCGTTCCAGCCAGCGTAGGGCACGAAGCCACCGTCGGGCGAGCGCGTCCACGCGAAGAGGAGTGCGTAGAAGACGAACTGGAGCAACGGGATGGTGATCATGCGGTACCAAAAGTCGGGGTCGCGCAATCCCTTAGTGTATGCGCGGCGGGTGAGGATCGCGATCTGCGAGAGTAACGGCCTCGCCTTCGCCCTCATCATGGAGTCGGTCTTCGAAAGCAGGCCCCGCGAGCTGGAAGTCTGCGGCAACACGGGCGGCGGCATGCCGGGTAGAACACGGGCGGCCAGCTGGTCGCAAGTCGTGGCGAGCTCCCGCGCGCGCGCAGACACTAGCCAGCCGTGGACCAGCCGATCGACGTCTGAGAGCGGCGGTTCGTCAGCCGACGGCGCGCCTTCCTGGGCGGCCGCTCCGTCGGCTTTGCTGCCTTCGGGTGAGGAGGCGGCGGGCGGCGGAAGCGTCTCCTTGGCGTACGTGAGGTCGACCACAAAGTCGGCGGGGTTGGTCCCCTCAGGGAGATGGATGCCTAACGTCGAGAGATACGGCCCAATGGTGGCGGTGGGGCCAAAGTAGCCAACGCGCCCCGCTGCCATGAGTAGCAGCGTGTCGAAGAGGGCAAAGATGTCGGAGCGCGGCTGGTGGATTGTGCACAAGATGGTCCGGCCCGTGTCAGCGAGCCGGCGCAGTGCGCGGACAAGGAGAAGCGAGGAGTATGCGTCCAGCCCAGTGGTCGGCTCATCAAGAAAGAGGACGGACGGCGATGTCACGAGCTCCACGCCCACGGTAACACGGCGCGCCTGCCCGCCAGAGATGCCGCGGCGCGACGCGCCGCCAATGCGCGTATCGGCCACCTTGCTCAGGTCGAGGTCCTTGATCACCTTCTCGACAGCAGCCGCCTTTTCGTTTATCGCCTCAGGGCCGCCTGGCAGACGGAGCTCTGCTGTGTAGGTGAGCATCTCACGCACGGTAAGGGTCTCGAAGAGCGCATCAAACTGCATGACATAGGCCGCGATGCGCTTGAAGTAAGCCCCGCCACGCGGCATGCCGTTGATAAGGATGCTGCCCGCGGAGAACCCGGTGTTCTTGCGGTCTGCGAGCACGTCGAGCAGCGTGGACTTGCCGCAACCCGATGGCCCCTGGTGCAAGATGCAGGTTGCACGGCGTCGGTAGGCGTGAAACCGGCCGATCACAGGGTACATGTGGGGCAATGTGGGGCTGGCACCGGTGCAGGCAGGGCGAGCGGTCGCCGAGCGGCGCAGGTGGCAGCGCAGCAGCACGCACTCACCATGATAGCGGAGAGGGAACCTGGGGCAAACACGCCAGAGACACCCTTCAGGACGTGCTTGAGGTCCCAGTGGGGCGGCCTGGGCAAGCCATGGGGCAGTGCCTTCTTCGCGCGCGCCCGAGCGCCGGAATTCAGCTTGACAGAATAGTGGACGTCCGAGAAGGACAGGTAAACCGGCTTCACGTTGTGCACAATCCTTGAGAGCTGCGCCACAGGCTGAACCTTGGGCTCGCCAGAGGAGCTGTGCTCACCAGCGGCCGAAGGCGAGAGCGTGCCGCGCCGCGGCCGGCGCAGGTAGATGAGCAGAAGCCACAGATTCGGGATCAGGAAGAGTAGGCCGACGATGGTGACGCTCAGGATGAGCTCGATGGTGAACCTGGTGGGCCTCGGCTCGCTCGCCTCGACCGAGCACTCAAAGAAGGAGAGGCCTGGGTTGCTGAGCGAGCCATTGGCCTGGGAGGCCTCGGTGAAGGGGTAGATCTCGAGCTGGAAGAAACAGGAGAGGTTCTGAGGCGTGTCGACCAGCCCGCATCGCACGTCGGGCGAGGCCCTCGCGTTTGTGAGCTGTGCAGCGAGAGAGCTGCCAAGAGGGGTCTCCGGCCCGAGAGAGTAGTTGAGAGAGAGGCGCTCGCAGGCAGCAAACCCGTTGGAGAAGCTGCCAGACGAGACGATGGGGCAGTAGCCCCACGTGCGCGCCACCACGTCCACCTCGTCCATTGCGGGTGTCGTGGGCAGCCGCAGGCGCCTTGCGGGGAGAGGGGAAGGGGGAGATGGGGGAGGGGGGGAGGGGCTCCTTCCCTCTGAGCGCGCGCGCCTCCTCCGCGAGCCCTCTTCCCCCTCTTCTCTCTCTTTCTCTCTCTCTCTCCTCTTCTCCCTCGCCGCACTCTTCTCTCGGCCTCCCCCTCGCCCTCTCTCTCTCTCTCTCTCTCTCGCCCCCCCGCCCCCTCCCCCGCTCCCCGTCGTCGCGTTCCCCCCCCCCTCTCTCTTCTCCTTCTCTGGAGTCTCTCTCTTCTCTCCCCCACCGAGTCCATCGGAAGGGACAGCGGGAGGAAGAATGGGGGGGGGAGTAAAGGAGTGGAACAGGGGGCGTGAGGAGGTCGGTCCCTGCTGAGAGGGGAAAACGCGCGCTTTGGGGCGCGCTGCGAGAGAGAAGAAAGGAGGAAGAGCGAGGGGAGAGAGAGAGGAGGGAAAGGGTGGGTGGAGAGGAGGCGGGGAACGAGGGGAAGGAGACAAAGGTGCCATTCTTCTTGTAGTACGAGAGAGGACAAAGGAAGAGACCACGGAGAGAATCGGACAGTGGAGAGAGAGAGAGAGAAGGAGGGGGTCTTCAGGCGATGTTTGGGGAGTTTGAGTGGAGAGAGAGAGAGAGAGAGAGAATCTCCGAGAAGGTTGAGTTGGGGTTCCAGTCGCAGCTCCCTCCCCCTCCCCTCTTGGTCCGGGGGGGGGGGGGGGGCCTCCCGCCTTCCTCTCTACTTTAGAGATCTGCAGAGGAATGGACCTCTCTCTCTCTCTCTCTCTCTCTCTCGTCCAGAAGCAATGAGGCGAGGAGAGACGAGAAAGAGAGAGACGGAAACCCGTGTGGCAGTACTCCTACTCTAGAGGCAGAGGCTCGCGGAGGAAGAAGGCAAAGGAGGAGGAGGGAGGGGCTGTTAAAGAGAAAAGGGGTAAGAAGTACGAGGGAAGAGGGGGAGAGGAGGGGGGGGGGGGGGGAGTCTAGCTGCCCCATCCTCCCTCCTCCTTTTTTGGAGAGCTCGGGGGGGGGGGGGGGAGCGAGCCCCAGAGGAAAGGTTGGGGGGGAGGCGCGCCCGCGCAGAGCAGGGGGAAGGAGGGGGTGGGCGGGAAGAGGGAAGAGAAGAGGAGAGAGAGAGAGAAGAGCGAGCAAAGGGAGGGAGGGCGGAAGGGAGGGCGGGCCGCGCCTTGGGGAGGGGGGGGGGGGGAGAAGGGAAGGGGGACGAGGGAGGCATCTCCCGAGAGCAGCGCGGCGCGCCCATGTCGGAGACGTTCAAGTACGTGTACACGCTCGACGCGCTCTCTCTCATCGCGATCGCCCTCCTCTTCGCCATCTTTGTCCTGCTGCCCATCGCCCTGTGGGTCTCCTTCATCTTGCCCCTCTGGCGCGTCGGGGGGCTCGAGGGGTGGATCGCTCTCGGAGGGCATCAACAGCGCTCCTCGCGCCGCACCTCCTCCAAGAAGTCGGAGTCGGCTGTTGAGAGCGCGCTCCTCTCCTTCAAGAGCGTCCACTACACTGTCCAGCTCCCAGGCAAGAAGGGAGACCTCCACGTCCTCAAGGGCGTCTCGGGAGTGCTGCCACCTGGAAGCCTCACCGCAATCATGGTGCGCATGCTGCCGCGTTCGGCGCGGCCGACGCGGCCAGCGCGCTCGCGCTCACCGCCCTCCACTCCGCGGTATCAGGGCCCGTCGGGCTGCGGCAAGTCGACGCTGCTTGACGTGCTCGCCAACACGAAGAATGTCGGCATCATTGAGGGTGACGTGAGGCTCAACGGCCGGCCGCGCGACGGTACCTTCCGCTCCGTCTGCGCCTACGTTATGCAGGAGGACTGCTGCCACAAGACGCTCACCGTGCGCGAGACGCTGTGGTTCACTGCGGCTCTCCGGCTCGGCCCGACCGTCAGCCGCAAGGAGCGGCTTGATCGGATCCGCGACACGCTCGCCGATGTGGACCTCACGCACGTTGCCGACACGCGCATCGGAGATGATGTCTCCGGCGGCCTCTCCGGTGGCCAACGCCGGCGGGTGACGATTGCGATCGAGCTCATCTCGAAGCCGGCACTCGTACTCCTCGACGAGCCCACATCGGGTCTCGACGCGTACGGCGCCCAGCAGGTGGTCAGCTCACTCCGCCGCTTTGCAGACCGCGGGCGCACGCTCGCCTGCACCATCCACCAGCCACGCGCCGAGACGTTCGCTCTTTTCCACCAGCTACTGCTGATCAAGGCAGGCGAAACCATGTACTTCGGCCCTGTCTCCAAGATTCCCGAGCACTTCGAGGCGTGCGGTGTGCCATGCCCCCCGTCGCTCAACCCGGCTGACATTGTCGTCGACCTCACGTACACCAAGGAGAGAGGTGACCGCGACGTGGGCGACCGCTGCGTCACCCCTGATGAGCTGGTCAGGCACTTCAAGAACAGCAAATTACGCCGCGAGACTATCAACCGGATCCTCGCCATCGAGGCCGGTACCGACCCTGATCTCCCGTCGGAGATGCAGGATGACAAGGCTGGCGCGGGCGGTGCCGTGCCGCAAGGTGACGCTGGCTATCCGAACTCGCTCTGGACACAGGTCGGCGTCCTCATGCGCCGCCAGTACACGATTGACATGCGAGACTTGGGGTACAAGTTCACATGGTTCTTCAATGGTGCGCCCTGCCACCCCGCACTGAATCCGTCTCCCGCGTCGGAGCACTGTCGGAGCCTGCTTGACGCGCGCCCACCCGCAACCCCTCTTCTACAGGCTTCGTCTTTGCGCTCAACGCTGCGACCTACCTGCTCGTCGCCCAGCCGCCGCTGAGCGCCAAGGCAGCTCCGGTCTACCGCGACGCGCTTGAGAGCGCGCGTGTGTGCAACCTAGACACTGACGCCCACGACCGCCTCGTCGACGACGCCAAGATGTGCGGGGAGGCGCTCACAAACCTGACGAGCGTCGAGTACGCGCACAAGGGCTTCCTCTTTCTGGTTATCAATGCGCTCTTCATCAATGAGGCCGTCCACGTGCCCGGTGTCCTCTTCGACAAGCGCTTCTTTGCGCGTGAGCACGGCGCCCGCGCCTACTCGGCGATGGCGTGGCACATGTCATGGCTCATCAAGCTCATGCTCACTGCCGCCATCAAGCTGCTCGTGTACACGCCGTGCTTCTACTTCCTGGGCCAACTTCGGCTCGACTTCACCGCCTACACCGCAGCCGCCTTCGTGACTGGCGGCATGAGCTTCGCCGGCTCGGCCGTCGCGCTACTCCTCGCCTGCATAATCCCTTCGCTGGGTGCCGCCTCTACCGCCTTCGGCTGCGCGGTGCTCCTGTATCAAAATGTCTGCGGGTTCTTCCTGCCGATTTCCGCCATCCCACCCTACCTTGTCTGGGTGGCGTGGTCCTCCGTCTTCACGTACGGTTATTACGCCCTCATCAACTCGCAGCAACTCGGCTCCGCCATGTCCGGGGGCGGCGATAAGGTCGAAGATCGCCAGGTGAGGCCCATTGTCACAGAGGGGTTCGGAGTAGCTCTCTTGCCTCCAAAACGACCTCTATGCGCTGGCCGCCACTCTTGTACTCTCACTGTGGCCACACATGGGCCACGGCCGGTATGCTGCCTAGTTGACATGACGCCTTCAGAACGTGCTCTCACCATGACTCTGTGCGTGGCCCCTTAACGCGCAGGTGTTTACCTTCAACGTGCTCCTTTTTGTGTGGGGCTTGGTCTTCCATTTCTTTGCGTTCCTTGCGACCCGGGCTGTGAACTCCAAGCATGCTATAGACTTGGGGCCGAATGGGCCGCATGCTATTGACATCATCAAGGAAGGCGAGGATGCCCCTCGACCAGGACGTGCGAGGTGGGCTTCGGTGCGTGACGCCACTGTTCAGCAGCACCAGGAGGACAGGTGGTCGACGCTCCTCGAGAAGGTGACCCTGGTAGGGCCGCCAAAGGAGAAAATAGGGCGCCTCCGTAACCTCTTCATATACCTACACCTCTCAGCCGCGCGTCAGAAGAATGTTGGCAAATCAAGGAGTGCGTGGACACAAGGCTGAGCCTCGGCGTGGCACACTTGATTACAATGACAGCTCCCTCTGCCTTGGCCATCATGCGTGCTCGAGAGAGGGCGCGAGTTTGCTCTTGTCGTGCCACAACTCCTCGTCGTCCCTCTGGTTTGCTACAAGGGACGATCGCGAGGACGTGTAATTCGGCGAGATTATCGGACGGGGTGTCTGTGGTGGGCACACACCAAGAAAAATCTATAGATTCAGGGCTACACACTACACACCTACTAGCAATCCGAGTCCGGTAGAACTAACTTAATAGTTGCGGTCGCCATGGAGCGCGCCGCCGCTCCCCACCTCTCCCTTGGGCCCCCCGCCGCGGGCGCCCCCCCATACCCATGGAGCTGTCGCTGGCGAAGCGACCGCGTCTGCCCGCAGAGGCCGAGCAGGTGAGCGCGACCCCGGTTGCGCCGCACGGCCCATGGCCCCGGCGCCCCGGCCACCGGCCACGCCAACGACCACAGCAGCCATGCTGGCCCACCTCATGGTGGGCCACAGGCTGTGGGAAGCAGAGAGCTAGTACCGCACCCAAGAAGAATCACTCCACCTTCAGGCATGCCTTATGGCAGAGGCCTCTCCCACCCTGGGGACGGCTCCCTCAGCGCCTTAGCCCATCCGTCACCAATCGCCCAGCCATGTCTGCTCCGTCCTCGAGCTCGCCCTCGCCCAAGCGCCCAAGCCCGTCCTCCCGCCTTCCTCTGCTGAGGAGGTGGTCCAGCCCGCCATCCGCCATTCCATCCATCACTCTCCGCCGTTCCCGCCGCGCCTACCGCCGATCGTTTCCCTTCCGTCTCCGTCTCCTCGCATGTCGCATGTCGAGCCAGTGGTCATGCTCGATCCGTCGAACTAAGTTTATACTTAGTTCGCCCATGGGGCATGGGGGGGCACGAGCCCCCCTCACTCTCCACTCCTCCCCTGCCATGGGGGAGGAACCACCCACTCTCCTGGCACGCCTGATGGCCTGCCAGGAGCACACTGCCATGCTGACCCATCCCTCTCCCCACAGGCACGCCTGATTCGCCCGCCCTGGCCTGTCGTGGCCAGCCCATCCCTCTGACCAGCCCCTCCTCCCCCTGGGCCCCCCTGTTCAGGACCCCCCAGCCAGCTCCAGTCGACCCGCAGGGGCTCGGAGCGCCAGCGAGGGAGAGGCAGGAGGGGCCAGGGCCATGCCCCAGCCTCACCTGCCCCCTGAGCTGTGCTCCCAGGCCCCTGCAGGCCACCTGGGGACCTGAGGAGGGGCCGCAGGCGCGCGCCATGGGTACCCCGCCGCAGGGAAGAGAGGAGGAAAAGGGAAGAATAAATAAAATAATTAATGTTATATCCTAGCCAACCCCACTAGCTAATTGGACACAACTTTTCTGTCCCGAAATCCCGCCATGCCTGACGGGCCAGGTGTCCGAGTGATACCGGGGGGAGGGGGCACTGCCCCCTCCCCTCGATATTTGTCCTCCCCCCAGTGCACGCACCGACCCCACGCACCCCAGCACGTCCTCTCCTCGAGTCCACGCTGGGGGAAAACCCCTTTCGGGTAAAAGCAACGCAGGGGGGGGGGGCACTCGTGAATAGGGGCCCAGGAGCGCTAATCTCTCCTCGCCGAAGCGAGTGGCCGCGGCAAGCCACGGCCCTTCCCTCCTGGCTCTGGCGCCCCCGTCTTCTCTTACACCCAAACGGGGCGAGAAGACACGTTTCTGCCGGAGGGGAGAGCTGCCGCTCCCCCCTCCCCTCCCTCTTCCCTTTTCCTCCTCTCTTCCCTGCGGCGGGGGCCCATGGCGCGCGCCTGCGGCCCCTCTTCAGGTCTCCAGAAGGCCGGCAGGGGCCAGGGAGCGCAGCTCAGGGGGCAGGTGAGGCTGGGGCATGGCCCTGGCCCCTCCTGCCTCTCCCTCGCTGGCTCTCGAGCCCCTGCCAGTCGACTGGAGCTGGCTGGGGGGTCCTGATCAGGGGGGCCCAGGGGGAGGAGGGGCTGGTCAGAGGGATGGGCTGGCCACGACAGGCCAGGGCGGGCGAATCAGGCGTGCCTGTGGGGAGAGGGATGGGTCAGCATGGCAGTGTGCTCCTGGCAGGCCATCAGGCGTGCCAGGAGAGTGGGTGGTTCCTCCTCCGGCAGATACGTGTCTTCTCGCCCCGTTTGGGTAAGAAAAGACGGGGGTGCCAGAGCCAGGAGGGAAGGGCCGCAGCTCGCCGCGGCCACTCGCTCTAGCGAGGGAGATTAGCGCTTCTGGGCTTCTATCTCACGAGTGCCCCCCCCCCCCCCCCCCCGCGTTGCTTTTACCCGAAAGGGGTTTTCCCCCAGCGTGGACTCGAGGAGAGGACGCGCTGGGGTGCGCGGGGTCGGTGCGTGCACTGTTGGGAGGACAAATATCGAGGGGAGGGGGCAGTGCCCCCACCCCCCGGTATCACTCGGACACCTGGCCCGTCAGGCATGGCGGGATTCCGGGACGGAAAAGTTATGTCCAATTAGCTAGTGGGGTTGGCTAGGATATAAGATTGATTATTATTATCGATCCGTCAGAGCTCCGCCCACCGAAAAATTGGTAAGTCTCGCACCTATTGACAGGAGAAGTCGGGACTAAGGACGCCGCCAGCCCGGTAGGCGCAGGAGGAAGGGGGGAACGGACCACCGGGGGGGGGGCGCGGGCCACCGGACCATATCTAAGCCCTTTACCTTTACCCCCTACCTATCCCCCTAGTAGTGCACGGGGGGAGTCGCCTGATGGCGGGGGGGAAAGGGCCGGGGGAGTGGGGGTGTAGAAAGTTTTGCTGCGTGAGTAGAAAGTAGAGGGTCCACGGCCGCATGTGCGGTGAGAGTGAGACTATTAAGGAATTAAAATTAAATTTTACCCCATCTATGCAGGCTGCAGGGGCCTGGGAGCACAGCTTACAGCTTCAGCTTAGGGGGCAGGTGAGGCTCGGGCATGGCCCTGACCCCTCCTGCCTCTCCCTCGCTGGCTCTCGCGCCCCTGCCGGTCGACTGGAGCTGGCTGGGGGGTCCTGATCAGGGGGACCCAAGGGGAGGAGGGGTTGGTCGAAGCGATGAGCTGGCCACGAAAGGCGAAAGGCCAGGGCGTGCGTTCTGTGCCTGACTCTCAGGGAGAGTCTGGGCAGTCTGGGTGAGTCCCCCTTGCATGCCAAGAGGCAGCGCAGGGGGGTGGATGGTTCTCGCCCCCCATGAGGGAAGTCGAGAGAGTGGGGGGGGGCGCGAGGCCCCCCTCCATGGCGACCAATCATAAGATTAGTGAGCTATGAGCTATGAGCACTATAAATGGCTTCATCGTCCACCTGGTGGATTAGGCATTAGGCATACTCTATGAGGGGGCTTAAAAGATTGGTCTACTCTCACCGTGCCCACCGCCCCCTCAACTGCGTCGCGCTGATGCACGCCGGCCCGGCCTCGCCGTGGCTGGCACCAGGGTGGAGGCGAAGCTGCGCGACGTCGGGCTGCCTCTTCGGCATGTCCACTCTCAACCTGCTTATCCTCTGGCATCTCCTCGCCTTCCGCGCGCCGTGGCGCGTCGCCTCGGCGCGTGGCGGCGGCGCTCAGCCAGCGGGTGCGCCTGCAGAGCAGGTGGAGGCTGCCGCCGGGCGTGAGGAGTGGGCGGCGCCGGCGTTGCGCGAGTGGGAGCTCGCCTGGGAGACGCCACCGCCCGTTGACGAGCCAGGGCTCGAGCTGGAGCCCGTGCGGCCCAGCCCGGCCGTCACCGACTGGCTTTCGGCTGCCGATGCGGAGGTCGCGTGGCAAAGGGACGGGGGTATAGGGGACGCGCTTGGGTGGACGCGCGATGAGCCGGCGGCCAGGCTAGGCGTAGGCCGTGCGAACACGTCGCTCACCGCTGTGGATCATGTTCGCAAGGAGTTGAAGCTTCATGCTGCGGCGGCGTCTCCTCCAGCACGAGCAATAGCAATCAAGTTGGTGGAGACTGCCTATGACATACCTCCACTCTCCAGGGCGGCGCTGCTTGTGTGGCACGCGATCGGTGTGAGAGCGCAAGGCGAGACCGATCCAGGCTGGGCTGGTCGCGCCGTTGCCACGTTGAATTGCATTTCGACGTCGCACGCCGAGACGTCTGATCGTGAGGAATCAGGAGCGCTCTCCCCAAGGGGGCTCGCAAGTGCGCTCTCACCGCTGCTAGAGGGAAGGCGCTATTTAGGGAGGGAGGGAGCGGTCGTGCTCTGCAGATGGGCCTGCAGAGTACGGGCGACTGTTGCTCCCGCATGTGCACTGGCCGAATGTATGTGCAGCCGCACACTCGGCCTCAGTATCACCGATGGATCAGCTATTCGTGATAGCGGGAAGCTGATCAGGGATGAGGGGATTGCCAGCATTCCAGGGCTTCCTTCCGTCGAGTTCGCGGCAACTCACGTTCTTCTCAATGGAGATCAGGACTCGGACACCGAGCAGACTGCTCATAGTGAGACAGCATCAGCCGTCTCTGGCGAGTTTTCGCGGGAGAGCAGTGCTGTTAGCCCCTCTGGACCGGCGCGGGCCCTGCGTCGATACGAGTCTGTCTATGCTAAGTCCCGAGCGGAGCTCTATCAGAGTGCAGCAAACCGCTCTACTGCACTGCTAAGGCACGCATATGAGCAGTGCACACCACGCAGCCTCGTGGACGCCTTCGACATCCATCTCCGGCCTCCCGTAGCGCCCTTAGACTATGGTGAAATTATCATTTCGGCGAATGCGCCCTACTTGCGCTGTAGCGGCCGAGAAGCGGGAGACACGTTTGTCATCCACGGCACGTCAGCCCTGAGGAGCAGCAATCTGAGCGGCACGTCCAGCAGAGGGGACGGCGTGCTCTTGCAGGCCTCGCCGATTCGTGAGCTCGGCCATGGTCGATACGCTGCGGGCTTGCTCGCCTCCGAGCCCGGTGACTACACTGTGTGGATTTTCTGGCTGAACTCGCGCTACGCAGGATGGTTTGACCTGCACGAAGCGCGGGATCAAGGCTTCGACGCCTTCGGCGATTCCGCCTCTACTAGTTCAAGCGATCACGCACGAGCCATCGTTGTTGACGGAGCGGTCCACGACAGGTCGAATGCCAAGCCGGGGTCGTCCCCGTACTGTCCCTCCAATGAGCAGTGTGTAGGATGCTCCGTTGGCTTGCTCCGATCCACACACGGCGAGCCACGGGTCGCTCACCCTGCAGCCGTGTTCAACTTTTCCGTCGGCGACGGCCTCTCCACAGGCGCTGCGCCGCCTCTTACCTCGCTGACAAGTGCGGACACCTCGAGCATTATAATTAGAGATGAGGGTGCACTCCGGACTGCTAGCAGCCGCTTGGATGATGGCAACCGAGAGAACGACTCCCTACTACTAGGACATTTGCCACGTGCTTGTAGCGGGGGTACCTCGGCAGGCCGCTGGATCGGGGGCGAGTGGGCGCCGTTGGCTTGCTACCTTTTGAATTATGACGCCGTATTGTTGGAGCGCTGCGCCGCTCATGCCAACCGCACCGTCTTGGGAGCTCGTATCGGCCGGAGAGGACAGCCTACTGTAGGCGGTGCAGCGGTGCCGACTAGGGCTAGTGTTACAGAGTGCCAAGTCGGGGCAGGCGGTGGTTTGGAGGTCATCCGCCTGCAGCTCTTCGGCGATTCAGTGATGCGCGGGCTGTACTTCGACCTTGCAGAGTTGCTGACGGGGCAGAAGCAGGTGGGTGGATGCCGCCACGGAAGGCGACGCAGGGGAAGCGAAAGATGAAGTGTGATGTGGTGGGCGCGCTGAAGCAGTCGAGGTGCCCAAAGCTTGCGCCAAATTGCCTAGGTTTTGCTCGACCATGAGCTATTCCTCCTACCCCGTGCTTCAGGATCGCGGCTGGGCCAAGCGCCATGCGGGCCCCGGAAAGGGGAAACGGCTGTGCGTGAACTCGCGAGGACTAACGGTGAGCTGGTCCTGGTGGACTCTCAATGAGTCTGCACGTGAGGCTGCGCGCGACTTTCAAGTGCGATGCGCGCGACCAAAGGGCGCCAAAGGTCCACCACCCATCGGCTGCCGTTCACCCCCTAACCCAGACGTTGTCGAGTGGGGACTTGACGACGCGCGATCCGTGGTTTTGTTTGGATCGGCTGCGCATAACATGCGATACGGCACCCTCAAGACATACGTGGATGACCTCCGCTCTCTCTCAAGCCGCATCGCATCCATCCGCCCGCTGCGCGCCCGCTTGGTCTGGCTTGTCGGGGCGGCATCGCACATCTACGATGACGACCTTCCGTGCGTGCGGGACCGTCCGTTCCATCTCATGAGTCATCACCGTTCCATGCTTTTCTCCGCGGTCGGTGTGGAAATCATGCGCCTCATCGTGCCGATAGTCGACATGTGGAAGCTCACCGTTGATCAACAAGCGAACTGCGCCGATCTACACTGCGATGAGCTGTATATGGCAAATCGCACCGGCGGCAATGGGTTCGTCTCGCGCGCCACCGCAAATCTGTTCCTGAACGTTGCATGCAACCGTCTCATCTTGCCCGCCGCAGAGCTCACTTAGGGGGTCTCTGCTGATCCATTTTCGAGGAGACACAAGACACAATCGTTGCACTCGTCATGCTTAGATTGTAGTACGGGGCACGAGGAATGACATCGCCATGGAAGTTTGAACGAAAGATGGCAAAGTGTTCCGTGCTCTTCCGCTCCTTCAAGCGACGCATCCATCGGCGCCTTCAACCTCCTACTCATGTTCCTGACTTGCTGTTGAGATTGACTAACTCCGTTTTTGCTTAGTGCGAAGGCTTCCGTCGCCCACGCTCGCCGTGATGTGGCTTCGCAACGCGGCGGCCGCACGCCGTCTGCTTGCTTTCCACCCACATTTCACCCCACACCCTAATGTAGAAAAAGGATGTCGGAGCCGAGATGGGACTACAACGCCATTGTGGCCAGGCATCTAGCATGCAGGCGGTGACTGTTGGCCAAGGCATTTTCTCCACGAACACAAAAGCCTTACTTAGCATCAGGATGTGACCGGTCTTATTCATACCTTCGTCTACTACGTGCGCGCCGATCGGCAGGGCTATCAAAGCACATATCCACATGCGTGATATTCGAGACCATAGATAGACACCGTAGTTGGCATAACACCCATGCATGATTAGGATTAGGATTTGGTGGAACCCCCCAAAAGGTACAAATGAAGGTTAGTATTGAATGAAAAAGTTATAATATTCTTACCCCGCACGCGGCTTTGGACCCACAACTTTCACGCAAGGGTTCTACACCTACACCCCCGGCCCTTTCCCGCCATGAGGCGACTCCCCCCGTAGCTAGGGGTAAAGGGCTTAGATATTATCTTAGATATGGCCCGCGCCCGCGCCCCCCGGGCGAGGGGGGGGGGAGGGGGGGGGGAGTAAAAAAACTTCATAATATTCTTTTCTTACCGCACTCGCGGCGAATGGAACAACTACCTACACGTAGTATACTTTCTACACCCCCACTCCCCCGGCCCTTCCCCCCCCGCCATCAGGCGGCTCCCCCCGTGCACTACCAGGGGGATCGGGGGGTGAAGGGCTTAGATATGGTCCGGCAACTGAGTTTATACTTGGTTCGCCCATGGGCCATGGGGGGGCACGAGCCCCCCTCTCTCTCCACTCCTCCCCTGCCATGGGGGAGGAACCACCCACTCTCCTGGCACGCCTGATGGCTTGATGGCTTGCCAGGAGCCAACTGCCCTGCTGACCCACTCTCCCAATGACAGGCACGCCTGGTTCGCTCGTCCTGGCCCCTCGTGGCCAGCCCATCGCTCCAACCCCCCCCCCCCCCCCCTGTTCGACAGGCAGACAGGTGCAGCGTGGGGTCCCTGGGGCTCAGTGGAGCGCCAAGCGCCAACGTGGTAGAGGCAGGGGAGGCCAGGGCCCAGCCCCAGCCTCCTCTGCCCCCTGAGCTGGCCTCCAGGAGCGCCTCCCAGGATTGCCAGAGGGTAGCTGCAGGCCTGCCGCAGGCGCGCCATTGCGCGTACCACAGGAGAGGGGAGAGAGAGCGCGGAGAAGGGGGTGGGCGGAGCGAGAGCTCCGCCCACCGAAAAATTGGTAAGTCTTGCTGCTGTTTATAGGAGAAGTCGGGACTAAGGACGCCGCCAGCCCGGTAGGCGCAGGAGGAAGGGGGGAACGGACCACCGGGGGGGGCGCGGGCCACCGGACCATATCTAAGCCCTTCACCCCTATCCCCCTAGTAGTGCACGGGGGGAGTGGCCTGATGGCGAGCGGGAAAGGGCCGGCGGAGTGGGGGTGTAGAAAGTTTTGCTGCGTGAGTAGAGCAAGTAGAGGGTCCACGGCCGCGTGTGCGGTGAGACGATTAAGAAATTAACTAGATATGGTCCGGTGGCCTGCGCCTCCCTCCCCGGATTATCCGTTCCTCCCTTCCTCCTATGCCTACCGGGCTGGCGGCGGCCTCACACACACCCGACTTATCTTGTAAACAGGTGCGGGACTCACATATTGCGGAGCTCTCGCTCCGCCCACCTTCTTCTCAGCGCTCTCTCTCCTCTTTCCTGCAGGCACGCGCGATGGCGCGCCTGCGACAGGCCTGCAGCTGGTGTAAGCTGATGTTAGTACTGATGTAAGTACTGATGTAAGTGTAAGCTCAAAACCACCGTAAGCTTACGGACTGACGGCCCAACTAGGATTTCGGGGGGGCGGCCCATGTGCACCACTGTGGGCCTAGCGTTGGGGGAGGGAGGGATGGGGCGGGCCCTTTGGTGTAAATTTGATTGGTGATTGATTGGCGGCTTGGCTTTGGACGCCGCGTTGTGGGGGCCCCGCCTATTGGCTTCCACCATCTGCCCAGCAAAATGCAAGAGCAAGAGGCTGCAGAGACAACTGAGGCAGTACACAGCCGCCAGCCGCCCCGCCCCCGAAATGCGCGACGCGCGCGTCCGAGGAGACACACGGGTGCCACACATGCATCCACGACCTGCACCACCAGCACAAACCCCACACACACCCGCGGCAAAACAACAGATTAAATTAATTTCTTAATAGTCTCACCACACACGCGGCCGTGGACCCTCTGGTTTCTACTCACGCAACAAAACTTTCTACACCCCCACTCTCCCGGCCCTTTCCCCCCCGCCATCAGGCGACTCCCCCCGTGCACTACTAGGGGGATTGGGGTGAAGGCCGACTTCCGACTTCTCCTGTAAACGGGCGCGAGACTAACCGATTTTTCGGTGAACGGAGCTCTCACTCTGCCCACCCCCATTCTCCGCGCGCTCTCTCCCCTCTCCTGCGGCGCACGCGATGGCGCATGGCGCGCCTGCGGCAGGCCTGCAGCTGCCCCTGGTGTCTGGTGTCCCCTGGAGGCTCCTGGAGGCCAGCTCAGGCTCAGGGGGCAGAGGAAGGAGGCTGGGGTTGGGCCCTGGCCTCCCCAACCTCTCCCTCGCTGGCGCTCCTGAGTCTCAGAGGCCCCCATGCTGCACCTGTCTGCCTGTCGACCAGGGGGGGAGGGGGGGTTGGAGCGATGGGCTGGCCACGACTGGACAGGACGCGCGAGGCAGGCGACAGGCGAGCCTGCCAGGGAGAGAGAGGGTCATCATGGCAGTCTGCTCCTGGCAAGCCAACAGGCATGCCAGGAGCATGGGTGGTTCCTCCCCCATGGCCCATGGCAGGGGAGGAGTGGAGAGAGGGGGGGCTCGTGCCCCCCCATGGGCGAACTAAGGATAAACTTAGTTGGACATTGGCACGGAAAGAGACGAGAGGCGGCAGTTGTACGATATATCCTAGAGGCTCGCACAGACTAGGGTGGAGAACAGGTCTCACAACAGCCCCTCTGTGAACTACACTAGAGGAAAACCAAGAAGACCCGGGGCGCGCTGCTACGCTGCTGCTGCGCAAATTCAGCGTTTGGGCGGGGTGCAATGACCTCGATGTAAAAACCAACAGCCACACAATTCCATACATCTATCGGAGGATGAGAAAGGCCAAGCCAGCGGATTGCACCTCGGACACTCAGCGCACCCCACGGGATGGGCACTGAAGCTCCGACCCAAGCATTGCATTTAAAGCGGCTTTGACGAATCGTCACGTGCCTTTACTCCGAGGACTCTCTCGGTCTCAGTGAGTGACCAGCGCATTCCGGTGTTCCCGGACATGGCATTTACTAGCCTCATTTCTCGGGGGTCGAGCGGAATCTGTATCGCCGCATCGAAATAACGGATGAAATCACCATTGCTCAGCCACATGTTTTTGAACCACGCCTCGTCGACATCCTCTTGTTGTGACGAGGCCGACACATTTTGCACGATTGTTTGGAATTGTGGCGGGACCCCAGCGGATGACAAAGTGCTAGGGCTGTTCTCGCCCGGTTGGCACCAGCCAATGCGTAGAACCACGAAGCTTGTTCGACGAGCCACGTACGCCAGGGCACGACAGAGCTGCTCGCCTGCTAGCTTGGCGGCGGCGTATGCCCTCGCATCGCCAGATTTGGCGAGGTCATCAGCATTCCGGAGCAAGGTACCGCACATGGGTGGAGAGTCAGGCTTCACGAGACCATACTCGGGCAAGTCCTTGTATCCGCCCATGACATGATTGGAAGACGCAAAAACGACGCGTCGCACTCCAGATTCGGACGCCGCAAGGAAGATATTGAAAGCATGCGACATGGAGGCAGCACTCTCCGCCCACGTGGCGTTGGGGTATGGGTTGACGGCCGAAAAGTGCACGACGGTATCCGCGCCTGCGACAGCGGAGCGCCATGCACCGTTGCCGTCGGCGAGGTCGCCGAGGACCACTTGTGCGCCATCGGTCACGCGCTCGGCGGCGTAGAACTGCGGGTGCTCAATCAGTGTCACCTCCCAATCTCCGCTCGCGAGCAGGTGCTTCGAGAGCTTGATGCCGAGATTGCCGCATCCGCCCGTGATCACGACGCGGGGGCGGCGGCGCGTGAGCCGGCGGTACAAGAAGACGCCTGCCGCCGCCGCCCCCGCCGCCGCCGCGAGTGCGGGGGCGAGCCGCATCCCGGCGCGACGAGAGGGAGAGAGAGCGGAAGGGAGCACGCCGGCGGCAGCCGCACGCCAAGCCCGCCGACGACGAGAGATTCGCACGAGATGCATACTAGAGCTAGAGGCATGAGCTTCTTGGGTCGGCCCCATTTCTACTACTAGTAGGCACTATAAAATCTTACCCTTTGACCTTTGGTTTCTAGAAGGTGCTCAAACTGCATGAAAGCCTCCTCAAGTAGAAAGCTCGGCCGACAATCGAGGGTTTTTGTGGGAGTTTCACTTAGGTTTCACTTTGCGTTTGACGTCAAACGCCGAGGAGAAAGCTCGGTGGAACGTGTTTGTTTTTCTGCGTACAGTGGGAGCGCAGTGAGGATGTGGCGAGTTTGCCCACCGGTTTTTTTTCCGCTGGGGAGGAGAGCGCGCGATGGCGACGGCGGTGCGCTTGCAAGCCGGTAGAGCCCGTCAGAGGCCTCAGCCCCGGGCGGTCGCGCCGCGTGCATGCAGTGCCGCAGAAGCATGAGCAAGGCATACCCTCTCACCTCTCACTCCTCCGCATCCGCACCCACCTCGCGCTCCATTGGCAGGCTGAGTCAGATGACGTGAACAAGAAGACACGCATGGATTGGACGGAGCCTCGACGCATCGCACTCTTGATTGAAGCAAATCATTGACGTTGGGGCGAAGGCCTTCAAGACCTTCAAGGACGGCGCAGGAAAAGATGGTGACAAGCTCACACAAGCACACATTTGGACCAACAAGACCGACGGCATCCTCACTCTCGTCCTCTTGGATGAGAGCTTCCAAGAGTTCGGAGAGAACTTTCCAAGCCCATACGTAGGGCGGTCAAACAGGGGCTTTTTAACTATTAGTAAGGGTTGGGCTGTATTTTTTGACCGTGGCGCAAGGCCCAATAAAAAACCTTCAGGGGGGGCCACCTGCCGCCACGAAAATCTTAGCCAGGAAATGGTGCGATTCTCCCCCCCTCTCCCGCGGCATGGCGCTGCGTGCTCGCAGGCTCTGTCTGTGTCTGTCGTAATCATCCTGCGATCGAGTAAGTATTAGTTATTCAGCCTCTTTATTAACGTAATCTACCCTATCCTCTGTGTGGGACTTTCCTAGTGACCCCCAGCCGAGCCACGCGCTCATTCTTGCTCTGCAAGGGTTTTGTTTTAGCGCGTAGACCCCCCACACCCACCCAAATATCCACCAAGTATCCAGGGCACCCATGGAAATATCCAGAGATAGCTAGTCCTGCCAAAATTCGCCCAAATATCCAGTAGATATATCCGGATATTTCTGCCAAGGCCTAGCCCCTAGAGGCTCCCTATATAGCCATAATAAATAAAATAATTAATGTTATATCCTAGCCAACCCCACTAGCTCATTGGACACAACTTTTCCGTCCCGGAATCCCGCCATGCCTGACGGGCCAGGTGTCCGAGTGATACCGGGGGGAGGGGGCACTGCCCCCTCCCCTCGATATTTGTCCTCCCCCCAGTGCACGCACCGACCCCGCGCACCCCAGCACGTCCTCTCCTCGAGTCCACGCTGGGGGAAAACCCCTTTCGGGTAAAAGCAACGCGGGGGGGGGGGGGCACTCGTGAATAGGGGCCCAGGAGCGCTAATCTCTCCCCGCCGAAGCGAGTGGCCGCGGCGAGCCGCGGCCCTTCCCTCCTGGCTCTGGCGCCCCCGTCTTCTCTTACACAAACGGGGCGAGAAGACACGTTTCTGCCGGAGGGGAGAGCTGCCGCTCCCCCCTCCCCTCCCTCTTCCCTTTTCCTCCTCTCTTCCCTGCGGCGGGGGCCCATGGCGCGCGCCTGCGGCCCCTCTTCAGGTCCCCAGGAGGCCGGCAGGGGCCTGGGAGCGCAGCTCAGGGGGCAGGTGAGGCTGGGGCATGGCCCTGGCCCCTCCTGCCTCTCCCTCGCTGGCCCTCGAGCCCCTGCCAGTCGACTGGAGCTGGCTGGGGGGTCCTCATCAGGGGGGCCCAGGGGGAGGAGGGGCTGGTCAGAGGGATGGGCAGGCCACGACGGGCCAGGGCGGGCGAGTCAGGCGGGCCTGTGGGGAGAGGAATGGGTCAGCAGGGCTGTGTGCTCCTGGCAAGCCATCAGGCGTGCCAGGAGAGTGGGTGGTTCCTCCCCCATGGCGGGGGAGGAGTGGAGAGAGAGGGGGGCTCGTGCCCCCCCATGGGCGAACTAAGTATAAACTTAGTTCTCCCTATATAGCCATATGTACTACAAATAGCTTCGTCGTCCACCTGGTGGATTAGGCATATACGAGGGTTAAGCCCCAATATACCCCATGCAACATAGTTCAATCAAGGGCGTGTGCTTTCTCGTTTAGCGCTCATTAGTTATATTTTTGATCTATATGGGTCCTACGGGTTTCGGGTTTCATAGTTTTGAAACGGAAACGGAGGTAGTATGTAGTATGTAGTATGCAGTATGAGTATGAGGTATATGAGGCTTCTTCTTCTTCTTTCTACTTCTTCTTTCAGTTTCTGCTTTGTGCGAATAATGAGAATGTATGGGCAGGTAAGGCTTGTAACCACTTGGATTTGGGACTAACCGGATATTGTGGGTAGTTCACCAACCCCTATCTAGTTAGATAGTGATAGTTGCAAATGGCCCCCTGGGTAGCTGGGTATTCTGGGTATCCCGATACCCATATACACCCATATTATTATATACTACATATTATATATAGTAGTATATATTATTAATGTGTGTGTGTGTGTGTGTGTGTGTGTGTGTGTGTGTGTGTGTGTGTGTGTGTGTGTGTGTGTGTGTGTGTGTGTGTGTGTGTGTGTGTGTGTGTGTGTACCCCTACATATACGGCCGCAAGCCGCAAGCGGAGCCTTCCCCCCCCCCCCTATGGTATCGATTTCCCCCCTTTCTTTTTTTTTACTTTTACTTATTTTGCGGCGCTGTCCGTTTTGAGAGGCGGGAGCCGGCGCCGCGAGGCGGCAGGCGGGAGGGAGGTGAACCTGTCGCCAGTACAAGATGTTGCTGTGGGCATGCGGCCGTCGGGCAGTTGCTGCCGGCAAATTGCCGGCAGCGGGAGTCGTTCTGCGGACTAGGCTCAGCGCCCCGCGCATCCACTCCGCGTGGCCGCGTGTGCTGCTAGCTGCTGGCAGCGCGCTGGCCTTAGCGCTGCAAGGGCACGCCACCGCCAGCTGCGCTGGGCGCAAGAAGAGGCGGACTGCAACCGGCAGCTCTGCTGATCGCCTGCCTTTCTTCCTTTTGTTTGTACGTCGGGTGGCCGGTGCCGGTGTGTGCGATTCGGAAGGAGAAGGGCGTCGTGCGTTGGTACGTGGTACGTTTTGGGCGTCCGTGTACTGTCGCATGTGCATGTGTGCGCGTGTAATATGCACCGTGTGTGTGTGTGTGTGTGTGTGTGTGTGTGTGTGTGTGTGTGTGTGTGTGTGTGTGTGTGTGTGTGTGTGTGTGGTGTGTGTGTGTGTGTGTGTGTGTGTGTGTGTGTGTGTGTGTGTGTGTGTGTGTGTGTGTGTGTGTGTGGTGTGTGTGTGTGTGTGTGTGTGTGTGTGTGTGTGTGTGTGTGTGTGTGTGGTGTGTGTGTGTGTGTGTGTGTGTGTGTGTGTGTGTGTGTGTGTGTGTGTGTGTGTGTGTGTGTGTGTGTGTGTGTGTGTGTGTGTGTGTGTGTGTGTGTGTGTGTGTGTGTGTGTGTGTGTGTGTGTGTGTGTGTGTGTGTGTGTGTGTGTGTTGTGTGTGTGTGTGTGTGTGTGTGTGTGTGTGTGTGTTGTGTGTGTGTGTGTGTGTGTGTGTACACCTATTCCAACACTGGTCTCTCTCATTATCATTGCTCGTATCTATAAGGTTTCATTACATTCCTAGTAGGGAGCTAGCCGAGGCCGCCGGCCTGTCTTCGGCGCACTGCGCACTGCTGTACGGCGGCTCCGCCGCCGCTACCTGGGTGATTATCCTGAATAGTGGATTTTCACTATTCGGAACCAGTGGGTAGTAGCCCCCCCCCTACCCACATGGAGGTGGGTAGTGGAAATCGGATGTGGGTAGGTGAGTAGCACGATACCCAGTTATCTGGTTACAGGCCTTATGGGCAGGCGCGAGCACAGGAGTGGCCGAAGGGCTCATAGCTCATAGTATGCGCGTGGCTTGTGTGATACTCGCTTGGGCGACAATGGTAATGTCGTCGGCTACAGCAGTAATATGGTCTCGGCCAATGTCAATGTGAACTTGCGGCTATTGTATGGAGAGGGAGAGTACTCTTACTAGTGCTGTCGCGGCTGCTAAACAGAGGTGGGGATGGTATGGCAGAAATGGGGAGGGGAATAGCTGAGAGTTGCACAGAAAATGGTGGGAAAATAACATATGAACCGATCGGCAAAAGGCTAAACAGAGGTGGGGATGGTATGGCAGAAATGGGGAGGGGAATAGCTAAGAGTTGCACATGAAATGGTGGGAAAATAATATGAACCGATCGGCAAAAGGCTAAACAGAGGTGGGGATGGTATGGCAGAAATGGGGAGGGGAATAGCTAAGAGTTGCACAGGAAATGGTGGGAAAATAATATATGAACCGATCGGCAAAAGGAGGGCAAAAAGAGCTGCTGCACGGGATCGAACCGCGGCTGCCAGATGGCTTCTCATGGGCATGACTCAAAGTCTGGAGTGCTCACCACTACACCACAGCAGCGACGAATGCACCACGTATGCCCTCAAGCAATATCAGTATGCTACGTATGATACCAGTGCAGCTGGACAGCCTGCGCTAAGGATCACCGACTCTCAACGGGACGTCTGCACCAAGCGCGCTCCTCCCCCCCTCCCCCCTCCCCCCCGGTTCTTTGACCTGGATGGTGAGTCGTTTGACGAATAATGTCGAATGTCAAACGCCTCACCGGGCTCTCACTCATCAATCAATTGTCAATTGTCACTTACAAGTGTCACTTGCACTTTCACACTTTCACCCATCACCATCACCCATCACCCAATGACATTGCCATAGAGTATGATTAGTAATGAGATTGTCGGGAGTTCTGCTTCTGCTTTTCTAAGGGAAGCAGAGGGCCAGAGGGCCTGCAATGGGGGAGGTAGGATCAGGTACGTAGTTTTGTGCCTTGGTTGGGTCTTAGTGCAGTCATGTGTGTCAGTGTGTCGTGGCTTAGCGTGTTGGTGTATGGCTGGTGGCGATGTGCAATATATGTTGGAGCGATGCGGCATCGATGCGATGCCATCGCGATGCTCATGTCTTCTTTGGAAACGGCTCGCGAAAGCGCACCGGCGGCTAGCGCGGCGCAGGATTCTTCCGGGGTGACCAGGCGGACGGGCTCATCGGAGAAATGAGAATGAGGAGGGGAAAGAGCGGACATTGACATTGGAGACTGGAGATTGGCGGGCCGAGGGCGAGGGCGCGGAATGCGGCAGAATGCGGAACGCGAAACGGAGTGGAAGGAGGAAGGAACGCGCGAAAAGGGCGACGGCGGGACGGCGGGAGACGGATGCGCTTTCTTTAGTTAGGGGCTCGCTCGTAGGAGACTTTGTAGACTCGAAGGAATTGGACTTGGAACTCGGGGCTCGCGATGACAGGGATAGAACCCACAAATAAAATACACAAGACACAAGACCAAGACCAAGACCGTCAAGACCGACGAGCCGACGGCCGACGAGCGACGAGCTTAATAAAGTTTAAGTTAAAGTCGCAAAAGGCTCTTCCCCACAAGCCTCGCTCCTTCGACATGGGCCAGTACTTTGTCTTCCTCGCCAAGCGACTCGGTCACCGCACCTACGAGGAGATCCGCGCCCCAGCCTTCAAGTTCTGCGAACACATGGAGGAGGGCATGAGCGGCGCCATCCTGGCGATGCTGCTCGTCACAGCCTCTGGCATGGGCCCACAGTGTGAGAAAAAGTCCCGCTGGGGGACAATAAGAAAAAACTGGGCTCAAGCGGACAAGTCCCCGGCACCCGGGGAGACAGCCGCGAGAGGCGAGGCGGGAGAGGAGAATTCTCTCGGGGGAGGATTAGAGAGGGTGAGGGCCCCGCGAAACAACTGTAATGCAGCGACCGGGAAACATAAGTTCTCTGTCGTTCACCGACAAGTGATTTGACAACTCTACGATAGATAGATTTATTTATCATAAACATATCATTAAATTATGTTACGAATGGTGCCCCCAGCGCCCTTTCAAACATGCCACACACACTAGAAATCAGGCTCTAGACGCGCACATATGGACTGCCTGCGCGTCGCCATGCGGCGCACAGACAGTCCATACACATATCTTACGAATACACACGCGCACTGCCCCCCCAATTCGACCCCTTCGAGCCCTGTAGCCGATCTGCTGACCGGCCGCGCCTGCCGAGAGAGACGCCAACTCTGACTTTTCAGCCAGGGAAGCTTGCTGCGAGGCGGGTGTGGGCTGGGGCGGGGTCAGGTGCTGGGTATGGCACACCCAGGCCAAGGCCGGGCGGGGGGCTCGCGCTGCGCGCGCGCTGCTCGCACCTGGCTTCTGGCGCTCGTCTGCGCGCTGCGAAGGGGGGGAGTGCGAGAACGACCTGGAGGTGAGCGCGGCGAGCGTGAAGGGGCACATCGCGGCAGGCAGCGTGGGGGGGGCTTACCACTGGTGTTGGCCGCGCGAGTACACCCCTGTGGCAAGCTGGGCTGCCAGAGAGGAGTGGGGGAAGGGGGGGGGAGGGGAGCGGCGCGCGGCGGGCCTCCGCGGCCGCTGCAGCGGCTAAGTCCCCGGCACCCGGGGAGATAGCCGCTGGAGCGAGCCCTTATTGTCACCTTTCGGCACCAGAACCTCACACTGTGGTGGAGGTGGAGACTTCCGCGTGGACCTGGCCAAGGAACGCTACCCGTCGATGTGGGCACTGATCAAGCCATACATGGGCCGTTGGTGCAAGGCAAAGCTCATGCTCGTCGGCGACTACTCCGACGAGTACGACAGGATCCCCAAGACCAAGTACATTGGAGACGAGGCCGCCGTCGCGTACCTCTGCATGGAATACATCACGGCGGTCGCGTACGCTGAGACGAATCCCATGGTGCAAGTGCACCAAGTAGCTGGCAAACTCTACATGGAGAACAAGAAGGCCGTCCTCGCACGCGTCACGGACCTCGCCACCCAAGATCAGCCAAGCGACATCGTCGCCTGCCAGAAGAACGACATCGACAATAGGATCGAAGAGGAGGTGTGTGAGAAAAAGACGAAAAGGATGAAAACTCAGTAGCTTTGGGGTTACCGTGTGTTTTGGGGAAGGGGGGAGTTGCTATGCTCACGTCCTTGATTAGCTTTGTACTCATCTTTGTGATAATAATACCATGGAGACTGGTTGAAAAAGAAAACATGCACCTCTGGGTGAAAAAAATAATCACCTGGCCCTCTTTTGACGGAACGCGACTTCACTCTCCCTCTCTCCCACTAGCTCGCTAGCGAGCCTCGTCTCTACTCTCCGACGCCACGCGTCACGATCCTCCGACCTTCAGTCTACCTCATCGCTCGTAGCGCCCGATGGCAGACCCTCCCAGACCCGACAATTACTATGATCTTTCAGACATCTTCCCGCAAGCAACAATCAACGACCCTATCACGGCCGCGTCAGCTGCCGGCTCGATCGAACGGCCCACTGCCTACGAGCCTGTAGTCATCGCGTGTTCGACACCGGAGAGCCCAACTTCGAACTGATGCCGGGCGCGCTGCGCGCCCGTTTTTGACGATCCATCCAGATGGGGGCCCCGGCACACATCCCCCGCCTCCGAATAACAAGCAACCACACCGCGAAAACAACAATGACAATGACAACACAAGCGACAACCATCACACCACGCGACGACACCCACGCCTCGACACAGAAGAAACGGGCCACCTAGAGGCACAGGAGGAAGACGGGAAATCTCCACTAGGGGTAGGTGCACCCCGCCCAACCTAACCCCAACACCAACACCAACACCCCAACCCCCCCCCCGCAACCTGTGCCCCAAGTAGCAAGTAGTGCACGAGGGGAGTTGCCGCAAGGCGGGAAGCGAGGGAGAGGAAAGGAAGTGGGCGTGGCTACAGTAGCTAAACCCATGGCCGCGCGCGAGGCGAGAACATTAAAAGGTTTTTTTTTCAGATGGGGGCCCCGCCACACACCAAATAAATGTACAATATACAATACAATATACAGGGGCCACCCGGACAGCCATGCCAATCGGGCCCCGATCGTCTCCGAAGGATTTTGTTTTCGTGGCGCAGCAGCCAGCGCTTCCCCCCTGAGAACGCGCGCGATGCCGTCGCCGTCGGCATGGCCCTACGGCAGAGGCATCCGGTGCGCCACGACGGGGAGAGGGGCTCGCACGGAGAAAACGCCTGGGAGAGAGGGGAGCGGGTATATACGCTTCAGATCATCGTGTTGTTACGGCCTTGCGGCTTTTGGGCGGCAGTTGGAGAGGAGTGCCCACGTTCACAACCATGCTCACTTGCAGCACTTCTCCTTCCCCCTCCGTCTCGCAGCGAGTATGCATCGCACCGCAAGAAGGTCCACTCCGTTGCTTGGAACTGTCTGGGCACCAGGCTTGCTTCCGGCTCGGTCGACATGGCTGTACGTGTGTGGACCATCGATGAGAGCGGACGTGCTACCGATGTGGAGCTGAAGGGCCACACCGACTCGGTTGATCAGCTTCGATGGGATCCTCGGAATGCAGACTTGCTGGGCACTGCTTCGGGAGACAAGACGGTATGTTAGTTTGGGCCCTTTCAAGATGGCATCGCTCGAAAGGCGTCACGCCTCAAAGGCGACTCTGGCTCCTCTCACCCACTCACAACAGGTGCGAATCTGGGACGCGCGCACATCTAAGTGTGTGCAAGCCATTGAGACGCGTGGGGAGAACATCAACATCCGTTGGTCTCCAGATGGGCAGCACATTGCGGTTGGGGATAAGGAGGACAATATTTCGCTGATCGAGACGCGCAAAGGGAAGGCGCTGAAGAATATCAAGTTTCCCCACGAGGTGAACGAGATGGCCTGGGATCACTCTGGACGACTCTTTTTTCTCACCACCGGTAGTGGCGCAGTAAACGTCTTTAGGTGCGCTCTCGAGGCCTTTCATCCCATCAGGTTGTCGCAAAGCTATTGCAATCAAGAGATGCTACAGCGTCCCTCTCCTGACTTCGCCGCATTGGTCTGCAGGTATTCTGATGTGCTTACGCCAGGAGAGCTAGAACCAGCATTAACGCTCGTAGGACACACAGCGAATTGCTACTGCATTGAATTCGACCCGTCGGGCGACCACTTTGCGGTAGGCGGTGCCGACGCTCTTGTGTCCCTATGGAACACCAAAGAATTAGTGTGCGTGGCAACATTCAGCAATCTTGAATGGCCAGTCCGGACCATCTCCTTCTCATGCGACTCAGCGTACATCGCCTCAGGCTCCGAGGATCCATTGGTGGATGTGTCACATGTGCAGACCGGAAAGCAAGCCTACGCCATTCCATGCAAAGCTCCGTCGAATACTGTTGCCTGGCATCCTACAAAAATGCTACTTGCCTATGCCGGCGATGACAAGGACAAAATGGGCCGCGATGAGGGATCTCTCCGAATTTTCGGGTTCTCTACATGATGTAGCCCTCCCAGTGAGGAGTCCTCTCCGCTAATCCGCTCGTCGTTGTGACCTTGTGCCTTTGGGCATCCCAGGCCCCGTCGCTTCCCCCACCCCACCCCCACCCCATCTCGCGCGGCCGCGCTCATAAATCAGATTAATACGGGGCGGCCACGCACGTGAGGCCGTGTGCCAACAGTTTGCAAGAATCCTCAATGAACTTAAAAAGAAATGTAACAGGGAGGGTCGGCCGCTTGCCATGCTTACTATTTCTCCAATTGGCGGATTTTTGTGCCGCCATTCATTGCATGCGCGATCAATCAAACTAGATGTTTTCTTTGTGTGTTTTGCTTGTGGCCAGACGTTGGGTTGGGGGCTTGTAGGGCAACATGCGAACTGCGACCGGACGTTGGCAATGCGCTCAGTGTGACCCCCCACCAAACAACAAATGAGAGAAAGAGAGAGCCTATTAAGAAAAAAAAATCTGAAGATTCTGGGCTAACACCTACACCTGCTACGGTCTAGGTTTCTTGTTGTATTCAGGCCTTTTGGCATGAATAATATTTTGGCATGAGCACGAGCCTTCTTCCTTATACACCGTCTTGCCTATGTTCGTCGTGGTCGCGCAAGGCATGCATATTCGGATTCTCCCTGGGCTCAAGTCCTGGTTCGCCGATTTTCGTCTCGAAATTCGAAGAATTGAGTTTTATTTTTACCGTTGCGGAAATTGTCCACTCGTTTAAGATATATATAGTAGTAGTAGTATATATCTTAACCGGCGAAGCACCCTGAAAGGTGCTGCATGTCGCAGTTGCCTCGAGGACGGGGTGTGTTTACAATAGCTATGGAACGTCCATTTACCTTGATATATTGATATTGATATATGGAGCTTAGAACACGCTCAGTCGCGATGCACCTTCAAAGGTGCTTCCTGCCGCCGCTTAAGAGATAAGTAAGGGTAATGGAGGTGGCAGAACTGGGCCTCTCGCGTTCAGATTCCGCCCCCCCCCCCCCCCCCTCCGCAGATTTCCTCCCCCCTCCTCAGCAGACTTCCTCTCCCCCCCTCCGCAGATTTCCTCCCCCCCCCCCTCCCGCAGATCCCCCCCCCCCCCCCCCCGCGCGGCCGCGCGGACAGTCTCTTCCCCTCCGCAGTATTCCCCCCGCTGCTTCGCGCGCCGAGACGGCGGGCTTCTCCTCTGTGTCCGTTTCCCCAGTATCCAGTTGTTCTCTCGGCGCGCGAACGAGACGCCATCCGTTTCCCCCTCCGCGCTCCGTCGAACGATAACTCAGCGCTCCGTCGAACGATAATGGTTGAAAAGAGTGAGTGACCGGACTACTACCACTTTGCCGGTAGGGAAGGAGCTCCAGTTGTTGGTGGGCGTCGTGCATCCGTTTCCCCAGTACCCAGTATCGGCGTGCCTATAGGTACGATAACTCCGCTTCGTACCATATGCCCCGCGTTTTAGCGTAAATAAGACGTGCCTTCTTGGGTGTGCAGCTCGGGCGGGCGGGCCTCGGGGGAGCCCAGCACGCGTCAAGGTGTACGGGCAAGTGCAAGTGCGCTAAGGGGTGTCGTGTGTCGTGATAGTACCGGGCTAGTGGGAGTAGTGGTACAAACGCTTAGATATTTTATTATTGTGGCATGCTGTTTGTGCTCCCAAAGTACTCTTCTTGTCCACACAGCACACAGCAGTCAGGCATGTCTGCCTAGCGGGGGCCTTTGGGGAAAATCAAGAAATGGATTATTCACTATGAATTTTATATTTTTTTAGTATTAGTATTCTCGCCTCACATGTGGCCCTGGACCTCTACGGATTATTCAATATGAAAAGCTTAAACAATGCAGTACGCAGCACTTTGTGCTAAATATATAATATGATTTCACGAGCAACTTGCAACTTGGCTCTTCCATAGTCCCAATGGCGGCGTCGCACTGCGGCCAGCATGCGATGAGCCGATAGTCCATGCAACATGCAACCATATTTGTGCTTTTGTGTTCATGCCATCACAAGGGCTACGTGAATTTCATGTATTGCATGATGCATCACGCGATCATATAAATTGACAAATGACATTGACAATCGAATCAACATCATTTGTAGAGGTGGAATGTACTTTCTTTCACACTCAAGCGTTCGTGCGTCGGTATGCGTTTGTCCTCATAAGCACCCTGCTGCGAGGGCCTTCGCGAGCACATCGCACATCGGATTCTCGGTGCACTACAATGTCCTCCTGTCTGCATGCGAGAGTGGTACGTCTAAGTGATAAGAAGTGTGGCGCGGTAGGGGGAGCTGAACTAGGGTGAACCCTCAACCCGTGCTCTTCCTCCGTGCTGCTCTGTTTGCATGGCTTTACGGGAGGTGGGCGTAATGTCACTCCACGCCTTGCTCTCGCCGCCGTTGTCTACTCCATTCAACACCATGCGATCTCGAAACTAAGTTTGAGGCACAAAATCTTCTCAGATCTGCTGCTGCATGTTGATGACGATGCTTCTTACCTCTCTGGTGCAGCAAAAGCACGCAGTATATGGCCCCTGCCCACCAACATTAGTTGCAAATAGAAGGTGAGGCATCGTGGATGAGTTATTGCGCCTCTGATGCCACACACTTGCTCTGGCGAAGATTGCAAGACTTCCGGTGACCCCGGAAGTGGATACTACGACGGATAGAATGGCCACGCACACCGAGACGTTGAGTTTCTATCAAGGCTATAATACACCGATGGAGGCTGCAGCCCATCAGCCAATGTAGTCCGTACGTTTGACATGTGCTCCGTGCGTAGCCTCGAGCCGAATCTTGATCGTGCGAGGAAAGTCGAGGAACCTTCCTCGCATGACGGTCATCGGCTAGCCTGCGCCGTATCAAAAGCGCCGAGTCGTACAATAGTTTGTGTCCGGCACTGTGGACTTCAACATCATCAACGTCGGCCACGTGAGCGTGACACCATTTGGAACCCATCCTCGTCGACTTCCGGCACCTTCGGCTGAGACCAGTATGGGAACACAGTGTTTCAGGGACCTCAGGCCTGGGTATGCCGTATAGCGTGACCTTGGCGCCATCTCTTGGGATAGGACGAAGGGCTTGCTAGAAGTGACAGCTAGGTGCCATGTACCATTAACCTTGGCGTTGAGCTGTGGCGCACCTCCCTGGAGCTACCGCTGGCGCCCGTGGTGTCCACGGCCATGTTCTCGTCTCCATCCTCGCCTATATCCTCATCATCCGAACTATCGGTGCTTTGCTTCGGCGGCAGTGGCGCCTGCGTGCAGACGGTATCAAGCTAAGTCAAGGGATATGCCTGCAGCTCTTTGAAGCAACGCATGGGTGATAATTGGGGCTCCACAACAAAGGGGTAGCAGCGTCAGCGTACCACCACCCAATTTGACTGCTCCCGCTTCGACGCGTGCTTTTCCTGTGCGAAACGAGGGCACAAGCTAGGGCGTCTGTATAGCAGAAGAAAAGGCATCTATTTCGCAGAAGAAAGCGTAGCCATAGGACGTCCTGAGTACAAGCAGATCTGCAGCGCACCAGAATCCCAAGTGCTGTTGTCGAGCATCCCGCACGAGCCTGCAGACGAAGATTGCACGGCGGTAAGCGTAGCACGATCATGCCGGACAGCCTGCCCCCGGAGTCCCCACCCCTCTCCGCACACCTCTGAATGCAAGGTGCACAGCAATCGCGCAACCTGCGCTGGGCTGTCGTCTTCCGCCTCAACGTTGAAGTCGTCGAGGAGCGCCTGCGACGAGCCCGAGCATGGACTGAGTGGAGAGAACTTAAACCGTTCTGCGCTCGTGCGACCGCGTGCGAGAGCCCTCACCGAGTCGAGCAGCTCCTCCAGCTCCTCCACGTGCACAGCCGAAGATGAGAGCAGTCCGGTCAGCACGCGGTGGAGCAGCTGGAGCGCCTTATCGCGCGTGGCTCTTCCGCCCCACTCGTTCTCTACGGCCATTCCCAGTGCCGTCCACTCCGCAAAGACCGCGTGCACTGCCCGGCTCAGCAGCGAGGCCGCGTCCTCGCCCGCGGCCGCCGCCATAGCCATCGCACACGCGCCCCACACACAGGCACACCCACCACATAAGTTACCCCCCAGGAGCCAACACCCCCCGAGAGCTCTCTAATATCTAGTGGTAGGAGAAGTATTGTACACAACACATCAAATCATGGGGGAGTGGAGGGAAGCGGGAGGCGAGGCGCGCGAGATCAGAGATCAGAGAGTAAAAAAACTTTACGCATACGACCCCCGAGAGAAAATTGGGGTCCGAAACTCTGAGTTTCACGGTCCGATTTTGACGGTGGGGGAGGTGCGGGGCACTCCAAAAATTGGAGTTTGGAGTGCAGATTGGGTTGGCTCCGGCCAGAGTTTCGATCCAAAACCACCCTTATTTCTTATTTCGATTCGAAATTTCGATGAGGTTGAGGTTGGAGCAAAAAAAAACTTCTTAATATTCACGCCGCGCGCGCGACTCTGTGACATTCCCCTGACAGCCGCGCCCGCGTCCCTTATCCCTCCCTCTCACTCGCCTTGCGGCTCGTCCCCTCGTGCTCTACTTAGGGGCTCAGTGTTCGGGGTTTCCAGTGGCAGGCGGCGTGTACCGATCTCCGATGGTCGATTTCTCGACCTCCTCTCGCTCCATCGGACGGTCGGTTTCTCTTGTGTTTCTGATGGGTGTTGTCACGTGAAGAGTGGGTATGGAGTTGTGTTGCGTATTGAGCCTGCGACGTGGGGTTGTGGGGGGTGCGGGGTGCGGCGTTTGTTAGGGGGTTAAGCTAGCCTTTCCGCTATGTCGAGTGCTTGTGCCACCAAGGTCAGGTTTGTGTTCATTGTGCTGAGGGCTCCTTTGGCATCCACTTTGAAGATCGGGGCGCTGAGCTCCCGTGCGTCTTTGGTCTTTGGCCTTCTGCCTCGGGAGGCTTGTTGTTTGTGTACGCGCTAGCGAGGTTTTGTTGGAGGATTCGAGGTCGTGCACGAGGATTGTGTGTGAATCTGGCCAAAGTACGTTCGATGACGGGGATGTGGTGAAAAGTGTAATTGTCATATTCGACCTTATAGAAGTCAGTTATTATAAATCTCCATGCTATCAGGTACAGGGTTTGAGGTTGAGGCTATCGGGCGTCGGTGTGCCCGGGTATGCAGTATGCAAACAGCTTATCCTTGATTTCTTGCGTAACCGTCCTTTTGTGCTCCGGGGTGAATCCTGCTATTGCTTCTATCGTCTTAAAAAAAAACTTCTTAATACTCTCGCCGCGCGCGCGACCCTGCACAGTATCTTCGCAGCCTCGCCCGCTTCCCTTCACTCCCCCTACACCTGCCTTGCGGCTCGTCCCCTCGTGCTCTACCTAGGGGCTGGGTGCAGGGGGTCTCCAGTGGCAGACGGTGTGTACCGATTCACGATGGCCTGTTTCGCGACTTCCTCCTATGCCATCGGGCTACCGGCTGTTGTGTGTTTGCTCCTTGTGCTTGGTGTCAGGCAGCTGTGATCAGTGTGTCTGGGGCCTACTATCGGATGGTGGGCGGCTCGCGGCGCGGGGTCGCTTGGTTAGGCTAGTCGCTCTGTTATGTTGAGGGCTTCCGCTACCAGAGATAGATTTGTGCTCATGACTAGGGCGCCTTTGTTATTTTCTAAGAAGACAGGGGCGCTGAGATCGTGAGGAGATTTGATTTTCGGCTTCCTTCCCAGGGAGGCCTTGCGCGTGCGTGCGGTTAAGAAATTGTCCGGAGGTTCCCGCCCTCTGACGAGGACCGTGAACCTGCTTAGGACTCTTTCGATAACCGGTATGTGGTGGAAGGTGTGGTTTTCGAATTCCACTTTGTAGAAGTCGCTTATGATGTATCTCCATGCTATTAGGTAGAGGGCTTTGAGGCTATCCGGCGTCGGGGAGTTCGGGTATGCAAATAGTCTGTCTTTGATTTTTTGAGTCGTCGATCTGTCTTTCGCCGGGGTGTATTCCGCTATGGCTTCTATGGTTTGAAATACCGGAAGCGTGGACGGGCATCTAGCTAGGTGCGTCGAGTTTTCTCTGTATTTCCCGCAGAGTCTACATTTTGTGGTGGTCGCCGCTGCGAATCGGTTTCGCGTACCCAGCCTCCTATGGGTAACGTGCTTGAAGTGTAGGTGTTTATCTGTGTGTTTGAGTAGGGGGTGGGTGTAGAGTTTCGCCACGTGCTTCCATTCATCGTGCGTTAGGTCCAGCTTGCGGGCCCACGCTTCTCGCGCTGGCTGAGGTTTGTTGCGGGGGACGTCTCCTTTGAACTCTCGCGTTATATCCGACACGGTGATTTGGTCTAGTTGTGTCTTTTCGTTAAGCGTGTACTCGTCCGCAAGAGGGAATTCGAGATGTTTCGGGCCTTTTAGACCATTTTCCCATTTAGCGGGGGCGTAGTAGTGATCCTCTTCGCCCGGTTTTGCTACCTCGGTGGTGTCTGTAGTCTCGCCTAGATAGTTGGTGTTGGTATTGATCCATATGTTATTCATTCTAGTGATGTACGTATCGCTCTCGGAGACTTTGGTTTCTCTAGATACTTCTAGCGGCAATGCTGACGCGCTCGGCGATCCCGTGCTCGATTCGGTGGGGGCCGGGTCAGGGGGCAGGGTCTCTCTTGCTTTATCGTAGGAGGTGCGAGACGTGTTGTACCACCCGTTCCCACGAGTCCAGGAATTCCGTTTTGTTTATCCTGCTCCCCTTGTGATCGAATACTTCGGGGAGGTGTTCAAGGTATTGAGCGCAATCCTCTCGCGTGTAAGGTACCGTGAGGTCCTCGTTTTTATAGATGTTGTGTGCAACATGCGTTTGAAGGGATTCCCATAGGCTGATCCACGCCCCGCGCTTGAGCGGTGGTGGGTCGTGAGGATTGTGCCATATAGGCTGTGACAGTGCTCCTTCTCTTGTGAGTCTCGTGCGACGTATGTTTAGGGTCCTGAAGTTCGCCAAGGCGTCCTTCCAGAATGTTGGCAGTGCCGGGTTTCCCCTGATACTACGGGTGAGCGTCTTTGTAGGAATCGAGGATAGGACTGCCCCGCGGCCGAGTCCAGTCCGGCAGAACCACGCGTCGAGCGCATGCTTCCAAATAGCCTTCCTCGCGTTGAGGTAGTTTAGTATCCATTTTGTTTGTAGAGCTCTCACGTGCGTCGTCCAGTGGAGGAGGCCGATCCCCATTGTTCGTGATGCGCACTCCGCGTCGTGTACGGGGTATTGCGGGTGCCTCACCCACTTCGTGATGCTTCTATCGTCTTAAAGACCTGTTTTGTGGCGGGGCATCTGGCTAAGTGGGTCGAGCTCTCTTGATGTTTTCCGCATAGTCTGCATTTTCTCGTGGTCGCCATGTCGAAGCGGTTTCGCGTTCCCAGTCTCCTGTGGGTGATGTGCTTGAAGTGTGGATGTTTGTCTGTGTGTTTTAGTAGAGGCAGAGTGTATAAGCTGGCCACGTGCATCCATTCCTCTTGGGTTAGGCCGAGTTTCCGTGCCCATGCCTCACGTGATCCACAACACAACTCACCACACTTTTAATTGTATGTACAAATCACACATTGTAAAACTCGTGTTTATAATCTTAGAATTAAAATAGCGACGTTGCGTGTGAGGAACCTCTTGCTGGGTTGTTGAGGCATTGTTTGTCGTTTGATATATAAGTCATATATAAATTTTGTATTGATTTAAATACCTAAACTCATACTTATGGGTAATAATAAAATTTATTCGCATGGTCCTCTTTCGACAGAACGCGACCTTCCCCTTCGCGACTTCACTCTGACAAGCCTCGAACACGGGCCCATATCATCATATTCATATCCAAACACATGCAGCCATAGCTCGCACACGTCGTGCAACGCGGCACAATCCGCAAACACGCACAATACACAATATGGCGGTAATATACACTTACCTCATAGTTACATACCCAGATGCGGTTGCGTACGTTCATAGGGTTGCATTCGTCAGTATTCATGGCGTTCGACAAAGATTCAAGATTCACCCCCTTGCAAACAACTATCTAGAGAACACAAGCAAGAAGAAGCAAGATAGCGTCATGCACCGAGCCCATGTCTTGAACAAGGAAGAGCTGAACAAAAGATGAAGGCTAGCGATAAAAACGGCGGGAAGAGCACACAGCTCCCAATGCTACGTACTCAACTGTTCTCTAGCACCATCACGTGCTTGGTTGGATGGCATGGCCATAAGCACCTCGAGGCGAAAGCTTCGTCCACGGAAATGATCGTATATCGCAAGTAGTAGCGGGTTGTAGATACAAGCAGCTTAGAGGAACATAGAGCAGCCGTCCGCTAAGCGGCCCGAGTCAATGGTGTTAGGGCTCCGCAGCCCCACGCCGCCCTGAAGACCCCCTCCGCGCACCCCAACGATTCGTCTCATGCATAGCTTAAGCCTCGGCGGAGGCCGACTCGCCCGCGTCTAGCAGAGAACGCGCCAATGGCGTGTCAAAATTGGAGAAGGCGGCAGCGGTGAGGGCAACCAATGTCATGAGAACGACCGTGTCACCACGCACATCGAAGGAGCCCGCCGAGAGATCGATATCTGAAGCCCTCTGACACAAAGGCACCAGCATGGCTGAGAACAAGTTGCCTGCAAGCTGCTGCGATGCCTCCACCGCGTTCTCGTCGCATGGATAGGAAACCTGCAAGTACATGATTGTGCGAAAAGGCCGTGAGCTGATTGTGCGAGGCATGTATGCAGGTGGGAGATCCGCCCCACACCATCCTGTCGTGAGCTTAAGAGCCCCTGAGATCGCCAACGAGGCGGCCAGGGTGGGGATGGGAGTGGGCGGCTCCACCACGTGAGATGCACAGCACCGGCACCGCGGGGTCGGCCAGGGGGGTTGGAGAGACAAGTCCTCCATTGACATGTAAGCTATGTGCGTGCGGGCACCTCCACTGCAAGCTCCGCGGCAATAGGTTGAACCGGTCCTGCCGCCGCACCGAGCGCAAGCAGGATCGACAAGACGGTGAGAGGGGGGAAGGTGAGGTTGTTGCCCTCCGAGATGCCAAGTCCCATGAGCAGAAAGGCCGTCGCTACAAGACAGGACAGAATGACCTTCTTGAACTCCTTAGTCTCGTCTACAAGCCGCCCCAAGGCGATACCACCGAGCACGATGGCCATCTGGAATCCCGCCCCGGCCAGGTCGATCTGCATGCCTTCCACCAAGCCGGCCCGCGCGAGCGCCGGAGCGATGAACGCCGACACCACATTCGTACAGGCAATAGATGCGACGAACGTCGCCGTGGCGATCGGGAACCCTGGCCGGCGGAGAAGGTCAATGGCCTTGCTAGGATACTCGAGTTGCAACTTTCCGCGCGACGCGCGCTCGCGCTCGCGCTCCTCTTCCTCGGCGAGGGCAGCCATGGCGGACGCAGACGGCGGAGTGGTAGGCTTATCTTTGAAAAAGAACACAGTCGCAAAGGCAACCGCCACGGAGAAGCACGAGAGCACATCAAAATACGAGTGCATGCCCGCTGGCGTGTTGGCCATGACACCACCCACAATGAATGCCGTGGCGATGCCCACTTGGTTGAAGTTGATCGCAGTGGCCGTCGCGAGGGCACGCTCTGAGGATCCGAACCACGTAGCCGAAAGCAACGGTGGGGAGCACTGGAAGAAGGGCTGGGCTATGCCGACTAGGATGGTGCCCGCCATCTGAAACCCATATGGAGGCATCATCTCGAGCTGGCCCGGGAGGAAGGGTACACCAGAACGCAGCAGACAGCCCGCGGCCATCAGCACTGCTGCCGCGGCGACGCTCTATTCAAGGAGCGAGAGGGGGGGGCTCGGGGTGAGGCGACGCGCGTGATCGCCCAGTCCAGAGTCATCCCGCTTTGCCTCAATGCTGGGTGCGGGGAGCTTGGCGACGGCAGCTGGACAATGGTCTGCAGGGCGCACCTTGCGGAGGCCAAAGTTGTTCGCAATGTCTGTGAAAAAGAAGCAGGAGGCAACGTTGGCGAAGAGGAAGAGGTCGATGAGTTCCGCCGCATCGTGGCCCTGCAGGCAAGGTGGGTGGGTGGAAGGGAGGGAGGAGCGGTAGGTTGGCGTTTGGTGCCGAGCAGCGCGTTCCTCTCGTGCGGCCGGGTGCGGGGCGGGCGGCGGGAGTGGGCCCAACCTCGAGCGTCATCCACTCAGATGGCACTGCGACCGTTGCGAAGCATGTCCAGTCCGATATGAGCGCGAGCGTGGAGAGGAGCGCAAGCTGCACCCACCGCTGCGGCTCGAGCACCCACTCTCCTCTGGGCTCAGCGACGCTGAGGAGAGGCGGCGCGACGCGCGGCGGGCGGAGGAGCGGCGGCCGCGCGATCGGAACCGGTCGCGCCGGTGCGAGGGCGCGCGCCCCACCCAGCAGCGCGAGGAGGAGGAGGGCGAGGCGGCCGACGCGCATCGAGAGGGGGGCGAGGCGGGGGAGAGGGGGGGGAGGAGGGGTCGAGCCGAGGCGGCAGATCGAGAAGCGATGGTGAAAGAGAGAGAGAGGGAGGGAGAGAGAGAGAGAGAGAGAGAGAGAGAGGTAGAGAGAGAGGTAGAGAGAGAGGTAGAGAGAGAGATGGGTGTGGGAGATGGGAGAGGCGGAGGGGAGGAGAGAGAGAGTAGCGCGGGGCGATCTCAGAGAAGAGAGACATGTCCTCCTCTCCCTCCTCGATGAGAGGAGAGTGGGGGGAGAAGCGGTAGTTTCCGGGAGGGAGCAGGTCGTGCCTGCAACACGGGTGGGCCCCCAGCCGCGAGATAGGAGAGAGAAGCCGCGAGTAGTGGAGAGAGCACACAGAGAGAGAGAGAGAGAGAGAGAGAGAGAGAGAGAGAGAGAGAGAGAGAGAGAGAGAGAGAGAGAGAGAGAGAGAGAGAGAGAGAGAGAGAGAGAGAGAGAGAGAGAGAGAGAAGACGGGGAGAGGAAGCTTCACAGCTTCTGCGGAGAGCGGGGCGGGGGGGGGGGCGGAGGGGGAAAGGCCCCCCCCGCTCTCGACATCGGTGCTATTTTGGGGAGCCCCCCGCCCCCCCTTCCCCCCCCCCCCCCTTCCCGCCCGGCTTCGGCGATCACAGACCCACGCCCCGAACTTGGCCGCGAGGCGAGCCGTCGCCCTTCCTCTCCGCGCCAAACAATAAAGTAAAAGCATCTTTGAGGCGGAGCCATTGGACGCTGTTGCTCGCGCGAGAGGCGCGCGCGCTTGGCCGCTTGGCGCTTGGCACAGGCCAGAGTTTCGCGAAATGAACATTTGGGTGGACCGAAGGAACAGAAAGTTTTGACCGAAGTTTGGGTGCAAGTCCTAGATGTGAAAAACAGCGGGTGGGGTCTAGAAAGACATTAAAAACAGCTGTTTTTGGGAATCGAAAAAAAACAGTAAAAAACAGTGCGAAAAACAGTGGGGCCACATATACCGCAGGGGGGCCTTTTCCCCCCGCGCGCGGAACGCCTCCGCCTCCGCTCCTCCGCGTCCTGCGTCCTACGCATACGTAGGCCGCCGCCGCCGCTGCCCCCTCCCCTCCCCTCGGCCGATGGCGAGCCGCTATCGGTGTGTTCAACCCCAAGCCCACGCACGCGTCGCGATCCGCGCGCGTGCTGGTGGTGGTGGCCGCGGTCCCGCGCGCACGCCGCGCTCGCGCGCGCCGCGCGCGGGCGGCCCCCAGCCCCAGTCCCGCTCTAAAAATACAGTGGCAAAAACGGAGGGCGTTTGAAAAACAGTGAAAAACACTGTTTTTGGCCTCCGAAAAAAACACTGTTTCTGTGTCTTTCACATCTAGGGTGCAAGTGCGGAGCGCTGAAGAACGGCGCATAGCGCCGATGCGAAATTTTGTCGGAACGAAGAAGCTCGTTTCCTCTTCAGGAACGAGTCGCGTAGCGCGTAGGCGCGCACCGGCGGCTAGCTCGGCGCACGATTCATCCGGGGGGCCCGGAACGGGCTCATCGGTCATCGGGAGAACGGGGAAAGAAAGCCAATGACGGGCATTTGGAATGGACGGGTAAGGGGCACGGAACACGGCGGAACGCGGAGCGGAGGTAACGGAGGGCGTGAGAAAGGGCGCGGCGAGTATTGTGGCAAGTCCGTAAGTTTTGTCAATTTTTTTTCGAGATTTGGGTAGTCGAGTAAAATCAAAAATTTTGACCAAAATTTAAATTTAGGTGGTTTCGCCTCGAAAAAAGAAATTGGGCCGCGCGCGGTGCGCGGGGGGGGGAGGCGGCGGGCGGCGGGGCGGCGGCCGCGGAGGGCGCATGCATGGTAAGGCATGGAACATGTTTGTAAGATACCTAGACCTAGATATCTACTATATAGTCTCGCATTTTCACTATCTACATGTACCTAGATGGCAGCCGGACACTATCTACATGTACCTAGATGGCAATTTCCACTTGGCTCAATAACACCCAGATATTAGGCACGAGGTTCGCGCGCGCGGGCGCGGTGCGGAACGACGGACCACGGAACAGCGAGCACAGGGAGACCAGCCCAAGGAGCGGACAGATGACGAGTGTACCTACGCGCCATCTCTCTCACACTCACACACTCACTACACACTCACACTATTCACTATTCATAATTGGCTGCAGCACGCAGAGCATGCTCCAGGGTTTCGTCGACTTGCGAGGCCTTCAGGTCATCGTGAAGTTTGCCTGCCTTGGAGAACATGCGCTCTGCGCCCGCCGAGCTAGCCGGCCGTCCGAGGTACTGCCGCGCCATCTTGGCTAGCGTTGGCAAGCCCTCAGGCCTGAGGCCGGCCGATGGTCACATCCGCTGGCGAGTGGTGATCGCGGGCGCTCTCCACCACGCCTCAACACATCCAGGTCCAAGTTGCTATCTTCTATCTTGCGGTACGGCTGCCGCATGGCGGCCGACATTCGGTTGGCTCGGGGGGGGGGGGGGACACGGCGGGGGCGGGGGCGGGGGCGGGGGGCGGGAGGCGCAACGACCGTATAAGTCCGGTGCATACTACAAGTATATCGAGAAGATATCTAGGTATCTAGACTATCTAGGTATCTAGCGACCAAAACCACCATCTAGATGTATCTAGATCTAGATGGCTGTGGAGCACTATCTACTGTATCTAGATGGCTGAAAATGACTATCTACTTGCATCTAGATGGTGCCGGTGGCCGGTGGGGGGGTGTTCCATGCCTTAATGCATGGCCCGCCCTCGACGCATCCAGATGGTAGAGGAGGAGGTGACGAATTGGGATGGCCCATAAATAAAAAAAATTCCAACTGAGAAGATGCGCACCTGCACTGAGCCGCTGGCCGCTGGCCGATGCCGCACGCCGACGCAGCTGAAGACGCAGGTGAAGATGTCCCTGCAGGCCCTGCAGAGGCCTCTCCTTCGGGGTGCTCGCGGGGTCGCGGGGGGGCTCATGGTAGGGTGAGAGTCCCCACGGGAGGGGAAGAAACCCTGAGGGAAAGGAGACCAAATGAAGGCAAGCCGCCTAATGGCGACTGCTTGGCAGGCTTGTCGGTCCTCAACGTCAACGTGCTGAGCTGCAGGCGCACTTCCGCTGCTGCACTTCCCATGTCCGCATGAGTGAATGAATCAGCTTGAGGATCTTGTTTTGAATAGAACGGGTGTATGCGCGCGGGATTCGATGTGCGCGCGCGGGCTCCGCAGCTGTATGTGGCGTCGATGCCGCAGTTGGAGTGAAGGAGTGTGCGTGCAGTGCAGGTGCCTGCTTATTTTTCCCGATAACATGGGTGGTGTGCCCCACCACTTGCACTTGATCAATTTTGGCTCTCAACGTGCAATCCCACGTGAGCACGATCAACAGCCACCTTGGCGGTCTACTGGCCGCCCAGCGCGCCCCGTTCACCGTGTCTTCACCTGCACCTGCAGTTCCTGCACTCTCACCTTCACCTGCACCTTCACTGATCATTGAAGAAAAAACTTCGGACCAGCACCTTCCCAGTTGGAATTTTATTTTATTCGTTCTCGTCGCGGATGTGGTGCTCCTGGGCCTCTCCTTCAGGGTGCTCGCGGGGGGGCTCATGGTAGGGTGAGACTCCCCGCGGGGGGGGAAGAAACCGGAGGGAAAGGAGACCAAATGAAGGCATAAGGCAAGCCGCCTGGTGGGCGGAGAGAGAGGGTGGGAGCGAGGCGCGCTCCATGATCCCATCGTTAATAACGATAGTTGCCGCTCGACCATCTAAATCACGGTGATCAAAGAGTTTTATACTAAAATAGGGGGGAGCCGAGGTTAAAAAAATCCTAGACTTTAGGTTGCACCTTCCCACAACGCTAATGTCTTTGTGTGTGAGCGTGATTTCCAATGAGTAATGAGAAATAGGTGCGGGGGGGGGGGGGTACAGCTGCGCGGCCACGACTGGACTTCATCACTTGCCGATGAACTCATAACTCGCCATCGAACGATCACACCATCACTCCGACTTCGTCCCTCCGAGTTCCATGCGCGCATCGTGGATTTTGTTAGCCCCCTCCGCCTCGAGCGGATTGTGGCCACGCTCCTTAGGCGAAATTTTCCACATGTAAGCCAACACAAGCAGGTAGGCGCCCACAAAGTGCACGCATGCGAAGGCGGAGAATGCGACAGGGTGGATGTCAGGGTACCTAGACGGAGGCGTGAGGGTCGCCTCTGCGAGATGGAGCACTACCATGCCCGACGTAGAAAGGGCGTATAGCGCCTGAACGATCTTGTTGAAGAGTCCACCCTTAAGCGGTGTCACGGTGCTAGTAAGGGCGGCATAGCCAATCTGGCTGACAAAGTAGGCGAGGCGGAGACCGTCTCGGGAGAGGAGGGGGAACATGGAGAAGCCGGCTACAAGGGCGAACCACCCAAAAAAGAAAGAGTGATGCGGCGAGAGAAGCGCCGCGGGGAGCAGCGGCAACAAAATATGCTTTTCATGCACTTGAAACGATAGGAGAAAGAAAGCGAGCGCGCACGCAGTGGCGCATAGAAGAAACGCACGGCGCGATGGCCATCGAAGGAGCATCGCGCATGGTGGCGCAATGGCGGCGAGTGTGCTTGCGATGGTCAGCTTGACGAGGATTGGCACAGAGAGCTTTTCCTTCAGCTTAAGGGGCCGCAACAGCGCAATGGTACACCAGACGTTGGCCACCTTGTCTTCGTACAAGGAGCGAGAGGTCGGAAAGATGCGCGTCAGGACAGCGCCGACGCTAGACCAGCTCGACAGAAAGGGCACCCAACACATGCAAAATGTTAGCACCGTGGCTAGCCCAAGCGCAATAAAGCTGCGCACAGCCGAGGCAGCCGAGGGTCGACGGACGACACCGGAAAACAGGTAGCAGAACACGGCCGGTGCCAAGTATAGACTCATCTGCTTGAAATTTAGGGACAGCGAAAAGGCGACGCAACAAGCAAGTGGACGGCTCGATACTGCAGCTAGAAAAGCCCACAACGCCAGCCCGAGCGAGATACAGTTGTACTGGAAATGGCCATGATCCACGAGGATTAGAGCCGGACAAAGGAGCTGCATCGCTAAAGCACGATATCGTGCGCTGCTGGACACCTCCCTGCTGCTTATGCGTGCGTACGCGAGGGCTGCAGGAAAGAAGACGAATGCGTCCGAGAGTAGCACTGAGCACCGCATGAAGGCACGCGTCACGGCGCTCTCGTGACCGCGCGAAGTATGCAGCTCTACCAGACGAGGATGCAGTACGGCGGCCACCTGACCCAGCGCAAAGCTGAAGAGTGCGCTGAGTGGCGGGTAGTCCAGGCCCCAATACTGCAGGTCGTTGTCTGGTCCGTCAACGTACCACGCTGTTGGGGGCAAGTTGACAGTTACCTCCATCCAATGGCGCTGGGCCTCGTAGTCGCCGTACATGGGGGGCGACGCCTCACCGGAGTATCCGTGCAGCGAGACGCACGCACGGACGAGGAGCCCAACCAGACAGAGCGCCAGCTCGAGCGAGGCGGCGTGCTCGATCCACCCCGCCGCGACCGCCATAGCAACCGCGCGAACCCTGTTGTTCCCGGGATAATAAACAGATAAACAGCATGGTCTTCCACTTCACCATGCTAGTTGTAGTAGAACGAGTAGGACTAGTTTCTCTCTTCCTACTCTAGAGCTCTAGGGATACTCTAGGAGTACATCGCGAAAAGAGAACTCTAGGAGAAGTTTATCCTTTCTCGCCAAAGCTGCTGCCCCCCCCCCTCGCCCCCAGTACTCTCTGACTGGGAGTTCACCACAAAGAAATAATCATCGAACCACATTCATATTTTCTGACTTTCACGACGATTCGGATCAATCGAACAATCATTCCGTCAGAGTTTTATTGTTGTGCTAGTATAACCTTAGTGCTGCGGGACCGTAGCCCTTCGACGGCAACGGAGCCCCCACCCCGCGATGGGGGTGTGCGCGGTTGGCGCATGGCTCGTCCGGTGGATGTGGCTAGGGATGCTAGCTGACAAGATGTCCTACGACGCTATAAGTTCTAACGAAATCTCTTCTCTCCAAGATAATATTAAACCTTTTAATAGTCTCACCGCACACGCGGCCGTGGACCCTCTACTTTCTACTCACGTAGGAAACTTTCTACACCCCCACTTCCCCGGCCCTTCTCCCCCCGCCATAAGGCGACTCCCCCCGTGCACTACTAGGGGGATAGGGGTGAAGGGCTTAGATATGGTCCGGTGGCCCGCGCCCCCCCCCGGTGATCATTCCCCCCCTTCCTCCTGTGTCTCCGAGTGGGCGGCGGTCTCAGCCCCGACTTATCCTGTAAACAGGTGCGGGACTTACCTATTTTCCGGTGAGCGGAGCTCTCGCTCCGCCCACCCCCTTCTCCGCGCTCTCTCTCCCCTCTCCTGCGGCACGCGCGATGGCGCGCCTGCGGCAGGCCTGCAGCTGCCTGCTGGCGACCCCTGGAGGCTCATGGAGGCCAGCTCTGGGGGCAGAGGAGGCTGGGACTGGGCCCTGGTCTCCCCTGCCTCTCCCTCGCTGGCGCTCCTGAGCCTCTGGGGCCCCCAATCTGCACCTGTCTGCCTGTCGACCAGGGGGGGAGGGGGGGTTGGAGCAATGGGCTGGCCACGAGGGGCCAGGATGGGCGAACGGGGCGAGCCTGTGGGGAAGGGAGTGGGTCAGTAGGGCAGTGGCCTCAGGTGTCGTTCCGTCAATAGTGGGACATCAGTAGAATTGAGCGATCAAATGTCCACAGTTGTATTGTAGTTGTTTAACATTAGATCTTGTTAAAATTATAAGAGAGAGACGCCGTCAAAGCTTCTTCGCTAATCACATCGGTGCACGCCGTGCATGGGCACGGCGCGATGTGCACCCCTGCGGCCCACAACTACGTAAACTGGCCATATAAGAGATGTTTCATTGCAGTACCTATGATGACTTGCAATCACAATGTACACGCCGTGCGTGGGCACGGCGCGATGTGCATCGGTCCCCCCGCGGATACGCCGTGCGTGCGCATGTCAACCCGTTCCATATATGTAGCCCCTGCGGCCCACAACTACGTAAACTGGCCATATAAGAGATGTTTCGTTACACAGCGCCTGTGATGACTTGCAATCACATGTGCACGCCGTGCGTGGGCACGGCGCGATGTGCACCGGCGCCCCCCCCCCCGCGGAGGCGCCGTGCGTGCGCATAGCAACTTCCAGGAAGGTGCACGCCGTGCGTTCACTCTTTTCGCGGAGGACGGGCGGAACCCCCCATGGGACCGGTTGATTGTTCCCCCCTCTCATCGGCCTACCAGAGTGAGAAGGCTCCTACTTCCCTCCTCGCTCACCCTCCAGCTCTCTCCTCGGCCTCGTCTCGCAAGCAAGCTGGACGTGTGCCAAGCTGGAGTTGACTGGTTGTCGAAAACTGGAGTTGACTGGTTGTAATTGTACTAATACTACCTCCGTTCCATTACTCAGATGTCAAGGAGGCTTTAAACAATAACTGTCAGCTAGACACTAATATTGGGGCCCCGCCAAAGATGTTAGAGGGGAGAGGGTACATTGGGGCTTAACATGAACATTTTGTTTCATCTCAATAGTGTGATTCGCACCTACGGACAAAGTCACAAAGAAAGGAATTCTAATCAGTGTCAGTGTCCTCGAGCACATCACAGATCACGGCGGTGCGGCAAATCATACTCATTCGATCCCTCCACCTCAACGATGCGCGCCAACACCAGGCTTTAGTTATTGAAGAGAGCACTAAATTCTTCAGGGGGTGTATTCATGCTGAATGCTTGCTCACAATTGCACAGTGGCAAGGCCACCAGCACCCTTGCGGCATGCCGGCAGACGTTCCGCCTCAGCCAGCCGCCAGCTGATGATGTTCGGCTGACCTCAGTCGGATAGCGCGGGCCAACATGATACTTCTCCCACAATGCCGCGTGCGCTCGCTGCCACTCCTTCCCATGCTTCGGCTCGGCCAGCCGCTCGCGCTCGTATGCTCGTATGCCACAGCAATTGCCGCCTGGCAGTTCGGCGTCAACGACCACTGCCACTTCTTGGACGGTGGGGCCGCATCCTCCTTGGGCGTGCTGGGCGGCTCAGGAGGCTGCTCGGGAGAAGCAGGACGGCAGCGCCTCACAAAGTCGCCACCGGTGCGCCTCCCATGCTGCTGGGGCTCGACCACCTTCAGGCGCGCCATGCGGCCCGGCTCTCGCGAGAGAGGCGGAGCGGCGAGAGCTTTCGTGGCAAGGCGATCGGCCGTGTAGCTAGGGGGCGCCAAAATCGTGTTTGATCAATACTGAAAATATAATATTCGGACGCCCTTGGTGGCTTTGGGTGCCAGATTTTTTGGTGGTCTTTCGCCCCAGTGTACCCGCTATTCCCCTCTCCACACGAATTTCTTTTATGTCAACTTTACTGTCCCTATTTTGGCGATGCGGTTCAGTAATGGAACGGAGGTAGTAGATCAAAAAGAAAACAAATCACCTCAATAACATGAGAACTAATTGTAACAATATACCAAAAAGAAGACAAATAACCTTGCAATAATAATAGTGGGCCTTGTAATTGCCTGGTCTTCCTCACGATGGTGGCGACTCGGCGCGCATCCGTACGGTCCTCCGTCCTCTCTCTCTGAAAACGATTTGATCAGTCTGAAAACGATTTGATCGCGATCTCGCGACGAAGACCCGGTCAATTAGCGACTACACTCGTGATTGAGACGGAAGAGCCCAACTCGGCTGCGCCTGTGCGCAAACGGCGCAAGAAGAATGAGATGGTCGACGAGAAAGCGGAGCTCTTTGCGCGCGTTCTCGACCTCAAGAAGGCCGGCGTGCACCAGCGCAACCTCTTCGACTTCAGCTTTCGTACCGACGGAGTAGGTGCTTTCGTGCTGATGCGCAAACCGCGACATGAGACGGCAGAACAGATGGTCAAAAGAGAGCGCCAGCGGCGCCTCATACGATTGCGAGGGTTTTGGACGGAGGAGCAGCTGCGCGATGCGGCTGGTCTGACGCTTTCTCAACTTGCGGTGATCGGTATCGATCCCGGAAAGTACGACATCATCCACTGTGTCGATATGGACTCGCCCACGCACACGCTCTTCAGGTACACGAGCGCAGAACGGCGACGCGACCTGCGCACAAAACAATACGCGCGGAGGAGGTGACGGCGGCGGAGAGGGCGGAGGAAGTGACGGCGGCGGATATGGTGGAGGAGGTGACGGCGGCGGAGAGGGCGGAGGCGGAGAAGGCAATGGAGGCGATGACGGCGGCGGAGAGGGCGGAGGTGGAGAAGGCAATGGAGGGGATGACGGCGACGGAGAGGGCGGAGGAGTTGACGGCGGCGGAGAGGGCGGAGGAGGTGACGGCGGCGGAGAGGGCGGCGGAAGTGACGGCGGCAGAGATGGTGGAGGAGGTGACGGCGGCGGAGAGGGCGGAGGCGGAGAAGGCAATGGAGGCGATGACGGCGGCGGAGAGGGCGGAGGCGGAGAAGGCAATGGAGGCGATGACGGCGGCGGAGAGGGCGGAGGAGGTGACGGCGGCGGAGAGGGCGGAGGAGGTGACGGCGGCGGAGAGGGCGCTGCGCTGATGGCCGCTTCACTGCGGCCCAACTCCCATGTGAGTGCCGCCGCACTACCTGCAGCACGGGATTGGGAGACGAGGCGCGGAGTGAGAAGGAAGGGGGCGGATGGGAAGGCAGAAACGCGTGTGCACAGGCGCAGGCGTGGCTATTCACCTGCGTGCTTAAATCTGCGTAGGGTGATGAGAACAGCGCTTCCTCGCCACTCATCACATGGCGACCACGTAGACGCATGCCTGGAGGCATGTCCAACGCGTCCACGAAGCGTCGCAGGTCGACGAGGCGCACGCCAAAGCGCGCGTAGACGTCGCGCGTGAGCACGCCGACGCCGCCGCCAGCTGCTGCAGCCTCCCGCTCCAGCCTTGCGATGGAGAGCCGCTCGGGCCCTATGCGAGACCGCGTCGTCCGCATGAGCACCTCCGCTGCCACCGCCATAAAGGCCAGTTCCCAGAAGTCATCTGTGGCGGCATCCGGCCCGTCGCGAGCCCTCTTGCGCGCCCTGGCTCTCCGCTCCTCCAGCGCCAGAAACATGGCCAGTCTGCAGTCCTCCAGCTCTCGCGCCGTGAAGGGCCGGGTGGGCATCGCTGGCCAGCGCGCTCTGGCGGCGCGAGATTGGTTGAGGAGCCCTCTGTTGGGTCTCCGCCGTCTGATTTGGTCTTTTGCAAGAGCGACTCAACAGCGACTCAACGGGGTCTCAAGCCTGTTGACTCGGCCACTCTTGAGTCCCCGTTGAGTCGCTGCAAAAACCCTCTAATATCTTGTCACTTCTCACATTTGAGAGAAGCTCCCTCTTCTCTCACAAAGAGAGAGCGCCACGTCCCATCCGGGCGCGGCTGAGCGAGGAGGGAGCCATGGCCGGCACTGCCGCCCTCGCGCTCTTGTGCGCCCTCACACCCGCGGCGATCGAGTCAGGTGAGCAGTACGCAATCACCATCGCCCTCCACCACCCCCGGCTTAGCTGCTGCCGCTCCCGCGCGCCCCTACCTGGCTCGTCACAGACCCTAGAGAGTGGCAGCCGGACGATGTTGCCACCTGGCTCATGAGGATCGGGCTGCACGAGTATCGGATTGCGTTCCGCGACAGCCACGTGGACGGTAATCGACTGCTAGGGCTCACCCTGGATAAGCTCGCCGACGAGCTCCTCATCCCCTCGGCAGAGTGAGTGACGCCTCTTGCTGTGTGGGGTGGATATTCTTGCGTCGCTGTCTGTATGCCTTTCCGCCATTCCTCTTTCACACTTTTGTCGCTACGCGCGACAGGCACCGGCTCGTGCTTGAAATGGAGATTAGTGAGCTCCGCCTACGACACTCGCTGTTGTCGCCATCGGAGCGGAAAGCCCACCGCAGGGCTCATCCGTGCATTGATGGCTGGCCTGCAAAGGACGTTCGCAAATTCCTAGAGGGTGTGGGCCTCGGCCGATATGCTAGCTACTTTTTGGCGAGCAACACGGATGGCGACAGGTTGCTGGGTATGACAGAGGATGACCTGCGTGGTGTCATGCTCGAGCATCGGGATAAGGAATCTCTGGAGGAAATGGAGGCGGCAGTTGACTATTTGGCGGCACAGCTCATCGTGTTGCGGGAACGGTCCACTGCAAGTGCGGGTCTAGAGGAGTGCCATGCATGAGGTTGGTTTCGATGCGGTGTCAACCAGGAGCCAGGGGCGGGAACGTTTGGGAGAAAATCGAAGAACAAGATCACACACTAAACGAAACAGTGCGTATTGGATAGGCCTAGGCCCGCTACGTTGTAAACAATGGCCGTCTAGCAGCCTCCAAAAAAAAGATCTGAATGTTCAGGGCCACACACCTATCGCTAGTCAGGGATATTCTACTCTCGCCTGTCAACGCCCTTCTCTCCCGTCACCCTGTATCCTCGCCTCCCCCCCCTCTTTCCTTTTTGTTTGGTGTTGGGGGTGCGGCCCTGGTATACTACTTTAACTTTAGGGCGGTCAAACAGGGGCTTTTTAAACATAAGGGCTGGGCTGCATTTTTGACCGTGGCGTGATGCCCAATAAAAAAAGCTCCGGGGGGGGGGGCTACCTGACGCTACGAAAATCTTCGCCAGGAAATGGTGCGATTCGCCCCTCCTCTCTCCCCCTCCGTCACGCACGCTCACCCTCACGCTCTACCCGTAAAGAATTGGCGGTCGCGCCCGCGGGGGGATCGGTTCCTTTATATCTAATAAGCTACATTCGACATTCGGCATTCGGCATTTGATTCCCGCCCGATGCAGCGCCGTGTCGGGCTGCCGACAGTCCGACCACCCCCTGACCCACTGGCATCATTGCCCGCACAGCCCACCCAGCTCCTCACAGCGCGCACACGCGGATACCCTGGCTGCCACAGACCCCACCCCGACCATCGACCATCCCGACCCGCCCCCCATTGAAAAAAAAAACCTTTTAATATTCTTACCGCACTCGCGGCGAATGGAACCACTACCCACTACAAGTAGCACGTAGCATACTCTCTACACCCCCATTCCCCGGCCCTTCTCCCCCCGCCATCAGGCGGCTCCCCCCGTACACTACTAGCTACTAGGGGGATTGGGGTGGAGGGCTTAGATATGGTCCGGTGGCCCGCGCCACCCCCCGGTGATCTTTCCCCCCCTTCCTCCTGTGTCTCCGAGTGGGCGGCCCACTCTGTCTCGTCTTATCCTGTAAACAGGCTGTCGCATTCGCGATGTCTCAGAGGCAAAAAGAAATAACAGTAAAAGAAAAAACAGTAAACAGTAAAAAGAAACAGAGGAAGAAAGAAGAAGAAGAGTGGAAAAGAAGAAAAAAAAAACCCAGAGTATATAGGGCGGTTCTCAGCCCTTCCCATCGGCCCTATGGCTACGTAAACTCTCGCGTGGCATAGTGGTTCAACCCACCGCCTCCACCAACCTTTTGCTCTGGGTCGCGAGTTCGAGTCCGGACGGAGCGCTCTGCAGTTCGAGCCCCGCTCCTTCTCCTCTCCGCTCTTCTTCTACAGTTAAATTCCGC
>CM030931.1:1699228-1726700 GCA_018136815.1 Isochrysis galbana
ACTCTTCTTCTACCATTAAAATTCCACGCTCTTCTTCTACGGTAAAAATCCTGCCTCTTCCTACTGTTAAAATATCCTGCCTTCCTACCGTTAAAATTCTGCACTCCGTCTACCGTTAAAATCCTGCCTCCGTCGCCTTGCCAAGACATTTCCTCTGCCTTCCTGCCAGCTTCCTTGCCAGTTCCTTCCGCCCCGGTTTCCCGCTTGTCTCTAAATCGGTTTCACCGCATTACGACCAAGCTTAGTGGGGAAACTCCTCGTCCAGTTCCGTTACCCGAAAATCTCGTTCATCTCGTCGGGCCATCAAGGCCATCTCGTTCATCTCGTCGGGCCATCAAGGCCATCTCGTTCATCTCGTCGTCGGGCCATCAGGCCATCTCGTTACATCTCGTTCACCTCGTTACAATCCAAGCTGCGGCTTTGATTTCCACACAGGCGCGAGACTTACCGATTTTCCGGTGGGCGGAGCTCTCGCTCGCGCCCCCCCCTTTTTCCGCGCTCTCTCTCCCCTCTCCTGCGGCACGCGCGATGGCGCGCCTGCGGCAGGCCTCCAGCTGCCCTCTGGCGGCCCCTGGAGGCTCCTGGAGGCCAGCTCAGGGGGCAGAGGAGGCTGGGGCTGGGCCCTGGCCTCCCCTGCCTCTCCCTCGCTGGCGCTCCCGAGCCTCTGGGGCCCCCAGTCTGCACCTGTCTGCCTGTCGACTAGGGGGGGAGGGGGGGTTGGAGCAATGAGCTGGTCACGAGGGGCCAGGATGGGCGAATGGGGCGAGCCTGTGGGGAAGGGAGTGGGTCAGTAGGGCAGTGGCCTCCTGGCAAGCCATCAGGCATGCCAGGAGGATGGGTGGTTCCTCCCCCATGGCAGGGGAGGAGTGGAGAGAGGGGGGGGCTCGTGCCCCCCCATGGGTCAACCAAGTATAAACTTAGTTGACCCGCCCCCCATTGACCCCCACTTATATAAGTAGGTTGAAATTCGCCTTAATGAAGAAGACGGATCGCGCGATCGCGCCGAAGGGGAACTCCCCACGACGCGGGACCGCTATCCGACACTAGACAAATTCTCACCAGCACGACACTTGGGTTGTGATATAACAGAAACAGGCCACAACTAAGTTTATACTTAGTTCAGCATGGGGGGGCGCCTCGCGTCCCCCCTCTCAGGCACCAACTCCCCTCCGGGGGGCCTGTCGGTCAACCCCAAGCTCTGCCTTCTGGCATGAGCAGGGCATTCATCACAACAACCCAGACCCCCAGTGGGCGCGGGTCGCGAGCCGCACTCCCAGGCCCGCATGGGCCTGCTCTCGTACTGACTCCCCCCGCTCAACTCGCACGCTCATTTGTCCATGGTCGACGTCGTCAGCGACGAGGCAGAGGGATGTGAGCGGATCCCAAACAAACGTTGCTGAGCGTTAGAGAGTGTGCGGAGCGTGGGGCCCCGACTTCCTGTAGGACACGGGTCGACATCCATTCGAATTGGACGAGGACTCCGAGCAACGGGGGCGTGCGAAGTGCGAGCAAGTCCAAAGAATCAACGGAGGCACTGATGGAGGCCACCATGCTTCCGTTGTCACCTGAGACGTGAATGGAGTTGCTGGGTGTCATTGTGACGAGCTCATTCTGCAGCACCTGTACATGTACCTCAGCTTGTCCTGGGTGCTGCTTCGTCGGTTCAGTCGGAATTGCGTGATGACTTCGTCCTGTTCGCATTCAACGTTGTGCTTGTCAAGGTTAGTGTTATGCCAGGTTTCGTTATTCCACTCCGTCGTCACGTCACGACATGTACCAGCGGCCGTGGAGTGGACTCCACCCACTTTTGTGTATGACATCGAATCCGAGTACGATCGAGGCTTCATACAAGGGCATATGAGCGGGTTCTCGGCAGGCTACTCACAAGGCTACACACAACGAGCCCAACCACAACAATTGGAGGAAGACGACGAGCAAGGGCGTCATCAAGGTCTCGAGCAAGCGCACCAAGAAGGGCGTCTTGAAGGTCTTGAGGAAGGGCGCCAAGAAGGTCACCAAGAAGGACTCGAGCAAGGCCGTCCTCAAGGTCTCGAGCAAGGGCGCCAAGAAGGGCGCTGGTACACCTGAACCGCACAACGTGCAATCAATCTAACGTACGCAAAACGCTAGGCGGGCACACACACAGCCACTCGACAAAGCGTGCCTCCATCCTCCAGATACACCCCCGAATTCCTTGAAAATCCAGCCAGGAGCCATTCGGCCCAGGTGTGACGGGTTTCATCCCTTCACCCTTCCAGAAGTAGTCGAGTACAGCGCTCATGGCCATGTTCCGAAGCAATCATCAACGCTGTGAACCCTTGGTTGTTCTTGGTCTTCTGATCCGTCTTGCCTTCAAGGAGCACTTGGACGCATCGAGTATGGCCATGTTGGCATGCGATCATCAAGGCAGTGCGCCCATGACTCTCTTGCAGATCCACCTGCGCCTTGGCATCGATCAGGATGCGTGTGCACCGATTGTGGCCCTCTTGGCACGCCAACATCAATGCACTCCAACCATCCCCCTCCTGCGTGAAATTGGGGTCGGCCCCTGCCTCGAGCAATGTCCGACAGCACAGAGCATGATTCGCGGAACAGGAAAACATCAGTGCGGCCCTTCACCATACTCCTCCCCTCCGACGTACTTGGCATCTCCATGGAGTGTTGCAAACTCGGACCCTGTAGCGGGTTGGCCCTCACCGGCGGCGGGCGCGCGCGCACGAATGAGCTGTGGTGATGTGTCACAAGAGAGGTGAGGGGGCAGAACAAGACGGGGGTTCTGTAACCTGGTGACCAAGACGGACACTGTTGTTGGAAGAGAACGACGCGAGGCGAGGGAGGCGGGTGGGAAGAGCAGAGAGGCCGGAGAGCGCACAGTGGAGAGAGAGAGAGGAAGCGCGGCGGCGGAGGGGAGGGAGAAGAAGGTGGAGAGGAAGTGGCGTCGATGAGCGGCGGGCGGAGGGGGGCCGTGCGGGTGGGGCGGCAGTGTCGAAATGCGCGGGGTGTCAGAATGCGCGGGAGAAGTGGCGAGCGCGGAGGGAGAGGGGGCAGTTCTGAAAGCGCGCACCAGGCTCTTGACGACAAAAAAAAAAGAAACGATCGCTTTCAAAGGAAGTCGATCAATTTTCTTTGGAGGGGAAAACCAACATGGGATATCATGAGATATCGTGATTTCAACGATATATCCACCCTGCCCCAAATCGAGTGAATGGAGTCAGACCACGTGTGTGTTTCAACATGTGAAGTGTCAAGTTGACTCAAGTAACCTCCAGGTGACAATGAAAGGTGTCAGCAGGGATGGGGATAATTGAACGCTTTTGGTCTCGGCCGGCGTCGACCGGTCCGCCTCAATGGGTTTTCCCTCATTTTAACTTGTGGGGAGTTAGAATGGGAGCCGGGGGCATGCGAGGGGGGAGATTTGGAGGGGTGCATAGGAGTATGTATCTGTGTCAACAGCACGCGCCAAGGTGTACGGGCAGGTGCGCTGAGGGCTGTCGTGTTGGTACCGGGCTAGTGGGAGTAGTGGTACTAACGCTCAGTTGTTTTATTATTTATTAACAGAAACAGGCCACCTAGCGGCACAGGAGGAGGGCGAGAACTCAGAACTCACCGCTGGGGGGCCAGGTGCACCCCGCTCGAACCCATCGCCCCCCGACCTGAGCCCCTTAGTAGAGCACATTGGGAGGTGCCGCAAGGCGGGTAGTGAGGGAATGAATGCGGAGAGGGCGTGGCGAGTAGAATGAGTCCCATGGCCGCGAGAGAGGCGAGGATATTAAATGTTTTTTTTTAATGCCGAGGCCCTTAGCACCTCTAGCTTTTAGCAGGATGTGTTACGGCCTATTAGACTATGTGCTCGCGTCAGCTTACATCTGCACATGCCACCCCACAACCCCTTGCTCAACCGGTTGCCATGTCGCCATGCCCAGCTTCGGCTGGCCTGTGGTGCAGGCCGTGTATCCATGGGGAGCGGCTGCAGGCCCATGCCTAAGACTTGGTTTCTCTCATGATCTCTCAATCTCTTTGCACAAGCCCTCGGGCGGTCCACATTCCGCGCCAACAACCAGTAGTTGGCCATGATCTACTCACGAAAGGTGTCAACGATTAGGAGTCTGAGTCATCATGGTCTGGATTTTGTGCCTCACTAGTCGCAGAAGCCTGCAGTGACTTCTTGTATTCTTCAATCTCACTGATGGTATATTTCTCTTGTAGTTTGTCTGATGCAGATGCGTAGGCCGCATGCCAAGCCGCGGAGGCTGCTTCACTCATGGCGTCGCCAAGGGCGTTGGCGAGCGACTCGATCAGCACAGTGCCGAACGCCTTGAACGGTCCTACTGGAGGTAGCGCTCTTGAGGCAGCCATAATTCCAAGCTCTCCCAGAGCCCCTGACAGGTCGGAAGGCGACGGCAGGAGGTCCACAAGCTGGTCCATCTTCTTCATCACCGCCTCTACGAGGGGCTCCAATCCCTGTGACTCCACAAACGGGGCTTCAATATCCATCATCGTCGTGGATGCTGCCTCGGGGATCTGCTCTAGAATACGCAACACAATCGTTTTAACCACTTCCTCCTTCCTGCCCTCAACATCATCGAGCGCAGACCACGTTTGTGCCACGAGAGCGCGTTGTTCATGTGTCAATCCCGCACACGGACCTGCTCTCATGCATGGGTTGCCACGCAACTCAACCTTCTTAAGCGCCTCACTCGCATTCATCGCCTGCTCAAGCACCCTGCGGCCAGCCACACTAATACGATTGCTCGAAAGGTCAAGAGCTGTGAGCGTTCGGTTGGGGACACCAATAGGTTGGTCAGTGCCCTCCTCGCCCTCCTCAACATGTGAAGTCTCAGGATCGCACATGGCTCGCAGAATAGCCTCTGCGGAAGCGTCTGTCAGCCTATTGGCACCAAGATTAAGAACAAGAAGACAGGAATTCATACGCAGAGCAGCGATGACCGCCGAGGCAGCCTCGTCACCGAGCGAGCATGAAAAGAGTGAAAGTGAGAGGAGGGATGTGTTTACATTCAGGGCAGCTTTCAGAGAGACTGCCTCGGGAGCGCAGATGGTGCAACACCGAAAAGAAGCCGCCTTGACGCCGGGAATCTCCATCAAGGGTTTTATGTTGGGCTGGTCTACCTCGATACCGAGCGTGGCGACGCTCGCCGGCAGGTGGGCCTTGAGGAGCTCTATGGCCTCAGGAGAGAGAGAGCATGACCAGAAGCTCAAAGTCTGGAGCGTCGGGCTCGCAGGCAAGACAGCAAGAAGTGCACAAAGAGACCCCACGTCACACTCAATATTGCGAACGCTCACAACTCTCGACTCTACAGCAGCGGCCAGAGCGCGCCGGATGCCAGGGTTTGGGGTGATGGAGAGGTGGTTGCACACTGCGGCAAAGTCGTTCTCCGGCTGCCCACTCACCAGCTTCTTGAGGTCCCCGCTCGCGAGCAAGCGGCCAGCGAGGGTATAGGGCGAGGGGTCCTCGTCCTCGGCAGCAGGGGCGCCAAACGCCTCGCTGGCCTCCTGCGCCGTCCACGCGCGCACGACAGCCACGTCCGCCATCGGCCGGCGCGCAGCTGCTGCGCACAAGGGAGACAGCGATATCGCGCGCCTCGCTCCTCAGTTTGTAACGTGCGTGCCATCCCCAGAGCTGCCCCCCCCCCCCCCCTTCGCTCCCCCGTCTCTCCCTCTCTTCCATTTCTCTAGTAAGAGTACACACTTACCTGGTTTGCGTGTGCCCTTCTCTCTCCGCTGCTCTCCCCACTCTCTCCCCGCGCTCTCTCCGCGCTCTCTCCCACTCTCCTCGCACTCTCACTCTCTCTCTCTTCTCGAAAACCCTTTCCCTCCGTTTCACGCGGACAGGAGACGGCGGACACTACAAGGGAAGAGAGGGTGAAGGCAGAAGTAAACAAAAGGATGAGGACCGGAGAGATCCATGGATAGGAGGAGCAGAACCATGGAAGAAGAAGAGAGGATATGAAGATGATACAGACTGGGGTGTAGAGGGATTCTCTCTCTCTGCTGGAGGGTTGTGCCCCCCACCCCACCCACACCCTCTCTCATCCTCGCCTCCCCCCATCTCTCCTCTCTTCTACTTCATACTATTTGTAGGAGTACCCTTACTCTCTTCTTTGTGTCCTCAGATCACTGGGGAAGAGGAAGCACCCGGATCTCCTTCTTCTCATCTCTACTCTACTCGTACTCCTAGGTGGAACATCCCTATCTTCCCTCTCTCCTCTCCCCAAGGTCTTGGAAAAGGAGGGAGAGAGCCCCGCGTCCTTCTCTTCTCACCTCTCTACTTCTTCTTGCTGCATGAACGGCTCCGTCTGCTGCTCGCCGCCCTTGCTTCACGTTTAGTAACGTGTGTGCCCTCTCCTCGGGGTATCTAGAGCCAGGGCGTATCTGAGACCAACTTGCTGAGCTAATTATAGTTGGTGCTAAGATAGTACGCCGTGCTCCACTCCGAGAAAGCAAGGAGGCGAAAGGGGATGGTGGTGGGTGAGCTCAAAGCTTGTGTGTGTGAGAGGGGGAAGAGCTTGGGCGGTGCGGGGCGCGCGCGGCGGAGAGGGAAAAGGGGAGAGGCTGTTAGCTTCCCCCCCGCGGGGGGGGAGGGAGGATTTGGGCGCGTGGCGGCCTTCCTCCCTTAGAAGGTAAACTGCTCTCTTCTTATCTCCGGTCTTGCGTGCCCCTTCGCTGCTCCGTTGCCGTTCACTAGCGCAAACTAAAGCCCGCTGGTGATGGAAGGCCTAAAAAAGGCGGAGAGGGCACCGCCGCGGCGCGAGCGAGCCAGGGGGAGCGGCTGCAACTGGGCCTGCACGGCTGTCAGCAGATGGAGTACGAGATCGTAGTGCCTGAGGGCATGCTCCCTGGCCAGAGCCTTCAAGCTAACGTCGCAGGCCGCCGCGTTGTGGTCAACGTACCGCAATATCTTGGCCCAGGCCGGAAGATGCGCATCCGCCTCCCTGCTGCTGCGCCCGCTGCGGCAGCCTCGCAGCAGATGTACCGTGTGATTGTCCCCAATGGGCTACACGCGGGCATGCGCTTCCAGGCGAATGTGGATGGCAGAGTTCTTTCCGTCACTGTGCCACCTGGGCATGGTCCGGGCAGCACGTTGACAATCAGGGCACCTGCTGGCGGCGTGAGTGCGGATGCATCATCTGCGCCGTTCAGCACTCCCCAACCAAAGCCGGCGCAACGAATGACGGCGACCGATGTACTACAAGCCGCAGCGGCACGGCGAGCGGCTACGGCGGCGAAGCGCGAGGCTGAAGCTGAAGCCCGCGCGCAAGCACCCAAGGTTCGTGAAACTCGGCTTCAGCAGGATCCAACAAGCAAAGTGGGGACAGCACGGACCAAAGCCTACTACCAGCAGGCCCATCGGCAAGATGCGGCCCCGCCACTCCAGCAACATGGGCTCTCGCAGCAAAATGAGCCGAGTGCGTTGTGGTGGCTGAACATGGGCCTTTGATCGCAAATACGGATTCTGCAGAAGGGTGTCGGGCGGCCTATGGTCCATGATATTGGTGGGCAAGTGGGTGTGTGGTGTTTCAGAGCACACACAAGAGTTGGCTGTGCATACATCTGTGGCGTGATTAGTTTGCGCGTGCGCTGTGCTGATGTGGTTGTCTAAGCCATGTCAGGATCCGTTCCGTGCGTATGCGTGCTTCCAAGGGGGGCAGGGGGCGGCGCATTTGGCCCATTTGGCAAGGGGCGATCGTGAGTGAGGAGTCGCGGCAGTCAGCACATAGCGTGGGCTGCCTGTCATATATCTGCCCAGGCCCATGCTAGAGCGAGAGGAGTGCCGCTTGCTAGATCTAGACAGATGATGGAGTCAGAGTAGCGAGGAGATAAGTGAGGTTGGCCGCGTAGCAGCACGCAGCACCCCACTCGGACTCCGCTTCCGATCACGCGCTGCTGCCCGCGCTTGAGGCGAGACGCGTTCAATAACCACCACCCAAGATAAGGAAAATCGTTAGGTGTTAGGTCGCGTTCCGTCAATTATGGGACATCACTCAAATGGAGGCATCGAATATCCATAGTCGTTTACAATTTTAAGGTCCCTTTCTTGATAATGCTAGATTACGCATCGAAGCCCACTGGCGTATTATGGGGTATGGTTTCATACCGCGGTAGCGGTAGTGTCGCAACGAGGTGAGCCTCGTCCGTAGATGGCGCGCGGAGCGGAGACGCACCGGCGGCTGACGCATCCTCGTCAGCCATCTTAGTCAGGTCGGGATTGCAGAAGGCGGGGGATTCAGACATTGGGTACATACATAGAGACCTTGCCTTGTCTCTCCTTTACCATGGCTCTCCCACACCTGAGACGGGAGACCCAGGTATACACGAGTTCGAAGAGCACTGGCGAAGGATTCTCGCCCCTGAACCCGGTGTCCAAAAGTACGCGACCCGTGACAATGGCGGTGTGGGCTTCGTCGCGTCCGTTGCACAGCGCGATGACGGTAAGCTCTTTCTTGGTCGATGTACACGGCGAAGCCTCACATCACGCGTTTGTGTGCAATGACGTGTTTGTTGGCATCAGCCACCTCTGCCCATTGACTGTATTGTCAGGAGGGTACGACAGAGTGAACAAGCTCAATGAAGCAGGGAACTCTTTGCTCTTCTACATCGGCGACCTCAAGTACGTCTTCGTGGGCATCGAAGTGTTTGAATTTGAGGCCGTCGACGAGATCGTCGCATTCGTATCGCCTGTAGGAGCGAACGACTTCCCGTATCCCTACGCCATTGATAAGACCGGTAGGCATTACCTCATGCTCGAAAAGAAGCAGGGGTACATTGACCCGTACCACAGCTTTTACGACATCGAAAAGAAGTTCAAGCTGACACACGAGGAGTGCGGTATACATCCAATGCACTCATTGAAGACGATCCTTTCAAGACAAGTGTGAGGAGAGGTTCTGCAGAGGCCCGCCGGCGACCATGCGGCTGCGCGGCGGCCACGTCATGCGTGACGAGGAGGCCGCTGGAAGTGCGCGCGTTTTCTTTTCATCGAGGGGGGGCACGCACTAGTAACCATGCATCGCCTGCCAGCGGGGAGACCAATCGCGCGTGATGGCGCTGCTTGAGGAGCACCCCGTGGAGACGCTCTCGCATGAGATGTACGACCCCCGACCCCCCTTGCCGCGGTGGACTCGCTCGGCAGGAGCGCCCTCATGGTGAGCTCGACCCGGTGTCCTGGGACCGAGCTTTTTTGTATTTGATGTTGCTGGGCCTTGTGGGTTCAATCTTTACGGGAGCTGAACCCTTCCGCGCAAGATCCTCCTCAGCGTTAATGGAGCCCCCTACCCCATTGAGTACGCGGTCCGGAATTGCCGCGAACTTGGCGGCGACATTAAGAACCTGTACATCCACGCGGGCCCGAAGGGATGCAAAGGATACAAAAAAGATTACGCCTTGGCCTTCCAACCCCCTCTCCGCATATGCGTGTGCGCGGAGGAAAAGGCAGCGCGACTTGAGCGCGAAGAACGCAAGCGCATGGCGCCGCCGAAGAAAACCATCCAAGAGGCCATCAACCCGGGCTCGCTCGAGCTATGCAAACGTTTCCCCAACGGGAAATGCCCCATGAACATCATGGGCAAGGCGTGCAACCGCTCGCACGATTATCCGGGCGCATGGAAAGACGGCGCGTGCACAATCGTGTGCGCGTTTCCGCGCGCGAGCGCCGGAACCCCCGGAAAACAACCGAAGGGAGGAATTTGTGCCCTAGGCGCCGATTGCCGCTATCTTCATAAGTACGCGAGCCTAGCCTATTTGATGTGTCGTGGCAACGCATTGATCATATACGCACTCACATTTAACTCCACCCTTGGATATCCAGGTGAGGGACCGGTCACTATCGTGTCCTACAACATCAACGGTGCCGGGCATGGCGCTTTAGGCTCGGCGCTGGCCCAAGCGAGAAAAGCGAGGGTGGACATTCTACTTCTGCAAGAGCTTCATGCCTATGCAGACGGCAGACATCATCGCGCATGCATGACCGCCAAAGCGTTGGGATGGCAAATGGTGCACGCACCAGCGAACATCACTGACCCGGCGAGTGGGGTAGGCATTGCGATACGCGACTCCTCCCCAAGAGTGAAAATGTTACCGGGGGATTAGAAAGGAGCAGAGAAGAAACCATTGTAGACAACCTATTCATCTACCCAAAAGGGGACGCCCCGAAAGCGATATACGTACTATACCTATTAGCGTGGAGATATATACTCAGAGACTTCTATAGGATACATTACGACGGCATCAAATTCTCGGAAGAATCCATACTAATAAGAATAATAGAGAGATACACCATACTAAGTAAAGCACTCCTCTTCGCACAAGAAACCGACTCGGCGAGAACCGCCCAAGCGGGCATGGGAAGACAGCCTAAAAAAAGGATAGACATGAATGATTTGAGACCCGTTTTCAACAGGAACGACAAAGGCGGTCTTAAGCCCAGCGCGGAGCTAGTGGAACTAGCCTCCAAGCTGGGGATCGCACACGCTGTCGAGGGGACCACGGAACAAGGGAACAAGGGAAACTGAAACATCGATACACCTACCTAAACCGCTGGTAGAGACATTGGAACCTGGATATAAACCAAACAAATAAAAGGCGACCAGACGGACACACTCGACAACAAAGACAATTCCAGAAGGCCTGCCCGGACCCCACACTCTAAACCAGGCCTCAGGTAGCGCACCGAGGCCGGACCCCGGAAACCGAAGAAAAAGGAAAGAAGGGGGGCAGGGGAAGAGGTGGAGGGAGGGATGATAAGGGCGGTGTAGATAGCGAAGGGAAGTCCCGCAACTAGTAGGTGTGTAGCCCTGAACCTTCAGAAGTTTTTTTTTTACGGGAGCTGAACCCGAATCGATAAGCGGCCTTTTGTTTTCAATCTTTACTTGGGAAGCTGAACACGAATCGACACCTTTTAGCAATTCTTGGAGGTGGGGAGTTAATTCCGAATCGACATAAGCTTTGATGTACGAATACGAAGCAGATCATCACGACTAGGGGTAGGCCATAATATGTACATATCGTACTACATATTTGGGTACGATTCTGGCAAACTGATATGTCGACATATTTGCTACATATTTGGGTGGCACGGGCCCGGGCGCCGGTACATATTTGGGCGGGAGCTAGCGGGATGGGGGGGGGGGGGGGGCGGAGGGCGCGGGGGGGCGCGGGGGGGGGGGGGGGGGGGCGAGGAGCGAGCGAGAGAGCATGCCAGGCGAGGCTCTCCCCCGGCTTGCCGGCTTGCGCTGCCACGCCGGCCCGCGCGTCACAAATGCATTCGTGACATGCCACTCCACCCCACCCTCGCCTTCAGGTGCTAGCAAGTATCGTCGCTCGGGCCGCGCCACGACGTCCAGGAACAGCGCAAGCAGTTCCCCGGCGCGCGCGCCGGAGGGCTTCAAATCATTCTCTGTTCCCAACTTGGGCCATAGCTGCTAGGAGTGTCAGGTCTCTCTCTCCTAATTCGGCATCGTGTATCGTGTGAGCGTGTGTTTTCCTTGCTTGCGCATGCGTTTTCCCATCTGATCGGTCCACTACTTTGGCCGATCAGGTGTAGTCGTCCGTCATCCGTCATGTTGCGTTACAATAGCAGCAAACGTGAGGATGAGCGCTGCATGTGAGAGCGTGAAACGTGAGAGCACCCTTGGCTATGAAATGTGCCGTAAAACATAATGAGCGTATGCTACTTAGTAACACTCACTATATCTACATATACACGATACACGCTATGACTATTGATTGACTATGACTATCGTGCCTATCTACCGCGGCGACGGGCGACGGGCGCATATCTACATATTTTCTACATATTTGGGTGAGAGCCTCGCATATAAACGACATATCGTGACGACATATTTGGGCACTTTTTTCTACATATTTTGGCCTACCCCTAATCACGACTCATATTGATGATTGTTTTCGCAGTGAATTTCTTGCTCAAGAGAGTGTGTATCATATAAACCAGTGTGAATGATTTATCAGCCTCGCAAATGGCATGTAAGGTGTCTTTAATGTTCGTATTGTGCTTGAAATCGAATGAACTGAATAAGGACTTACATTCGAAAGTGTACGTCCACAAATTTGGGTTCGACTCAAGCAGCCTCCTCAGGGAGTTGTTGCTCCCCCCCGGGTTGACCCCAACCGGCGGCGGCGGACTGATGCTGTCCAATGCTTCCGCAATAACCTGCATGGCAGATTTAGAAGTGCCATATGGCGGAAAGAGAGGTGTGATGAATTTTTAAAGTTATCGTCCATCTTTTTTATGATCCATTGCAATCGCTTGCGTACTACATCATCAGCCACCATTCCATTTATAGACATAGTTGAGCACTGTGAGGTGGGTGCCTTTGCTTAAATACTAGACGATTTTTTTGTGCCGGCGCATCGCGTATTTGGAACGAGGGGTACCAAATGAAGGCAAACGACCTCGCTGCCGCTAGGGTGGGTCTTCGCCTTCGGCCGAAACGGATCTTCGGAGGACCTCGACGGGCGGAAGGGGGGAACCGGCCCTCTCGAGCGTGGGGACAGACTCCCCCTACCCGCAGCAATTCTTGACAATAATACGATGCAAAACTGACACTCCCCCTATATATGCCATACTACTGTATATAGATATAGATATATAGAGACGTCTCAATCTCACTCTATTCGTGTACGCCTCGGAAAATCAGCCGGGGAGAGCTCGGGATGGTTTTCAGAACAAGTTAATCAAGCTCCTCAGACGAGACTCCCTGCCATCTCAACCGAGCTGCTCCCTTGGGTTGACGGACACCAAAGGCTGCATGCTGAAGACCTCCAAAAGCAAGCAGAAGGCAACAAGCGTCGCAAAAAGACGTCGGATATTCGAGCCGCTGATCAGCTCGCCGAAATAGCAACTGCCTGAAGTCTCTCGGAAAGCGCGAGCTGGGCACGTGTGAGGTTAGCCAAGTAAACCACAACGAGCATGTCTTGTACTTGAGTGTTGAAGATCTTGTCGAATGCCGAGCTATGAAGCGAGGGTGCAGCATTGACTGCCTTCTGCAAGAGAGAAATGATTTCAGCATCCGCGGTAGTCGAGCCCTTCGTCACCTCGTCCACGTATGCGCTGACGTCATCAAGCGTCTTCAGAAGCTTCTTAATTGTCACCTGGGAACAAAGGGCCAGATCTAAGTCAGGCAATGGCATCACATTGAGCACCCTGAAATTAGGGGATGGGAATGAAGACCGCGTGCAGCTCGCCGAGCCGAGGTGAGCAGTGACCAACAACATGATCCGTCGAATGCTATGATAGCCAACCATACTCGTAAAGGCGCAAGCTGACGCGACGCAATACATGCTAAGGCCATGTTGAACATGAAAACCTTGCAGGTGTACCCACAGAAATGTGTGCCGATTGAGCAAACCACAAGCGTGCACACGATTGGTGAGGGAATCTTGCGCGGAGAAAGCGCTGACGTGCAGCCCCATGAGTGGTGTACGATGAACTTCGCGAGCAGCATGTGCTCACCTCCATTGTGTCTGCTTCTGAAATGGAAGCTGCACCACCCAGCCCTGACGAGGATGACTTGATCAAGGTTTCCATTCCGATCTTATCCGCCTCTGAGGTCACCGTCGTGACCTTGCACTCCTGAAAGCTAGTGCCGAGATTGATCCCGCCTAAGGTCAGGTGACAGTGTACGTCAGGAGCACAACAGTCATTCTGTCTGAGCTCGTGCAGTGATTGGCTTACAATCGCAGACCAGCCAGCATACAACTTACCCAGTGTGAGCTCTTTCGACACGTAGGCCGTGCAGCTCATGCGCCGCTCGCCCATCCCCAGATCGAACAGGAGATGTACGGGAGAGTCCACGTCCTGGCCATAGAATTTATGGAACAGAAGCGATGACGAGCTCACCTCCTCGCCTGAATAAGCGCCGTTCGAGACGGATGGGTGACGCGAGGTGAGCACCTTTTGCAAGCGGCGCCATCATATACCACGCAACGTGAAGGAGCCAGGCATACCTGTTGAGTACCAGCCCACAACCTGCTGGTTCGGCTCGACGCGCTGATGAAGTGCGAGCATTGTCGCGTGGAAGTCAGTGCTTACAGCAACCTGCTCTTCCGTATGTGTGTGTGGCACCGGGAAGCACGAGCAGACCTCGACCTTGTTTCCGTTCACTGTGCCCATGAGCGTGCCAATCACACGTCCCTGCCCCTCCTCACGCCTGCCATAGTGATCCGCAATGCTGAATAGCACGACGGGGTGCACTTCTACTTCTGTCTCGCCGGGCGCGAACAGAGCCGAGCGGCTGAACATCGCGGGCTGGCGGGCTGGGCGGGCGCGAGCAAGCTGCGCTCTCCGCCCTCGACGCGTCGCTGCTACTCACCGCGAGGCCGAAAAACAAAACGCACGGCCACGCCGGCTCTCTCCTCCGGCCAAATCGCAACTCGAACAAAGGAGGGCCTGACGACAAGAGTTGCCGGTTGCTTTGGGGTGTTTGAGCGTGCGAGCAACTCACGAGCAACTTCAGGGGCTACAGGCAACATCGAGCAACATCGAGCAACTAATGAGCAATTTCACCCCTAGAAGATAGAAGAGCACCTAATTAAAGATTAAAGTCGCGTTCCGTCAAAAGTCAAAAGAGGGCCAGGTGATAGAGTTTTGTTTTCGCTTATAGTGTTATATTAGTAATACGTTCCCCCACGGTACCCCATCCCACCTTTCGGAACACGCCTACCACCTGCGGCTAAATCTTCATCTTCTTCGTCTTTTTCTCACTGTCCTCGTCCTCAACCTTGTTGTCAATGTCGTTCTGCTGGCAGGCGACCAGGTCGCTTGGCTGATCATGGCTGACGAGGTCCGTGATGCGTGAGAGGATGGCCTTCTGGTCCTCCATCCAGAGTTTGCCAGCGCTCGGCGCACTTGCACCATGGGACTCGTTTCACCGTACGCGACCGCCGTGATGTATTCCATGCAGAGGTACGCGACGGCCGCCTCGTCTCCAATGTATTTGGGCTCTTGGGGATCTTCTCGTACTCGTCAGAGTAGTCGCCGAAAGTCGCGTTCCGTCAAAAGAGGGCCAGGCTAGGTGCTTGTTTTCTTTTTGGTTAGCCACAATAATATTATTATTACAAAGCTAATCACGCTCCCCCACTCCCAACACACGCGGTAAAACACCCCCAGCTACGCGGGCTGAGGTCGTTTGCCTTCATTTGGTACCCCTCGTTTCCAAATACGCGATGCACCGGTACAAAAAAATCTTCTAGTATTTGAGCAAAGGCACCCACCTCACAGTGCTCAACCATGTCTACAAATGGAATGGTGGCTGATGATGTAATACGCAAGCGATTGCAATGGATAATAAAAAAATGACGATAACTTTAAAAAATTCATCACACCTCTCTTTCCGCCATATGGCACTTATAAATCTGCCATGCAGGTTATGGCGGAAGCATTGGACAGCATCAGTCCGCCGCCGCCGGTTGGGGTCAACCCGGGGGGGAGCAACAACTCCCTGAGGAGGCTGCTTGAGTCGAACCCAAATTTGTGGACGTACACTTTCGAATGTAAGTCCTTATTCAGTTCATTCGATTTCAAGCACAATACGAACATTAAAGACACCTTACATGCCATTTGCGAGGCTGATAAATCATTCACACTGGTTTATATGATACACACTCTCTTGAGCAATAAATTCACTGTGAAAACAATCATCAATATGAGTCGTGATGATCTGCTTCGTATAATGAAAACTTATGTCAATTCGGAATTAACTCCCCACCTCCAAGAATTGCTAAAAGGTGTCGATTCGGGTTCAGCTCCCCAAGTAAAGATTGAAAACAAAAGGCCGCTTATCGTTTCGGGTTCAGCTCCCGTAAAGATTGACCCCACAAGGCCCAGCAACATCAAATACAAAAAAGCTCGGTAACCAAAGGATTTACGCCTTCCTCCTCGATCTCGCCGAAGATCCGGTTCTCTCTCTCAACGGCGAGTTACGAGTGCAGAGTTCTACAAGTTACGAGTAAAACTCCGCGGCAACAAGAACGACTGGACTGGGCTCGAAGACGCCTAAGGTCGGAAGTCGATCGCGGATGCGACATACCGACGACAAAGGAATGACGGGGGGAAGGGGAGGAGGTGGGGAAGGTGTGGAGGAAAGGGAAGAGAAAGAGAAGGGCGATGTCAATGGAGATAGGGAAGTGCCCTAGTATAGTAGGTGTGTAGCCCAGAATCTTCAGATGTTTTTTTAAAGGTGAATTTTGCCCGTGCGCGGGGCGCGGGGGTCTGCCTGAACGGCCCGGCATGCCTCTTCCTTCACCCAGAGTCCCAGAGTGCGCCGCATGCAATACTTGCGAAGCTAGCCCCACTCACCCAATGCGCACATGCCCCCCCTTTGACTCCACCCTTACAAATAGTAAAAAAAAACTGTTTGACCCCGCCCTACATGTGTTATTGTATGCCACGACACTTGATCACTCTTTGCTCTCAACTCCCAACTTGAAGTTGAAATCCTGCACCAGCAACCTCAACATCCACCTTGGGCTGCCTAATTGCTAATTGCCACCCAGCGCACCGCCTTTGCAACTGGATGCAGCTTCACCCATATTCCCAGTTGCAAAATTTTCGCTATTGCTTATTGGACCCACAACCCGTCCCAAGCTCCATCGCCGCAAGCGCCCAAACTGAAACTGAAAGTCCTCCTACTTACTCTCGATTCCGGAAGACGCAAGCCAAGCACTCCAGAAAGACACGTCGAGATTTTGCGTAGGTACCCACCAACGACCAACACACAAAAGCCCAAGCCAAGCTAGATACATTACGGCACAAGTACGAAGCACGAAGCGACCGCCTTTCGGGAGTGTTGATATGCGGGGGGGGGGGGGGGCGGATGAAGCAAAGAGAAGAATAGAGGCGCGTCTGGGATGCAGGGACGCGTATGTGGCGCCCATTCCCGAGACACAAAAAGCCTCAGTACAGCGAGTGCCTCCTGCAGCACTTGCCAGTTCGCTGATCTACACAAGCACAAGTGCGTTGCAACATGTACTGGGGGCGCTGAGGCTGTGATGTGCCTAAGCCCGATGACTCGAAAGGACGTTGGCTCCTGGCACTACATCAATTGCACTCTAAACGCAGACAACAGCGTCCGGGTCCGTAAGGTCGAGGACCTTCGAATCAGGCTCCGAAGTCAGGCCCCCAAATGTCAATGGCTCTGGCGATTGGGCTGCGTGAGGATGCTCTGAGCCCTTATAGACCTTCAGGTGGCGGAAAAGCTCGCGGCCGTGCGAATTGTGAGGAAGCATTCCCTTCACAGCCTTCTCAACAATCCTGCAAAGTTGCACGCGGCACTGCGTCAGAATGGGCTGTCTGATGAGAACGTGGCCCAAGAACAAGCAAAAGCAGTGCTATCCACACCAAGCGTATCCACGCAAGCCGCAAGCAGTGCAGACATGCACCTCTCCGGGATGCGCTGCTGAAGCTCGTTGAAAGATTCAATCTTCATACCACCCGGGCGGCCCGAGTGGCGGCGGTAAAGCTTCTCCTCAGCCTTCTTCCCGGTCACAATCACCTTGTCCGCATTGACCACAACCACACAGTCACCGACATCGGCGCCAGGCGTGAACTCAGCCTTATGCTTGCCCAGGAGAATCTTAGCGATCTCCGACGACATGCGACCCAGGCGCAAGCCCTTAGCATCAACCACGTACCACTTCTTCGCGGCCATTGCCGTGTCATCCGACTTCGGCATCCAGGTCTTCTGGCCAGGCATCATCGGGACCGCCTTCTCAACGCCTACCTCCATGCGGAGAGCAGCGACGCGGCCGGTGTGGGGCGCGGGGGCCGCGGCGGGCATGACATAGGCGAGCGAGCTGCATGAGCAGAGCGCGAGGACGGCGGCGCGCATGGCGACCATCTGGGCTGAAGAGGAAGGGGGGGGAGGAAGGAGAAGGGGGGAAAGGGGGGGCGGAAGAAGCAGAGGCGCAGCAGGCGTGAGGGCTCCGTGCACCAGAGAAGAGCGCCTCGCACGTCTCCCGAGATCACAGCCCAACTCGAGTACCGGGGGGGGGGGGGGGGGGAGCCTAAGCTTAGGCCGTGTTTTAACCCTAGTATATAAAGGTGGTTTAAAAAGGTGGTTCCGTAGGATTTAGAAAGAGGTGGGAAATCGGCAGGTGGGCAGGTGGGCGGCGGGTGGAGCAGGTTCGCGCGCTCTCCAGCGAGGAGCTCTCCCTCCCCAAGGGAGGTCGTGGCGATATATGGGATGCTGTGGGATGTGGGATCGAGCTCGCGCTTGATCGTGGTACGTGTACGTGGCAGCGTGGAGCGTGGTAAGCTCGTAGCTCGGTCACTCGTCACTCACTCATTTTAACCACTATTAGGGCCCGGCCAAAATATGTAATTATTTAGGAACATATTTGGGCCAGTTTTTGCGAGCTAGCTATTTTTACATATTTCTGCATATTTGGGCGAGCCAGAGCTCCCCCCCCCCCCCCCCTGCGCGCTCCTCCCCCTTACTGGAGGACACTGGGGCCCCGCGCGGCAGCGACCAGCACAAGCACAACATGCCCGGAGGTGAGCAAGAGCGTGCCTGAGCCGCTCTCATTGCGCGCGCGCGCGTGAGTGAACCCCCCCCCCCTGTTGTCCTCGCGCAGCTCGTTCGAATCGCTCATCCTCGCGCGACTGGTGGGCATCAAATCATACCAAGTTCCCTACGTGGGCCCTACATGTGAAACACAGGAACAGTGTTTTTTTTCGGAGGCCCAAAACATATGTTTTTCGCTGTTTTATTTCGGGCGGCCCCCCTACCCCACACATATGTTTTTTACATTGTTTTTCTCTGTTTTTTTTCGACGGCAAAAAACATACTGTTTTTGCTGTTTTATTTCTAAGTTTGGCTGTGTTTCACATGTAGGACGTGGGCCCTTGCTGTAAGGATTGCCTTGAGCCTTTCTCCCAATTCTGCTTAATGTGAGTGTGTGTTTTCCTTGCTTGCTTGCATGTTCCCCTCTGTTCGGGCCACTTCCCTTGCTGACCAAGTGGCAAGTGGCGGCGTCTGTCATGCTGCGATACAATCGCAACAACAAGTGTAAGGGGCAGGTTCCTGCGCCTGAGTGTGTGTGTGTGTGTGTGTGTGTGTGTGTGTGTGTGTGTGTGTGTGTGTGTGTGTGTGTGTGTGTGTGTGTGTGTGTGTGTGTGTGTGTGTGTGTGTGTGTGTGTGTGTGTGTGTGTGTGTGTGTGTGTGTGTGTTGTGTGTGTGTGTGTGGCCGTGTATAGCTCCGTGTAGCGTGTAGCGTAGCGTTATTATTAGGTTGTGGTACGTGGCATAGCGTCGTATGACGTGATATTTACAACATATTTGGGTGCCTTTTTTGATATTTTTGCAACATATTTGGGCAAATTTTCCTACATATTTTGGCCGACCCCTAACCACTATTTTCCACCAGACCCGACAAACAGGCTAGAAAGAACGAAACGAGAACCCGAATTCTAGATCGCTAGGGACGAACCCTACCAACCTAGATGTGCCTGAGCTTCACCGTGTGGCCGCACGGCGAAGGACATGGAAACAAGAGCCTGGAAATCGCATCATCTAGGATGAATGCGACACATGCAGACCAAGACCAGGACAACTGCGCGAGCGCGCGCAGCGCGCCGCGCGCCGCGAGAGACTGGCCTATTATCTAGATATCTAGGTATCTTGTTCCACACCTTAGCACCTTAGCTGTTGATCCTCTCGCAGATCGAGGTGCTAGCTGGCTGGGCCAGGACCACCATGGCTACCTGAAGCCGCCGCTTCGCCAGCGACTAGCTAGTCCGTGGGGCGGCAAGGGGGGCGCCCTCGGCGGGGGGCCCGGAAGAGAGGGGAAAGTCACGCCGGCGCGCTCCATCGCAACCAAGTATAATCTTAGTTGTTGTAACGAATGGAATGAAGCGCGGGAAGCCGAAGAATCAAGCAAGGGCCCCAACCTCCTACACCTTCCATGCGCGCACAGTGTGAGAAAAAGTCCCGCTGGGGGACAATAAGAAAAAACTGGGCTCAAGCAGACAAGTCCCCGGCCACAGTGTGAGAAAAAGTCCCGCTGGCCGCTGGGGGACAATAAGAAAAAACTGGGCTCAAGCGGACAAGTCCCCGGCACCCGGGGAGACAGCCGCGAGAGGCGAGGCGGGAGAGGAGAATTCTCTCGGGGGAGGATTAGAGAGGGTGAGGGCATAGCAAAACAACTGAAATGCAGCGACCGGGAAACGTAAGTTCTCTGTCGTTCACCGACAAATGATTTGACAACTCTACGATAGATAGATTTATTCTCATAAACATATCATTAAATTATGTTACGAATGGTGCCCCCAGCGCCCTTTCAAACATGCCACAAACACCACAAATCAGGCTCTAGACGCGCACATATGGACTGCCTGCGCGTCGCCATGCGGCGCACAGACAGTCCATACACATATCTTACGAATACACACGCGCACTGCCCCCCCAATTCGACCCCTTCGAGCCCTGTAGCCGATCTGCTGACCGGCCGCGCCTGCCGAGAGAGACGCCAACTCTGACTTTTCAGCCAGGGAAGCTTGCTGCGAGGCGGGTGTGGGCTGGGGCGGGGTCAGGTGCTGGGTATGGCATACCCAAGCCAAGGCCGGGCGGGGGGCTCGCGCTGCGCGCGCGCTGCTCGCACCTGGCTTCTGGCGCTCGTCTGCGCGCTGCGAAGGGGGGAGTGCGAGAACGACCTGGAGGCGAGCGCGGCGAGCGTGAAGGGGCACATCGCGGCAGGCAGCGTGGGGGGGACTTACATTTGGTGTTGGCCGCGCAAGCACACCCCTGTGGCAAGCTGGGCTGCCAGAGAGGAGTGGGGGAAGGGGGGGGAGGGGAGCGGCGCGCGGCGGGCCTCCGCGGCCGCTGCAGCGGCTAAGTCCCCGGCACCCGGGGAGATAGCCGCTGGAGCGAGCCCTTATTGTCACCTTTTGGCACCAGAATCTCACACTTTTGCCGAGTAGAAACCCGAAACGTAGTCGAACACCATCAGACATCAGACTTTGAAAGCCAGACTCCACACCATGTAGCACCATACCTATACCTGAGCAATTATGAACATCAAAACGAGAACAATCGAGAATCGAGAACGAGGACGCGGGTGGCCGAAGCCTGAACGAGAATGATTGATTGAGCGAGGGTGGCCTTTTAGCCGAAACGAGAAGAGTGAAGAGTGATCGATCGCAAGCGATCGAAACGGGCGAATATTTACTCAACTAAGGTGCAAACAAGAGAATAATGAGGACCGGAGATCGAAGACCAAAGGAATCGACGACGAATGCGAAGACGAGGACGAGAACGAGAACGAGGTCGAGGTCGAGGGCCAGGCTGAAAACCTTGGGAACCACCACAACAAACTACAAACTCAACCGCCGGACAAGCGGACAAGATCTCCTATGCAAAGGTATATTAATATTAAAGATCATGTGAGGACAGGAAAACCTATGTGGATGTGGGGGTCAGGTGGTGGTGATTGGCGTACGCTTCTCCATGTGTTCGGTGGTGGTGATTGAACGCTTCTCGCCTTGTTTTCACGTGTGCCCCTTGGGAGCCGTTGAAGCACCCGAAATCTTCATCCCGGCACGACCTTTTCCTTTTCCCAATTGCGAGTTGGATTCTTTACTTTTTGTGCTTTAGCGGGAGCAAAATTGAGAATATTCGAAAGGGGCCATGGATGTAGGGAACGCAAAAAGAAAGTACACGCGCTTGTGCGACTTTGAGCGATCTCCTCGTCATGCATGCACTTCATGTATGGTGGTGGGTGGTTCGCATCGGTACGCGTCGGTTGCCGCAGCTTGCTGGCCGCCGCCTACAACAGACATACACACCGCTACAACAACTACATCTAGCATTCATTCCTGCGTTTCGTGCTCCTACCGGCAGAACACAGCTAGGGTCGCGGATGGATGAACTACAGAACCGGACAATGCCGGTGGATCAGTGCTAGCAGGCAATTCGAGAGATGGACGGAGAGAGGGAGCAAGACGTGGAAACATGAGTGAGAGAGACACTCACGAATGAGAGAGACATTGCTGTTGCCGCCATTGGCGCTGCCTCTTCGGCCTCCATAGCTTGGTCAAAACATAAGAAGAGCATGTGGGCGGGTGGGTGGTGAGGTGACAGAGTAATGGCGATCTTCTGTGGCAAGGGGTAAACGACTTGAAGCCGCGTTGGTTGCGTAGACAGCTTCCAATTGCACGTCGCACATGACTCAACTGCCAAGCCGAGCGGGACGATTCGGAGCGTATCGCGTAGGGGGGAATGGCCCAAGCACGCCTCCCACTGAGGCACTGGAGCACGAAACTGGCCGGCGACCATCATCATGCCAAGGCTACAATTTGAGTATAGGCTCATGGCTCATCTCGCTTCGAGCCAAGGCGTGCATAAACTATGCCGACTAGTCGAAAAAGTCCGTTGACCTCATCTTGCCACCATACCGTCGAAAGCAATCCCAGCGGCAGCACCACGTGTTATTCGTAAAGAAGAAGAAATACGTGCCGATGCACGCTGCAAACAAGAGGAGGACCACGGAGGCAACAACGATGTTGAATAGGGTGCCCTCGGTGAGGCCAAAGTCCTTCTCTTCGTTGTCGAAGAGCGGCGTCTTGAAGTTCATCCCAAAGACGCTGGCGATGCATGCAGCAGCGCCAAAGATAGCGGCAAGGATCCCAGCAAGCACATCCACTTTTAAGAGCCTATTCCGTGCAGAGTCAAGTCGGAATGAGACGAACTTCTCAGTCGTTTCTATGGAATAGGTGATCGCGTCGAGCGCACCGAGTGTGGAGCCGACCTCTTGCGCGTAGGACTCCAGCAGCATCTCTACCTCCTCGTGGTCGTCTTGCTCCTCTCCAGGAAGGTTCAGCCCCAGTTTGGGCGAAATGGAACCCTCAAACGACCCATCCTCGCGCCTTCGTGGCGCCTCTGCATGGTGTAGCCGTGTGAGATACATTCGTGCCATATCGTCGTCTTCATCGAGACACGCACCGATAGCGCGGTCGAGGGCCTGTGCTGTGAGCGTCAGTTCACGGACGCTCTGCTTTAACTCACGCACAGTTTCCAGCTGGCGTGACCCGGCGACCACGCGGGAACCAAGCACTGTTTTGCGTAGTTCATGAAGAGCGTCACGAACCTTGTGCTGCAGGCTCTCTTGCCGCTTGTGCAAGTCCGAACACGCAATCATCAGAACAGCCTCAAGAGCAGCGAATTCAAAGGGTGGGGATATATAGGATTCCGCCGGATGGAAGCTTGGTTGCTGGCCCAGTTGCGCTCCTTGCGGAGGCGTGAATTTGCCTTCGGAGCTAGGGGTATAGACACTAGCCCTGGCCATTGGCGTCCCTCCTGTGAATGGTCCACCTTCGCGATGTGGTACATAGGGGCTCGTTCCATTAGAATGAGCCGCACCTCCAGTCGGAGGCCCGTGGTCTCCTTTTAGCACCATAGTGAGATTGCGATTCACCTCCTGCAGCAGCGAGTCTGCGCCGTCCGGCACCACGAAGTACAAGCGGTCATGTGTAATTATGGCTCGCAGCTCTGTGCGGCCGAGAGACACCGTGATGGAGCCACAGCGCACAAATATAATGGGTTCGAGGCGGCCAGCAAAGAGCGGATCCACCTTTCTCACGTCCCGAGCCTTGAGCAATGCGTCGTTGCCCGTGAGCTTTGGCTGAGGCTGGCCAGGCGCCGCGCGTAGCCGCATCGGCGTCGAGACGGTGCGCGCCTCCTCGAGCAGCTCGCGGCGCGACATGTGGCGCATGAGCGGAGGGTTCTTTGAGTCCATCTGATACACCAGCATCGTCCGCTGGTAGTCCTTCATCATGTGCCTGCGTGCCTCAATGGCAGAGTCTGTGCCGCTTGCGCCAAAGGGCACAGCAAAGTGCACCCACTCACGGTGCTCATCGTGCGAGGCGACATGCTGGTCGTGCAGCTGGCCGGCCGGCGCGTCGCCGGCCAGCTCGCCTGCCGATTCGGTCATGCCAGCGGCGAGAAGAGGTGAGGTCAAATCTGTTATTGCGGCAGGGAGCGAGCGGGCGAGGGAGGGAGGGGCGGTGAAGGATGGGTGCGGGTCCTTGCCGTCCGCTCGAGCCGTGCGAGGGTGGCACCGCGAGAGAAGAGAAAGAGGAGTGAGAGAGAGGAGAATGGGCAGAGGCCGAGGCTCGACGGGGCGAGCGAGCGCTTCCCCCCCCCCTCGCCCCTCTTCCCCTCTTCCCCTCGCCTCACTTCCCCCAGAGAGCCCCCTTTCGTCTCTTCCCCACCCTTCCTTTCATTGTCCTCACCCCGCCCGCCAATTGCTCTCTCTCCCTCCCTCCCTCTCTCTCTCTCTCTCTCTCTCTCTCTCTCTCTCTCTCTCTCGCTCCCTCTGTCCCTTCCCCCCCCCTCTCCCTCTCTCTCCCTCCTCCTCTATCCCGTCACCACTCTCTCTCTCTCCCTCTCCCTCCCTCCCTCCCTCCCTCCCTCTCCTCTCCTTCTCTCTCTCTCCCTCTTCCTCCCCCTCTCCCTCTCCCCCTGTTTCCCCGCCCCCTCTCCCCTCTCCCCCTCCCACCTCTTCTTTCTCCCTCTCCTCTCTCCACCCCAGTCCCTCCTCCTCTCCCCCCCTTTTCCCTCTCTCTCTATTGCTTTCCTCCCTCCTCCTCTCTGCCTCTCCCCTTCCACAACCGACGGAGAACGAGACGAGAGAAGATAAAGGCCACCTTGTTGAAGAATAGCGTACGCGCACCTGTTCTGACACAGAGAGACAAAGAACAAGCGGAGAAAGAGAAGAGAGAGAGACCCACCACACCGAGGGAGAGAGGAGAGCGGGCACGGGCACCGAGGCGAGAGCTGCTCCTGTGAGCTCGCGGGCGGCGGCTCCGTCGCTTTCGACGGCACTCGCTCTTCCCCATGGCTGCAGTCGGCCGGGCGGAGCTCCTCGCCACCTTGTGGACTGTCTCAGTACTTCTCGGGTCGCGGCTCTTGCCTCCAATCTTTGGGACAGTCAAGGTGGCAGGTGCTCCACGGTGGCGCAGCGTCTCATCGCTGGTGACACAATGGACGGTCTTCCCATTGTGCTACTTGTGCGGTGGAGAAGTGGGCGAGCGCCTCTTCTGCTATATCTTTGCGCTGTACATGCTCATCGACTTTGTGGTCGTCAAGCTTGACTTCATCCTGATCCTGCACCATATTTTCTGCCTTGTGGGGCACGCAATCATTTGCGTTTACGAGCCGGAGGGCTTCATGCAATACTTTGCTGGCGTTGTTGCACTCGAGTTGGGCTCGGGCTGCATGAACCAGTATTGCGTGTATCCCAATTCAGCGCTCGGCGCGCCACTCTACGTGGTTGGCATGAGTGTCTCCAATCTCGCTGGCCTTTACTCTGCGTACCAGTGGAGCTTGCTCCCTGCATCTTTCTCGACAAAGGCATTTAACATCATCACGATTGTCGTTATTGTATTCATGCGCCAGAAATCGTGCTACAAGTATATCAGAAAGGGACCATACGCCCGCCACTGACAATCTGGACATCTGCATCTATTCATTTCCCTCTAGCCTCTATCTCAGGCTCATCTTGGACAACCTGTGCTTGTAGACTTCTCCTACACAAGTTGATTGCCATCGCTTTGCAGTGCATCAATCCATGCGCATGCGCGTTCGTCCTAGGTAGACGCAGACGCGGGTTCGGCTCCAACGTCGTTCCACTACGAACACCCTCCCTGAGCGTACGCCCCCCTTTATTCTGAATGTGAAAATCGTTGTGGCACCATCCACGCAAGCACGTGTAGATGCTACTCTGGACACTAGAATCGTTGGCCTACAACTAAGTTTATACTTGGTTCACACATGAGGGGGCACGATCCCCCCCTCTCTCCACTCCTCCCCTGCCGTGGGGAGAGAACCACCCACCCTCCTGGCATGCCTGATGGCTGCTTGCCAGGAGCACACTGCCTTGCTGACCCACTCTCCCACTGACAGCCACGCCTGGTTCGCTCGTCCTGGCCCATCGTGGCCAGCCCATCGCTCCAAGCCCCCCTCCCCCCCTGGTCGACAGGCAGACAGGTGCAGCGTGGGGGCCCCAGAGGCTCAGGAGCGCCAGCGAGGGAGAGGTAGGGGAGGCCAGGGCCCAGTCCGCCAATGCTGGGAGAAGACCACGCTTCTCGATGCTTGGGACCGCGACGTACAGGTGTCAGCAACCTCGCCATTTAATCCAGCTCTTCCCATCTCAAGCGCGTAAGGCGGGCGTAGACATACTCCTTCTCCAAGAGCTGCACGCATACGAAGATGGCTCACATCGCCGATCGTACAGAACGGCGAACCTCCTAGGCTGGCACTGGTTTGACTCGCCGGGAGAGCTAGCGGACCCGGCAAGCGGAGTAGCGATCGCGATTCGCGAAACGTGCGCCAGGGTGACCCCTAGAGTAGACTCCGTAGTGGAAATCATAAAAGGAAGATGCATAAAGGTAGATATCGAGATAGACGAAAAAACATACCGTATCATTTCCGTATACCTAAGCGCCAACCCGAGCCCGAGGGGCGCCCAGATAGAAAAACTTCGCCACGACCAACACGTAGCGGAAAGCATAAGTACCCCGACCCTAATGGGGGGCGACTTCAACTGCGTAGAAAACGTAGCGACCGACACGGCAGGCACGGGGCCGGCACCTTATGCCAATGTGCACGGGGACAAATGGAAAACCCTTATAAAAAACGCCGGCCTACAGGACGCACACAGAACCATGAAGCTGGGACCGAACGCAGGCTTCACACGCCTAGCACATACCATCCACACGAGAATAGACCGTCTATACCACAGCCGATCCACGGACAAATTCCAATGGCACAAGCTGGGGCCCAGTCCAGACCTGTTCACAGGGAGGGCGGCCTCCGACCACCTACCACTGCTAGCCGCGTTCGAGACGCCGTGCTACAAGCCAAACCGCAACTACGACCTGCCCATCGACGCAGAGATTATCCGAGAAGACGGAGCCGCGAGGGCGGTGGAACTCCTCTTCCGTAGGGCACAAAGCAACGCGCGTGGAGGCGGTGATCTAGCCGAGGAATGGGCGAGCGCAAAAGCGCTCGTGGCCACCTTCCTCAGGGAAGAAACGCGGGCCCGAAGAACGCCCACTATCCAATCTACACTGGAAAAAACAATCGCGACGCTTAACATAAAACTCATCAAGAAGGGGCCAGACGCAGATCTCACGAGGGAGATCGCAGAAACCAACCGCAAACTGGCGGACGAACGCGGCAAGACGCCCCTAAGACACCTCCCCATATACGCCAATCTCCGACGAGAAGACCTCCACTCTAGAGAATTCTTCAGAAAACTCAGACAACAAAAATGGAATGGAAACATCAAGGAAATATACAAGACCAATGACTGGAACAACCCCAAACACGACGACCAATCTACGACCACGACCGATGACGGTATCCGAAGAGAATTCAGAAGGTACTACGCCTGGCTGTACTCTCCCAAGGAATCGAGGCGAGAACCCGAACTGGAGATTACT
>CM030931.1:1726800-1754272 GCA_018136815.1 Isochrysis galbana
CTAGCCGACAGGCCCCTCACCGAATTCGACAAACGCCGATTGGAGGGGCGCATCACTGTAGACGAGACCACTCAGGCCATTCGAGAAATAGGCCCAGGCAAAAGCGCGGGCCCGGACGGGATTCCGGCGGAAGTATACAAGGCTCACGAAAAACTAGTTGCACCGATCCTAACAGACCTCTACAACCAAACTTTCGACACAGGCCTAATCCCATACACTATGAGGGAGGGAGATATCATCCTACTTTACAAAAAAGGAGACGCACGCGACCCTAGAAACTATAGGCCCATAACACTACTACAGAGCGACTACAAGATACTAGCCAAAATACTAACCAATAGGCTAAGCAAAGTAATTGGGAACATTATATCCGACAATCAACTAGGCTTCGTGCCTAGAAGATTGATCAGCGAAGCCACCCACCTTCTGCAACTGACAAGGCAGGTAGGGGGTACCGTGACCTGAGCGAAGATGAGTTGCGGGTGAGTGCTCGGCCCCAATGCGGCATTGTGCCTGTGCTCGCACGCCCGCGCAGCACGTCTCACAACTGCCGTGTGCACTCGCTCGCAGGCCGCACAGCGCTCGGGGTCAGGCAGCGTGCAATCGAGCGAACTTGTTGTGAATGTGGGTCACTACGGTCGTGTGCGCCTCCGAGATGGCCGCCTCGCTTCGCCCGCACTCCCAAGACAACGTCGTTGCACTCCCTGCACAGAAGTGTACGGCGAGGTTGGGGTGAGGAGAGGGAGAGGGAATGCGTAAGCAGGTGATCTGATGCACAAACCTGCGGTCCTGAAGCGCCGCAGGGTGATGAGAGCGGCCTCTTCTCCGCTGAAGACATGCCCTCCGCGAAGCCGAAAGCCAGGCGGGAGCTGCAGTGCTTCGATGAATCGCGGCAGATCAGCCAGCCGGATACCGAAGCGCGCGTAAATGTCGCGCGTCAGTACCTCGTCGCTGCCGCACGCGGCCGCTGACTCTCGCGCCAGCCGAGCGAGCGACAGCCGCTCTGGCCCAATGTGCGAGCGCGTGACGCGCACCAACGGCTCTGCGCGGCAAAGACGAGGAGCGCTGCCTCGATCGCACGCGGTCGCGCCGTGGCGCGCAGTCCCGAGCCGTCCAATCCCCTCTGCCTGCGCCGTCTCCACCTCGCAATGCACACCTGCAGGGCTAGGGCGAGGCGAGCATCCTCCACCTCTTGCACTGTGAAGGGGCGCGTGGGCATCTCGCGGGAGGGGCCCAACAGTGCGCGCGCTCTCTTTCAACCACTTGTTGGAACCAAAAAGCGAGTTTACATTTTGTGGAGCAGTTGCAAGAGCCCTCCACAGAACTATTTCAGGCCCGTTCTTTCAACCTTCCTAAAACCCCGCAAAAGACCTCTAGAGCTCTAGAGTAATATTTTTTGTTTGAGTAACTTGTAGCGTACTCGTACACCCGGACAGAAGGTAGAGCCCAGCCTGTGTGAACGTTGTTTACGATAAAGACTCGAAACACTCCTTTTTCGTCGTGGCCGTCCACCAACCACACCCTCTGCCTGCCCCCCCCCCCCGCCCTCGCGCAGCGTAGCCCCATCCCATGTCGGACGCGGCCGAGGGACGCAAGCGGCGCCGGGAGGAGCGCGACGACGAGCAAGAGGACGGAGAGGAGGGTGAGGCTAGCTGCTCTGAGGGCGAGGAGGGCGAGGACGAGCGCGAGGCCGACTCGTCCGGGGAGTCAGAGGAGGAGGAAGAGAGCCTCTTTGTAGCGTGCCAAGAGGGTGATCTCGATGCCCTTGAGGCTCTAGCAAAGGATGGAACTCTCGAGGTCAACCGGCGCGACAAGGAGGAGGGCGATCTACCACTTTCGGTGGCGTGCCGCTGGGGACATCTCAATGTTGCCAAGTGGCTGCATGAGAAAGGGGCGGACCTCTTCGCCGCAAACGAGGCCGGCGAGGCACCGATCCACGAGGCCGCTATCAATGGCTCGGTTGAGGTGCTGCAATGGCTGCTTGCGGGGCTCGGGGATCGGCGCAAGGCAGAGATAGATCGGCGGACCGACTCCGGGATGACGCCACTCGGGTTTGCCTGCCTCCGAGGCAATGTTGCGGCAGCCAAGGCCTTGCACGATGCCGGCGCGTCACCCAGTGTCATCGACGCCATGGATCACTCCTTGCTCCACCTCGCCTGCTCCAATGGGCGCATCGAAGCGGCCGAATGGGTTTTGAGTGTCATGCCATCGGTCGGTGGTGTGAGCTCGCTGGACAAGCGCGATGCTCATGGACGAACCGCCCTAATGCTCGCTGCTGGAGAGGGGCGGCTCGAGACAGTTCGTTGGATCGTTGAGCAGGGAGGTGATGTCAAGCTTGCAGATGATGGGGGTGACACCGCCTTGCATTATGCAGCCGCGTTCGGCGATTCCTCGACTGCAATCTGGCTGATCGAGAATGGCGCACCAGCCGATGTCACAAGCAAGGCAGGCAACCTTCCCTTGCACCATGCTGCCCAAGCGGGAGCTCAGGATCTAGTTCAGAAGCTGCTATCTGCGGGATGCGCCATCGGAGCACGTAATGGTGATGGAGACACACCTTTCTTACTGGCATGCTTTGGTGGGCATGTCGAGCTCTGCCGAATGCTCGCTGAACTCAAGGAGCCTGTTGACGTCGTGAACGATGACAAATGCTCCGGGCTAGTACAAGCATGTGCGGCTGGGAAGATTGAGGTGGCCAAGTGGCTGCTCCCACAGGCGCGTGCTTTGCTCGAGTTACCTGACGCTCGTGGGGCCACACCGCTAGTCCACGCCTGTGAACAAGGGCATTCAGAGGTTGCGACATGGTTGCTTGAGGAAGGAGCGGCACCACTTGCTGTCGCTGCCACCGCAGCTCGAGAGGCCGGTCTCACACGCTTGGCAAAACAGATTACTGCTGCTATGAAGAGCATCTAATGCGTGGAACGTCAAGGCAAGATCATTCGCCACCACTTCTCATCTGTATGCCGGGGAACATCTGGAATACGGAGACGCGAAACGCAGCAAACACCATCGTATAGCTTGAGCGTTGACTTGTTCATCTTCACGTGTCCCTCCTTGGCTGGGCATGCCTTATCTATACGGCTGGGGTGCCGTGCACTGGGTGCGGGTGGGAATGCTGTGAGTGGAAGTTCTTCCATTGATGGTTGCCCCTTCTTCTTGTTGGTAATTGGAAGAAAAGGGAGCACCAGATGAGAGTTTCTTTCATGACTAGCTGCGCGCTTGCTTTCTCTCCATGGCTACGTACCGTGACTAGGATGTGAGAATCAGTACGTACGTCCCATGGAAGGGGGCCAGGAAAAAAAAAAGCGCGAACCTGAGGTCCATCAAATGTCCACAGTCCGTTTTTACAATAACAATAATCCTCGAACGGTGCAACCCCACGACCCCGAACAACGCTAACCCATTAGAGCTAGGATCGTCGGAAAAGACGCGACCAATATTAGGCCATTAGGCCTGCCCAGACCCCACTATCTGGACCGGGCCAAGGTAGCGCGCACCTAGCACCTAGGCCGGACCCCGGAAACCAAACAAAAATATAAAAAGAAAGGAAAGAAGGGGGAAAGGGGAAAGGGAAGTGGTGGGGCGAAGGGAAATATAAGGGCGGTGTTTGTCAGTGGAGAGGTAGCATATACCGCACTCCTACACTCCTAGTAGTAGGTGTTTGGCCTTGAATCTTCAGATGTTTTTTTGAATGCCGCCAGGGGTGGTGGATTGCGACGAAGCACCGGCGCGCGGCGGGCGCGATTGAGGGCGTGTGGTCATCGGGGAGGTGTATATGCTGGCCATGTGTTTCCAGGTGCCTGAATTTACCGGGAGTCTATCGCTCCACCTCGTTGGTCCGCTTGTCCGCTTTGGCTTGGGCTCGTGGTCTCGTGGTTTAGTGCCTAGTTTTTGCGGAGGGCATTCGTCAGGTGGCTCACTTCCGTCTTGTCTAGCTAGTGGTGTGATCCCATCGAGGGTGTATTCATCCGGTAGCGGGAATTCAAGTGTCTTGTTTCCCTTGTATCCGTCGCCCCATTTGGTCGGGGGGTATTTGTCAAGGTCAAGGTCGGCAGGTGGGTCTTGTATTCGATTACCAATTATGGGTGTGCCTAGCTAGGTATGATAGTTCGACCTCGTACCAGACGCCTTGGCCTTGGCGAAGTAGGAAGTATTCTCCTCCTTCGCTGATGCGGATGTACGGTGGTGGATCCTTTTGCTCCTTCGCTGGTTTTGGGCTGTTTATGTCCGTTGGTTCCGTGGTTGTGGGTGTCGGGCTAAAGGTGGGCTGTATTTTATTATGGCTCGGCATAGGCAATTACTAGTTGCCAAGCGTCTAGGAATCTCCCTTTGTGGATGTATTCGCCTAACAACTAACAACCAACACATAAAACAACTTTACCTTCCCCAACCCCGCCCCCCTCTTGATTGCTATCGGAATTATGGCTTGAAGTGATACTAGTCAGGAGGGGCTCTTTGTCTAAGGGCACCAAACGCATGTTCCTGGACCCCTCCGCCGCGACGTTGTAGAGCCGTCGATTTTACGTAGTAGTATGAAAGGGGGTCCGCAGTACAGTTCGCGATGCGCAGCAATGAGTGGGCATCGCCGTGATATTCATCAACGTGCTCGTAATGAGAAGTTCTGCATGTAGACTACGTTACCTTCCAGGGGAAGCCACCTTCTCTCTTCTCGTCGTTGCGCGGAGGGCACGCTAGGCCAAGAGAGCCGTGGCGGACGCCGGAGTTGAGGCCACTGACGAAGGGTGACGCGGGACTGCGGTGCTAGTAATATGCAAATCTTCCATTTGCGCCGCCCTGAGATTATGCGCTTGCTGCCTATCGTTGAGTGCCGGGGCGAATGAGCTAGCGATTGTATGAGGATACACTTGTCCACATCCGATCGTTGGCACGCGGGAATAGCATCCACCAAGTGAACGAGAGGCATCGGCATCAATTCTATTCCTTGGTGCAGCATCCCTTGTGGCACACGACCCGCACCCAAGATGTCCCACGCTGCAGCCGTGATTGGTGCTGCTCGCAACGCGAGGTTGAGCTTGTAACCGAGAAGCGATGCGAGAGGAGCTATTCTGAAGCGGAATGCTCGGGTGAAGGATTATTCGCTGCTTTGACATCTCACGTGCGGGTGTCTCGCGACTGAGTGATGGTGGTCGGCTCGCTGAAGACACGTGATCAGCCGGACGGCCGCCCGCAAGCACAAGGGGTGAAACCTGGCCACCCGAACGTCCGACCGCGCAAGATACTAAGGCTCGTAAGCTTACCACCTCTTGCTCATCCGCTGAAGCAAACGCCTCTTTGGGGTGGCTTTTCGAAGGGCATCTACCGTTCCCAATTTCAATCTCATTGGCAGTATGGCTTCCGACGTGTGATTGAGGGGGATGGAGCGACTGAGGCCCCGGTTTCGACATGTCCGACGCTGGCGCGCAGGATGGACGCGAGCGAGATGGAGCGGCGGAAGCGGCAACGCGCGTCCCATGGTTTATTCTCGGATGAGATTCGGGAGCAGACGCCGCGGAAGAAGTCGAGGTTCTCCGATGCCTCCCGGCGCTCGGACAACGCGTGGGACGGTCCACGGGATGTTCTCGAGCTAGGGGGGCACCAAAGGTTGGAGGCGCTTGCGCGTCCCGCTGTGTAGCTGCATTGGTACCACAATTTGACGAAACGCGACGGGATCCAGCGAGCGACTGGTTGGTGTAGAGTGCACGCGAAACTTCTAGATACTCATTGTATCTGAATGCAACGGGAGAGGTGAGGAGATTAACGGCACAGGAAATGATGTCGGTCACGGGGAGCATTGCGAATGTAGACCTAGGGCCTTTTGTGCGCGCACTTTTCATTCTGTTGACTAGTGGGGGCAGGGCAAATCGTATCAAATCCAAGCCGATCCGCATGGTGATGCTCATAGTCAGCACGGAGCGCTACGAGCCGTTCGCGCGCGGAAGGATCGAGCCTACGCCCTGCCTTTTTTAATATCCGCATCTCGTCACGCGACCACGAGATCATCTCCATCGTACCACGGAGCACCTTAGATTTGACGTTTTCATCCAACGGCGAATCACATGTGAAGGACGGTGAATGATTCACTTCGAGGAGAAATGGTCGCATTTTGTGATCGATGATGACGTCAAACCCTAGCAACTCAAAGCAAGTGGAGCCTGAGTCCTCTGCACGCTGCCGGCACGTATAGTAAGTGTGGAGTAGGTGAGGCTGAGTCGAAATGATTGTCTTCACGCAGAGCTCTTGGATTTCCTACGTAGCGGCGGGAATACGACAATACGATAAGCAAAGATTGGTGCGTGCGCACTCCTTGAGGCCCAGTCCACAAGCCTTTTGGGAGTTGCCAAGCCCACTAGGTATACTCTTGGGCAACAAGGCGGTGACGCTCTGCGACCGATCTTTTCCTGTCGCCCTCCCTCGAGATCTAACAACGCACGAAGCTCACTTCCTGTTTGACCAGCACGCTAAGACGTTTGAAATTCGCCTCAGGCTCGCCTCAGTCATTGTAGACGCACCTGCCATAAGAGTTCTGTGTTCGCCCCCTCAGCCTTGAGATCACGCATGACCTCCGTGACAAGCCGCTTGTGCGCGCCGTCATCACCGGACGCCGATGTTGGCTGGTGGAAATCCTCCGCGTTCTTGTTGATGGCATAGTTTGTGAGGTGCTTGCAGAGATCGCTGAGGTTTGAGCCGTTCAAGCCATATTTTTGAGTGCAGATGCGAACCTGATCAGTGTGTGGAAGGGATGGGCGCGGCTACGCGGTAGTAGTGAATGTGCGCGGGGTGCCATATACACCAACAAAGGCACATGACATGACGTGAACTTTGCAGACACGGGCTTGAAAGTGGCCAGCACTACTAGGTAGGTGAGAAGCCACACCAGCCCTTCACGGAAGAGGTAGATCCGCAGAGGCTGGAGTGACGTGAGCAGGACGTAGATCCGGAGGTCGTATTTGTAGCCGTCAAGGAGATGTGGCCGGTGCATGTATCGCTGCACGATATTGGGCTCTTGCGGATCGATGTCACTGAGCGAGCGAGTGATCATAATTCCAGTGCCTTGCGCACCTTTCGAAGGCTTGACAATGAAGGTCTTGTGACCCTTCTTGTTATCAAATTCCTTCTTAAGCTCCGTGTAGTCGGCGGGCAGCATGAATGTGCGAGGAAAGAATTTGTAATCCTTGCCCACGGCCAGCAGCATCTTGTTGAGGTTACGCGCCGTGCCCGCCTTGCGTACCAGCTCAAGCATGCCTGGGAAGTGATTGATCCGTTGCATGCGGCTCATGCGCATGATGCGTTCGAGAGAGACGCTAGTGTCCGACCAGCAGACGTTGTAGTGGACTGGTTCGTCCTCACCCGGCGTGGCCACCGTGATCGACCAGCTCATCCCCTCCGCCTGCCCACGCACCTCCTCATATTTACTGAGAAGCAATGCACGCAGCCGGCGTGTGCGCCGCAGGTCAGCTGGCTTGGATGCGCTCACCGCGGCCTCCTCACCCTGCTCGGCGCCCTCCTCCTCCTCCTCCTCCTCTTCCTCGTCTGGCGCAGCTCTCGCGCCCATCGAGCCGCCCAGGCTCCGCGAGAGGAGGAGAGAGGGAGAACGGTGTGTGAGTAGCGAACGCGGCGCGCGCGGCCCCAACGAACGGCGCAAGTGGCGGTTCTTGTCCAGTTATTCAACCATCGAGTAGCGAGTAAACCATGGCATAGCAGCATAGCAGCGCAGCATAGCAGCGTACTTTTCCCCCACAGATACTATGGGCTATCTATGGACACAACTTATACTACAAAACTCGTTTGGACCACAGCACTTATTTATAGAAAGGGTTGTAACCGGATCGGGTCTGACTACACCAAAGCGGCGGATTGGTCCACCCACGAAGAACGAAGAACCAATCGCCAATAATCGCCAATTGAGCGGCGAAGCTGCTTTATGCTTATGCTTTATTTTTATTTCGCCAACACCAACACCAACTCTCAACACTATTTACTGTTCCCGATAGCACAGGAGGAAGGCGAGGAACAGGCCATCGAGAATCGGTACTCACCGTCTGCCACTGGAGACCCACTGCACCCAGCCCCTAGGTAGAGCACGAGGGGACGAGCCGCAAGGCAGGTGGAGGGGGAGGGAAGGGAAGCGGGCGAGGCTGCGTAGATACTGTGCAGGGTCGCGCGCGCGGCGAGATTATTAAGAAGTTTTTTTTTCAACACTGTTTACTGTTTGCAGTTGCAACACCAAAACACATAGACATATATAGCCCGGTCACTCACTAGGGGGGTGCGGAGGGCACCATTTGTAATGGGCAAACGAAGGCCTACATCTACATAAGCTCCCTATATATAGGTTCCGGTATGGGAGATCAGCAAAAAAACGGGGGTCTTCCGGCAAAATTTTCGAAAAATACCCGATTTCAGGCCTCTGACAGCCGTGCGGAATTATATTTCAGGCCCCTCTAGTATTATTATAACGATGGCAACTAAGTTTATACTTGGTTGACCCATGGGGGGGCACGAGCCCCCCCCTCTCTCCACTCCTCCCCTGCCATGGGGGAGGAACCACCCATCCTCCTGGCACGCCTGATGGCTTGCCAGGAGGCCACTGCCCTACTGACCCACTCCCTTCCCCACAGGCTCGCCCCATTCGCCCATCCTGGCCCCTCGTGACCAGCCCATCGCTCCAACCCCCCCTCCCCCCCTGGTCGACAGGCAGACAGGTGCAGATTGGGGGCCCCAGAGGCTCGGGAGCACCAGCGAGGGAGAGGCAGGGGAGGCCAGGGCCCAGCCCCAGCCTCCTCTGCCCCCTGAGCTGGCCTCCAGGAGCCTCCAAGGGCCGCCACAGGGCAGCTGGAGGCCTGCCGCAGGCGCGCCATCGCGCGTGCCTGCAGGAGAGGGGAGAGAGCGCGCGGAGAAGGGGGTGGGCGGAGCGAGAGCTCCGCTCACCGGAAAATAGGTAAGTCCCGCACCTGTTTACAGGATAAGTCGGGGCTGAGGCCGCCGCCCACTCGGAGACACAGGAGGAAGGGGGGGAATGATCACCGGGGGGAGGCGCGGGCCACCGGACCATATCTAAGCCCTTCACCCCTATCCCCCTAGTAGTGCACGGGGGGAGTCGCCTTATGGCGGGGGGAGAAGGGCCGGGGGAGTGGGGGTGTAGAAAGTTCTCCTACGTGAGTAGAAAGTAGAGGGTCCACGGCCGCGGGTGCGGTGAGACTATTAAAAGGTTTATTTTATTATTATAACGATGGCCTTCATGCGCGCCTCTCGCAGCGAATAAACACGAAACCATGGGCATCGGCAGCTGACCCTGACCAAAGACCAAAGATCCAAGATCCTGGATCTTGGTTCCATACGTACGCACAGCAATATATTTTCACTATTATGTTTTCATGGACTTGAACGTATACGTAGGTATCGCAAAAACTAATAAAGACGCTAAACGCTAAAAACACCAAGGCCGCGCGGGGGCCTGGTGTCCTCGAGCAAGGGGGAGGAGCGCGGGGGGGGGGGGGGGGGGGGGGGCTCTGGCTCGCCCAAATATGCAGAAATATGTAAGAATAGCTCGCTCACAAAAACTGGCCCAAATATGTTCCTAAATAATTACATATTTTGGCCGGGCCCTAGGTACCGTCCGCGATACTGAGGGTGGTGGCTCTCGCTCGGCGCTTCCTTCACTCCAAAGAAGAGATCACTCCATTCCTGTTTCAACTCAGCATCGAGAGACCCCCCACCCCCACCACCGTCCACATGTCCGCGTGGGTCGCTCGGACTCTAGCCGCCTATGTATGGCATCGTCGCACCACAGTTCGCTTATTTGGGACATTCTCTCCGTTCCGGTGCGTCATCGGCAATAGAGGCTCTACGTGTTCCCAGGGCCAGGGCAGATTGGCTGGGCGGCTGGGCCCCTGGGACCGCCACCAGAGACAAGCACTACATTGACCCGACCATAGGACCGACGTCCGCAGCGTACGCTCTTTTCGGTTGGCTCCTCGACCACCGTTACTCAGTCCAAGACCCAAGACGAATGAGTTCTGAGCCGCCCACAGCGGTGGACACCTCTTCTCTTCTTCATTCCGTCGCATGCGCATGCGACGAGGGGTGTGATTGGCATCTTGACTCACCCCGGATAGGAAGGGAGCTGCTAGCTAGTGCGAATGTGGTGTTTCACAGTAACCCCCGTTCACACTGCGTCGAAGCTCTGGACTTCTCTCTCCGGCCTTCGCTCTGCCTACTCACCCATCCCATTGTTAGGCCGTGCGCGTGCCTTAGGAGAATTCAATATTGTCCTTTACCTTTAAGGCATCTTGACTCACCCGGATAGGGAATTGCTAGCTAGTGCGAATACCAAAATTGGCGGAATGGACGGGGCTGAAAAATTACTAGACCTTAGGTTGCACCGTCCTCCCGCAAGCCGTACCGGGAACCAAAGGAGAAAGAAGAAGCAAATTGATTATTGAGCAACCAATTGCCGTGCGTTTGCGCTACCAATACCCAAAATCGGGACACAACATACATCACAGAATCGCACGCCGACTTGCCGTCATGGCCCATTATGACGTTGTGCATCTCTAATGTGCTCCTCGACTGTCGCGAGGGCCATCTAGTCAAGAGGTCAGGAATAAGAAGGGGGTGGACGGACACGCAGCGCCGACCACTAGCAAAATGCAAAGGCTAGACCGCTTCGAACTCCTGGTGCTAACCGCAGGACCAACTACGTTCCAACGGGATGGCAATGATGGTGATTGACATTTGGGCTGCCCCCAATGGCCTATCATGCGCCTCAGGCCCATCATGCGCCTTGCGCCGCGAGTTGTGACTGAACGAGCTGTAGCACGGAAGAGATCAGGTCGGAATTCATCGCACGCACTGACGCCCGGCACATGCCAGCGGCAGCGTTGACTTCGAGCCGCATCAGGACTGAAGTGTCGTCGCTCTGGGGTTGCGCATGGCCCTTTGTGACAATCCAACCGGCCACCACATAGTTGGCTGCGTTTGGATCCACCCCATTTAGGACAGCCATACGCAAACCGGTAGATGCCACACGCTCTACCTCTGCCGGAGGCAAGGGCGAGGTCTTCAGCTTAAATATCTTTTGAACTTCTTTGCCCTCGAGTACCTTCCATCGCCGGAAGAAGTCTGGGCCGTCTACCTTCAGGGGCGAGAAGAACTTAGACGGCGGGACCGGCATGCGTAAGAGGAGCTGCACCGGCGCGGACGACGACATGAAGCGGACTGAGAGCTGCGGGGGCTCGCCGAACGGCTGCATGCACTCGATCATGCATGTCTGTTGCAGCTGTTGACGTGGCGCTAATGTTGACGCCAGCGGCGAAACTTGGATGTTGAGCTGGCTGCAGGGCGAGAGCATTGTCGCAAGATTCCTGAAGCGATGAACCGGGAGGAAAAGGTTGCCAACCCATCACTGCGCCAAGGAGCGATATAGTCGGCTGGTGACAGAACGCGTGCGATCCCCAAAGCCCCAAAGCACGCCCCTCTTCCCTGGTACGCGCTGCGGAGAGGCATACATGAGCGGAAATTGCGTCTTGTTGCCAAAGAAAAGTCCGAGCCGCCCTTGGTGACCTTGAAACTCCATCTTAACGCCGATTTGGATAGTCGCGTCCTCAAAGAGCACCCCGTCGTTGCGCATACATAGCAAGGTCCACTGAGGCGCCGGTGCTCCCGCAGGCGGCGCCGCCGGGCCCGCCCCCATCCCACCCAACAAATCGGCGGCCCCCGCTTGCGGCGGCGGTGGCGAGGGCGACCCGTTACCCATCAAACCCAATAAGTCGCCCGCAACCGAAGAGGGTGTCGCCGTCGGCGGTGCTGTACCAAGCCCACCCAGATCGAGGCCGCCGAGAAGATCTGCAGCGCTCGAGGCGGCAGGCGCCACAGGAGCCGGCTCGTCGAGCCCGCCAAGCAAATCCATCGCAGGCGGGGGCGCCGCGTGAGAGGGGGGAGGGGCGGGAGCCTCCGCTGCTGCACGGGACTCAACGCGCGGGGCCGTGCCTGCCTCCTGCTGGCTTTTCGAGGTGAGCGTCTTCTGGACGACGGACTCGCGTTCAGTAAAGTGGGGCATCATCTCTAGAACAGTGCCCTTGACCTCAGTGAGGTTGGGGGCAGAGAGTGAGATGTATTCTGCCGCGCGTTGCTGGACCTCCTGATCAATCGCGGCTGAGTACTGGTGCATGATCTCGGCGACTTGCTGCGACACTTCTGGATAGGTATGCGCAAGCTTGACGTACGTGTTTAGAAGAAGAGCGCGCACATCGGGCTCGGACGAGGTGAAGTGCCTGTGCAGCGCTGCCAGCTGCTGGGCTGCACTAGATCCTGGACGGTCTGCAATCATATGTCCGAACTCTCCTAGGACATACCCCGTCACCTTCAGGAGCGTCTTATGTGGGAACCGCTCCTCCTTCAGTGAGCGCCACACCACCCCAGTTGCGTACTTTTGCAGATCATCGCCTTGGTTTGTGACGATCTGGACGACACGATACCAGATCTCATCAGCGACATAGTCGCCCGCCGATTTGATGAGTTGGATGATGACATCGACGTACCAAGCGTGGTCAGTCGCGAAACGCTCCGAGAGGATGGCGATCTTCAATACCAGCTCCTCCTTGATCCCCGCGTCGGCGGACGCCAGGTATGCGAGCAGCTCCGAAACTGTCTCTTTCACGCTGGAAGTGTCGCACATGGCGTAGACGAGATCGAGCGCGCGGCGCCGGATGGAGATGTCGGGGTCCTTGAGGGAGAACAAGATGGTCGACTGGTGCTTCTTGAGCCCATCTAGTGTCTCAGGCTGGAGCTGCGAAAGGCGCGCCATTGTCTCGAGGCCCAGATAGCGGATATTCGCTTCTCGGATGGAGATAAAACGGCCGAGCAAATTAATACACTGCTGCAGCATCTCGCCGTGCGAGCCCAGGTGGATGCTAAGATTGATCGCCTCAAACAGGACCGCATGCGTGGCGTTGTTTTTGTTCACGTTCTTCGTCACCTCCGTGCCAGTGATGATCCGTTGGAGGACCTCCGAGACGCGAAGCTTGAGCGCGTGCTCAGCTGGGGGTGGGAAGTATTGCAGAACGCGCAACAGCTTGATTTGGAGCCAGGGAGTAGGGATGCCATAGTAGAGGTAGTCGTTTGAGTAGTCACGGTTCAGCACTAGGCGCGTAAGCGTGCGCGCTGCCTTGGGAGCGGCGCCCTCCCAGCCCGTCGGATCATGTGCCAGGATGCCGAGCACAAGCGATGTTACAGATGTGAGAACGCCAATGTTCTTCTCATCGAGGAGCTGTAGGATCTTGTCAGACCACTGCTCGGCGGGCAGAATGTCTGGAGACTTGCGGAAGAGGCGAAGAGTTGTGAGTGCGGCCTTCTTGCGCACGTATGTCTTGGTGATGTTGTTGGTGAGCAGCTTCAGCACGTCGGAGCTCAGGGTCTCCGCGAACTCCTTCCCGCCCACGTTGCAGATTGCATTGAGGGCCTGCGAAACAAGCAGATGCAAACATTGGTCAGCATGCGCACGCTTGACACACTGCCCCATGACGCACGTTCGGATTTCGCGAGTTCTTGCTCCGCAGCGGGCCCACGCACCAGGCACACAGCATTGTCCTGTCTGCTGATGAGGTCGACGCGGATCGAGTTGATGATGAGCCGAAGCAGCTCATCCCCCTCACGTAGCATGAGCGCGCACCACGCGTAACCGACGGACTTCTCAGAGTACTTCTGACTCGAGATGAGGTTGACAGCCTCCATGTGCCCAAAATCCACTTCGTAGCCCAGCATGTACATGTAGAGGATCTTCCACACATACTTCTTGCGATTGTACCCGTTCATGTTCGTTTCCGAGGTAAACTTGGATCGAATATGCGCCATCTCCTTCTCCACGCGTTTCTCCTCCTGCTCTTTGGTGCTGCAGTTGCGCAGATCGGAGATGAACACCGTCAAGCCACGCATAGCCATGGCTGCCCGCTGCGCGCTGCAAGCCTGCAGGATGGAATGGGGAGGAAAGGGGGCAGGAGGTGGAGAGTGAGCAGCTGGTCTGAGAGCGCACAGGCCTGCCCGCGCTGGCCGGTGTGATCTCTCCAGCGTCTGCCGCAGCCCGCGGCTAGTATGTTGAGCCCCCCCTCTCCCCCCGCCACCCCCAAGCCCCCTCCCCCCCCCTCCCGCTGCACCCCCACCCCCTTTCCCCAGGCCGAGCGGCCTTGTCAGGCGCAAAGAGCTGGGTGAGGCGGCTGGGCTCGGCCCACGCCTCGTCGCGCGCTCCCTCCGCCCCACTCCTCCCTCCCTCCCTCCCTCCCTCCCTCCCTCCCTCCCTCCCTCCCTCTCTCCCTCCCTGCCTCCCTCTCTCTGCCCGTCTTTCTCACCCGCAGAGCCGGCGCGGCTGGCTCAGTGCGGCGGTCACCCCCGACAGCCGCGAGCAGGGGAGGGGCTGGGGTGGGAAAGGGGAGGGGAGGAAGAGAAGAGAGGGAGGAGGAGAGAGGAGGAAGGGGGCGGGGGGGGGGGGGGGGGGCGGGGGGCCAAGGGGGAGCGAGAGATAGGAGGAGGAGAGGAGGGGGGGAAAAGCAGGGAGGGGGGGGGGGGGGGGGGGCGGGGGAGCGCCGGCGGGCGGGGGTCTGCTTTCTCCTCTCTCTCTCTCCTCTCTCTTCTCTTCTCTTGCAGCGTCTCTCCTCTTCCCCCCCCCCCTCTCTCTCTGGGCGATTGTACAATTTGTACTCCACCCTCCTCTTCTTCCTCTCCTTAGCCAGAGTAGTCCGTATTACAAAAGGTTTACTACTCTAGTAGGTTTGTTGCAGGCATGTCCCGAGAGGCGAGCACGCTCTTCGCCACCATCACGTACCCGTGGCCCTTCCTCTCTACAAAACAATACCGCGATCGCATCACCCTCGGCCACCCCGCGCGAGGCGCGCTCATTCTCTCCTGATACATCTTATATATGGCCCGATCTAAAAAAGTACGCCATTGCTACTCTCTTCAGCTCTGCAGCTCCCTGTTGTCGAAAAAGCGAGCTTTCTTGACGAGGGAGTTGAAGACAATAGCGAGGGCGTATTAGGGCGGTCAAACACTATTTTAACCTCTAAAGGTGTAAAAATGAAAAAGTCAGGATTGATACAAGACGTCGGCCTTGACGATCATAGTGAGGGACTCCAGGGGGTATACATTTAAAACCTGTAGGAACCCTCGTCCGGCCGCAGCCGCTGCGCGCTCTCAGCCGAATGTGGTCAGCTGGGTGGCTGGCGCTCGTCTCTCTCTCGTCGGTGCGCGTCCGAGAGCCTGCGCCTGTCGGACCCGAGCCGACTGTTTGCTCGGAGCTATCTGATGCGGCTTTGCTCCAGGCGCGTGGCGCACTCACCTCGTTTTCGACGCCTGACCTTACGTTTGGGCTCTTCCTTCCTGCCTCATGGCAGACGCCGCACGCTTCTGCAGCCTTGCACCCTGTCCTCGTCTTCCTGCACGGACGAGGGGAATCGGGGGGGTTTGCAGTGTCGTACGCACAGTCACTGCCTTGGCTGCTCGTCAGCGGCAACAACGAGACGTTCGCGCGCTCCTTCCCTTTCATTGTGGTTGCGCCTCAATGTCCGTGGCGCTGCGCTGTCGCGAACGAATGGCTATCTGAGACGCTACAATCGACGGCATCTATGGTATACAAGCTGCTGCCGCGCCTAGGCGGCGATATTCAGCGCATCTATCTCGCCGGCCAGTCCATGGGCGGCAACGGTGCATGGATGTTTGCCGCCCAACAGCCCCGCTTTTTTGCCGCGACCGTCATTGTGTGCGGATACGCTCAGCAACAAGAAGCTGATGCTGGGGCGATGCGCGTGGCACGCAGCCCGGTTGCAGTATATCATTCGGCTGACGACAGCGTAATTCCTGTCGCTGCGGCCGACTTGATGGTCGATTCGCTTCGTCGTGCGCAAGCCAGCAGATCCAGTGGAAAGGCATTCTTTAGCTTCGGAGATATGGCGAGGAGGCCTCATGCGGGCTGCATCCCCGGTGTGCATGGATGCATGGTTCGATATGTGAGGTATGAGACTGCTCCAGGTCCACCCATGCCGGAGTATGAGCACCTGATTGGCCACGGCTCCTACGAGCTGGCTTTTCGCGATGCTGATTTGTACTCTTGGCTGCTCGAGCAACGGTGTGAAAAGTGTGGACGCAACGGTGGGGGGATGGGCGAAGCTAGTGGGGGCGATGATGTTGTGGCGCCAGCACCCTGGAGGCCCCTGGACAGCTCAAGCGATCACAGGCTCTGAGTTGGCAGCAAGGAGACTCAACCGATTTCCTATTTGTGTAATCGGGGTCAATGGGGAGGCGCGAGGCGCCTCGTTCCCTCCCCACCGGGCACTAACTCTCCTTGGTGGGGGGCCGTCATTCACCCACATGCTCTGTTGGTGAGTGCAATAATAACATAATTAATGTGATATGCTAGCCAACCCCACTAAAAAATCTTCTTGAAGGTGTCCGCTACGCTATCACGTGTACTCCCCCCTTCGAGATCACCATTTGACATCGCCTTTGCCTCCCGGTCAGCCGGTTCCGTCCTAAATTATAGGACCGCGTCCTACCCACGATTGCTCCATGCATTCGTAGGACTCTGGTCTTTGTGCCTCAAGGATAGCTTAAGTCGAAATTTCTGGGCTTCCAACCAACTAGACCAATTCATCTTCCCCTCCCATACATGCTTAGCTCTCCCCATCTCCCCATGGCCAAGCCTGTAGAGCTAGTAGTCTTCACCAACTTTTGCCCCACCTGCCGTGCGTGGTGCAGCACTTCCGGGGTGCGCCCAAGTCGGAGGACTTTTCTTTTAGCCCTTTGGAGACAGTATAGCAGCAAAACGGACTCTTGGACCTCTAAACCAAGCTAAGGCATCACTGAAGGTCTCAAAGAGGGTAATAAAAACTGCATTCCATCTCCTCAGGACATGATGGGAGGAGCTCATCATCATGGATTATTGGTGGCTTCTTGCATTCGTAGGAGGACAGGTCTTGTTTGTCCACCAGACGACCAGGATTGCGCGAGCAAAAAAACAAAGCTCTTGAGGGAATGGTGCTTTGGTGCTCTATCTAGAACTAACCAAGAGAACATAGAACATCCACAAATTAAGCCAAAAGCCCATGGTTAGGCCAGAATACCACCAAATGCTTGTGTTTCCCGGGTGTCGGCGATCGTTTACGTCCTCATGGCGAGGCACGAGGAGAAAGTGTACCATGTGCTGTTTTGCGCATGGCTGTGGCTTTTGCTCGGGGCGTGGGGTTGTGGTCGGGTCCGACGTACCCGTGTTCGCGGGGTGGCATTTGCCGTGCCCCGTGCCCCTCCGTTCTGCCGTGGGGTGCCCCCCTTCCGCGAGCGAGATGTCGTCGGTAGAGAAGCCGAGCAGCTCGCCCTCGTCCACGCCGACGCTCCACACGCGGCAGGGGTCCCCCAGCTCCATCCCGTTGCTCTGCCCGTCGCTGTCCGTGTCCGCGAGGCAGAGAGAGGTGGTCCACGCCCTGCCTTCGTCGCGGAAGGCGAATCGGAAGGCGGCGTGCGTCGGGTTGTTGACCTTGTGCCCCGTGCCCTTGCCGTTGACGCGTCAAGTGCCTCGAGGGAGTTCGTCCCGCTTTCGCAGAGGCGCACGCAGCGCAAGAGCGCCATGTACGCCAATCGGATCCTCCTGGGCCCCAACGCGCGCACCGGCATCCAGGTCGGGATCCACTACCAGGCGGAGATCCCCGAGTACCTGGGCCCCCTGAAGGAGACCCCCGTCGCACCTCTGGTGATCGACTTGACGGGGGAGGACGAGGAGGAGGAGGACTACGAGTACATGATCATCCAGGCACCGACCCCGCGCCCCGCGCACCCCAGCGCGTCCTCTCCTCGAGTCCACGCTGGGGGAAAAACCCCTTTCGGGTAAAAGCAACGCAGGGGGGGGGGGGGGGCACTCGTGAGAAAGGAGCCCAGAAGCGCTAATCTCCCTCGCTAGAGCGAGAAGCCGCGGCGAGCCGCGGCCCTTCCCTCCTGGCGCTCTGGCGCCACCGTCTTCTCTTACCCAAACGGGGCGGCGAGAAGACACGTTTCTGCCGGAGGGGAGAGCTGCCGCTCCCCCTTCCCCTCCCTCTTCCCTCTTCCTCCTCTCTTCCCTGCGGCGGGGGCCCATGGCGCGCGCCTGCGGCCCCTCTTCAGGTCCCCAGGTGGCCTGCAGGGGCCTGGGAGCACAGCTCAGGGGGCAGGTGAGGCTGGGGCATGGCCCTGGCCCCTCCTGCCTCTCCCTCGCTGGCGCTCCGAGCCCCTGCGGGTCGACTGGAGCTGGCTGGGGGCTCCTGATCAGGGGGGGCCAGGGGGAGGAGGGGCTCAGAGGGATGGGCAGGCCACGGCGGGCCAGGGCGGGCGAGTCAGGCGGTCCTGTGCGGGGGGAGGAATGTTGTGTGCTCCTGGCAGGCCATCAGGCGTGCCAGGAGAGTGAGTGGTTCCTCCCCCATGGCAGGGGAGGAGTGGAGAGAGGGGGGGGGGCTCGTGCCCCCCCATGGGCGAACTAAGTATAAACCTAGTTGAGCACTGGGATGGAAAGATGGGCGAGGGTGGAGGGTAGGATGTTTGCCCGACCCATCGGGAAAATCCTCGGACACCGAGGGGAAGTATGCGTAGCTCCCCCACACGATCTCTTTGTATTGTAGACCCATATTGGAACTTTCTGCATGGTGCACGTGGCCTCACACGGCGAATCCAGATTAATGTCGAGACCTCCACGGGACTCGGGCACAGCCGGAACGGCCATGAGCCAACCGCGCTACAAGCAAACCGAACTCCGCTTTCACTTTCACGCTTGCGAATGGCCTGCGCTTTCCTCATCTGATTCACCTCGCGGGCGCTTGCGCGGCCGCCCGCGCCCTCTCTTCACGGGAGGCAGCCCATCCGCATTCCCTCTTTGTTGTGATTCCTCGACGGCCGTAGGCTCGCACTCTCCTTCAGCATCTCTCTCGCTATCTTCGTACCCGCGCGCAAGTTCGAGGGCCTTGGCCGCTTTGCGAGCCGCTTCAGCCCAAACTTCAGCTCTTGCCGACTGCAGCTGCTTTCGCAGCCATCGCAGGGGAGTTTTCCCTCTCGACTCGATGAGCGATGCATCGATCCAGGCGGCACGCTCTCCTGCGTGTTTGACTAAGTAGCACCAGCCCGAGTTGGTGAGGCGGGCTCGGAGCACCGCTTCCTGCACAAAGGATAAGGAGGGAGATGGCTGAGCTAGTTACTTGCATATTCGAGTCGCATTGCACTAGGAGGCAACAGAGCGCCACAATAAGAATCTGTGCGAGATGACAGGGTGCACTTGCACAAGACCACATCAATAGATGCAATGTCGAGCAATACTGTGGTTGACGAATTCGACCGCGCCGAGCGCCTTGCGTGCTATGTGTGGCAGCTGTAGATGTATCAGATGTGACATCCAAGCAAAAGCTGCTAATGCGCGTCTCACCACAGAGGCAGCGACGGTGTGATCTCCCCATTCCTGCTCCTCCTCCTCCTCTGCCGGTGCCAATGACGAGGACTCGTGAATGATGTGATCGTGCCTGCTGACCCCCTTGTCAACGCTTTGCGAGGGTTGCTGTGTACCATCGGTCGCACGCACATGTTGCCTTCTATGGTCGCTGTTGCTGAGCTTGTCGGTCACCGGATCCGAACACCGTCTCGACGTCGGCACGGCCTTCTCCAATAAGTTCTCCGCTTCACTCGGATTGGGCGGGATACTTAAAGGAGGCCGACCGTTGACCACGCCCTCGATGACTATCACTTCAGATTTTGTGGAGTCCTGACCATCGCCATGGATACTTCTCACCTCGAGGAGCTGTGTATCGCTGATGATTCCAACCTCGGCAGCGTCACTGCGCGCACTATTGCTAGGAGACGCATCGGTCTCTCCAGAGGCAGGTGCTTGGTTCGCCCCCCCCACCCCCTCAATCGTAGTGCATCTCACAGCCTCCACTTGTGTGTCCCCGCCGGGCCGTGGTCCGCAAGGAGCCTCGCACCGCGTTGTTGCCGATGCCACATCTGCCGCGAGGCCCTTGCCGATGGCGCTTCGCCCCCCGTCTGACGTATGGACGGGCGTAGAGCCAGCAGGTAGACCGATGCCGACCCACTCACACAGCTGATCGAGCTGTTGTGCGAGAGTGAGCCCTGGCTCAAGGGGGAGAAGCGCAGCCTCTTGTGCTGCGAGCAGGCCCACCCCAATCGAGGCAGCGGGGGCCAGCCCAAGCTGGGCCTCGCACATCCGCAGCCGATCGATGAGGGTGAGAGTCGGGACCGACAGTGCCTTTCGTGCTTCGCAGGTCGCTCCACCAGTTGAAACTGTTGTGTCGCAGGTCGCTGGACGCAGCAACGGACAGAAGTCTTCTCCTGCCGTAAAGACGAGCGTCTCATCCGGAAGAACCTCTTCCGGGTGCATCACCTCATACCCGTCCTCAGTGAAAACGCGCCGCGCTGTGAAGCCGAGGTTACCGGTGGAGATGCGGAGTTTACGTGAGCCCGCGTCAAGCAGCTCATCCATCGTCTCCGGTAGAAGCAGGACGTGCCGAATTCCTGCGGTGCCGCTGTCTTGTGCGCTATGCCAGCAAATGCGCACGCGGTGCTGCCCGCTGACCGTCAGGCTGCGCAGGGGGAGCGCGGAAGGGGGACGATGGGGGGCAACGTTGGACGTCTGAATGAGTGCCGCTGTCTTGCCTTCTTCTCTCTTGGATCGCGCCGGTGCGGGGCTCGCAGAGGGCGAGAAGGCGCTGCTCGAGCAGGCAGGCGACGGTCGCCGCTCCGCCTCGAGCCCCTCACGCCCGTAGAGCGCGGCGGCGGAGAGTAGGTCGCTGCCGCCATGAGGAGCCCAAGACCAGGTGTTTGTTGACGGATCGTACCGCACGGCACCGCCGTTGTATGGCCGGAGCGGCGGGAGGGAGGAGGAGGAGGGTGGCCGGCCGGCAGTGCGCGGCATCAGGCGCAAGGGAAGGAGATCCGTGGAGGGGGCGGGGGGGCGGGGGGGCGGGGGGGGGGGGAAACTTCCCTGGCTCCTCCACGTGGACTGGATGATACTGGAAATGCTGCCTCGTTGATCGAGACGAGGGGTGGGGGGAGGGAGGGGTTGGGGTTGGGGGTGTGGGGACTGTGAGCGACGGCCGGCGGGGCGGGGAAGGAAGGCAGCTTAAGCTCGAATGTATAATCATGTAGAGGCTATCGCTTCGCAGGCAGCAGCGCTTCGCAGCCAGCACGCGCATGCGCCGATGGCGCCTGGGGCCTCCCCAGGGCCTGCAGCAGTCACCAAGGGGCCCCCAGGCCTCAGGTAGGTACTCGAAGTCGGCGCGCGACGTCCAGGCAAAGGAGCGGCTCGCCGTCCTCGAAGACGTCCGCAAGGCGGTGGATCATTGCCGTGCGACGGGCGAGAGCGCTCGTCTCGCGATTCGCTCGGGCAAGTTCCCCAAGGCCACCAAGGGGAAGATACGCCAGGCGCTCTCCAAGACGGCCGTGCCCGATAAATTCATCTGTGATCACCACTCGCAGGTATTGACGAACGCCGAGAGGATGAAGCTGGGCAGGTGGCTCATCCAGTGCGCGGACGTACAGGAGCCACGTAACCGACATCCCATCTCTGTCAAGATCCGGGAGATGCTGTGCGCGCGCGCGTCATTCAAAAAGGCCAAGAAGTACGGCTTCGGCAGCATCCCTCTCTTACTCACCAGGCAGAGCAGTTGCGTGCTCGAGCTCAAGCCCCCGCTTTCTCCGCTTGCGAATTTGTCTGCTTGTGCGCAATCGACCCGTGCCACTGGTCCAGTTGGAAGCGTTGCCCGCAGTGTGGGCCGAAGAAGGGGGTGTGTAAGGTCGGGGCATGTGTGGCCAGTCGTAGTAGGGTGGCAGGATCGAGCGAGCAACACGCCCAAGAGGTGGTTTTTGAGGCCCCCATGGGTGAGGATTGTGCGTGAGCGCGCCTGTGTTGAGAGAGAAGCATTGCGTCTGGTGCGTGTTCGTGTTCGTGCTTTCAAGAAACGGGCGTGGGGCTTCATAACTTGCAAAAAAATGGCACCTCGGCGTGCAAAGTGTCCATATCCTGCCTACCTGTGGCTGGCGGAGTGGAGTGGCTGTGGCTGTGGCTGAGGGTTGTGATTCAAAGAATTGTTGAGGCATAGGACGGGGCCCTCCAGGGGCGACCGTGCTCACGGAGGGCTGAGCACAGGGAGCACTGGGGCTGGAGGGAGGCATGGCACCGGCGGGAACACCGCTCACACGAGCATGGGGCGACGGCGGTCGTGAGAGCTCGCCCAGAGCCTCTGGGAGTGCGGCCATGAGCGCGACTCTCGGAAACTCTGGGACAAGAGAAAACGCGGGAAACGCACGGGGGCGCGCACAAGGAAAGAAAGGGGGCGCACACATGAGAAAACAAGGGAGGGGGATCGAGAGCGATCACCCCTATCCTAACACACGGGGGGAAGAGAGGAAGATCGGGATCGGAGGATCCCGATCGGACGGAGAGGGTGCAACCCGAAGGGAGACACGCGAAGGCGGGAAAACAAAGAGAGAGCGGCTCTCTTTGGGAAACCTAAAGGGCGGCTCTCCCCCTAACCACAACACTACCATTGCCTTGGATATCTCCAGAGCCTTTAATTTAGCGTTTTAGGCTACCTAATAAAAAACGTTGTTGGATGAGGAGCTATAGCCTCTAGAGGCATGAGCTTCGTAGAACGGCCCGCATCGTGAAGCGGCCCGCGACTTTCCCCATGGCTCCCACGGCCAAGCCCAAGCCTCCCTCGCGCCCAGAGATGCCCAGAAGGCACTACGTTACTACGTTGTGCAGGCGCGCGAAAAGGCCGACGATCTTCGAGCGCGAGAGCGAGCTGGCCGCGCATCACTTGAGGCATGCCCTCTTGTATCTTGTGTGCTCGTGTCCACATGTTCCGTGCCCTTGGAATGTGGAATGGGTTCCTTTGTTGTGATACTTGTGGCAACGTGGCAACCTCAAGAAGTAGCCCGGTCACTTACAAGGGGCAAGGGGGTGCGGAGAGCACCATCTGTAATGCGCAAACGAAGGCCTAAATGAGCTCCCTGTAGGTTCTGGTATGGGAGATCAGCAAAGAAAACCGGAGGTCTTCCGGCAAAATTGAAATTTTTCGAAAAACACACCCGATTTCACAGGCCTCTGACCTCTGACGGCCGTGCGGAAATATATTTCAGGCCCCCCTTCGGTATTATTTTACCGATGGCCTTCATGCGCGCCTCTCGCCTTCCTCCTATGTCGCCGAGCGACCTGTTTATCTCATTTTTGTCGTAGGGTGTCGTCGCCGTTGTGTGCTACGATGCTTGGCGAGGCGGCTTGCCTTCATTTGGTCTCCTTTCCCTCCGGTTTCTTCCCCTCCCGCGGGGAGTCTCACCCTACCATGAGCCTTCCCGCGAGCACCCCGAAGGAGAGGCCCAGCAGCACCACGTACGCGACGACGCGACGAGAACATCCTGGAACTGGAAGGGAATGTCTACGTCTTGTTCCAGATTGATTTGGTGAGCAAGCGCTTAATGAGGGTTTGCTTAGACTTAGACTTCTTCTCGGAGCTCTCAATGTTGATTGGCGTGTCCTGAATGATGTTCGTCGTTTTCTCCTCCACTCTTGAACCATCATCGTTCCAACCTTCTTATTTAACATCGTCCGAGGTCGAGCTGCTCGTGTCGTCCGAGGTCGAGCTGCTCGTGTCTCGTGTCGTCCGAGGTCGAACTGCTCGTGTCGTCATTACTCAAGTCTTCGACATCCGTCAACGGTTCATCCTCCTCGCGCACTCCGACGATGATACAGGTCTTGGGTGGCTTTGTGTCACCTAGCTTGATCAGAGGAGTCGTGTAGGACTTGCGGAAGCCCTCTTTCTTCAGTGTGATTTCTGGGTACGTCGAGTGCACATACATCTCTCGCAGTGAGACTAGATCCTCGAGTGGAGAGTGGAGAGAGGGTCTCGATCCATTTGTCTCCGAGTAGGCGTCGGGCGCTCGACCAGTTCCCGCGACACGAAGAGTGGCGCCTTCATCCCCTCCGCGCCAAACGAGGGTTGTGGGGGTTCCCTCCTTCTTTGGTGGGGGGAAGGGCCGATGGGAGACACACCTGCACACCTGCACCGCGCGATGGTTGCGTACGATCGTCGTCTTGGTCATCAGGACGGTGACCAAGCGAGCGGATAGTTTTGTTGATAAGCCTCGTTATCTCGTTGGATTACGCTATCGTATTCATCTTTTAGTTCAATCGATTCTCTTACAAATCAACCGCAGGGTCGGTCCCATGGGGTTGAAGAATGCAATAATGCAACCGTGACGTGAATGAATACTTAATGGGATAACGCACGACGCACGACACACTCGTCCCATCACATCCGATCGCACCCTCTTCAAAGTTTGGGGCACCAGACGCGCAAGGTGCAGGGTCGCTTGTGCTTGTGGTTTGCTGAATCTCACGGTGCCTCTCCACCACAAGACAAAAACAACTCCAATGCAGGGTGACAAGGTGACCACAGTAAAAAAAACATCTGAAGAGTCTGGGTCTCGGCTAACACCTACTAGGTCTAGTAGGGTGACCAGTACAATCCAAGAAATCGGAAACAGGTATAGATACAGGCATAGATCATAGATACAAATGGAAGTCAAACACGCGATATACCGTCACCAATAATGCGATTATGAAGATCGAAGTTGAAGTTGCGCTCTTTGCAACAGCAACAACCGATCGGTGGTAGGATAGGTGGCAGTGAGGGGAGAGGTGAGGAGAGGAAGTGCAGCGTGCAGCCGCCGGTCAGCCGTGAGTGCATGGGGAAGGGAAGGAACAGTCCCCGGGCAGCCGGTTGCAGGCGGCGTCCTTGGCTGCTAGGCAAAGTCTGCGGGCGGGCGGTCACCTCGCCGCACTCGCACTCACCAGCGGACGGGAGTGGGGGCAGGGGGGAGGGGGGGGGGGAGGGAAGAAGAGAGGGAATGCTTCCCCAGACCATTGTTCACGATTTGAAACCTTGAGAAATACGCAATTCTTGAGGTTTTCCTCAAACTTCAACGTGTGATTGTTGAAGGTACTCCTATCCTTCATTATATGCGTCATGATGTACGTTTTCACCCTCTGCTGACACTGTCTACCTAGAGTAAAGCCGGCTCTTCTCTGGTTGGTCGGTTCTCCTAGGAGTGCGTGACATCCGATCGGCTCACTCCGGCCGCCGTCGCGTGTCCTTGTCCTGTGCAGCACTCTGCCTTCCTCTGCCTTTCGTGCTCTTGCTGGCGCCTCAGTCTGCAGTGTGTACGTGCGCGGAGTAATGGATGTTCCTACGGATAAGCTGCAAGCGCTTGATGCTTGTCTTCACCAGCGCCTTGACCCAACGTTCACGTGCAGCTTCGGCAACACGATTGCTCATATGGAGCTTGTCCGCCGCTCAAGCCTATCGACCCTCGGAGACCTCAGGTCCTTCGCACGCTTCCTGCACTGTCGACGCGCGCTTGGAGTACTGCTGATGTGGAAGGAGGTGGAGCGCTATCAATCACTGGAAGATGGGCGCAGTGGTGCTGCCTGCCGCATCTTTAGCATGTTCTGCGTTGAAGGCAGCCAATGGCAACTGCACTTCTCATCGCCAGAGATCGTGCGCCGCATCCAATCGAGCTTACCAATAGATGCAGCTGATCTGAGTGAGCCTTCCGTCAGGCTCTTCGACGAAGCGCAGACCGAGGTGTACTCAAGGATGGCGCGTGAGTTCTTCCCAACGTACATGAAAGAAGTCGAGGCGAGCCTCCGACGGCCACCATCAAGGCCTGACCCACAGACGCTATCCATCAGCGAAATCCTCAGTGGCTCCAACGCGCCTGCATGCGTCTCCTTCAACGAGTTTGTGCGGGAGAACTACTGCGAGGAGATGCTATTATTTTGGCTGGAGTCGTTGTCATACAGCCTGCTGGTCAACCCAGGCGAGCGTCGTGCTCGCGCCAATTTCATTTATGAGTCCTTTGTCCGCGAAGGCTCATGCTATGAGATCAATCTGCCCATGACGAAGCGCAACAGCATTGGCCAAATTATTGCCAACGGAATTCCCGACAACGACATCTTTCTCGGGCCGCTCCAAGATATCGAGCGCGAGCTTAAACAGGACCTCTTCCCTCGGTATTTGATTTGGCTAGAAAAGCAGCGAATGCCAACCGTACCCAACGACACACCGAGGGAGTCTGGGCTTCCATCGGCCGCTCAGCGACGAGCAGCAGAGGAGCTGTGCAGCTCGGACCGTGCACTCGCACTCAATGCAGTGCGGCTTTTGCTACAGGTCCCGGGGGAGCGGACTCGGTTGCGCACCATCGCCACCGAGATGGTATCGCCGGCGAGGACCTTCCTTCACTTTCACGATGAGGTCCAAGCCTTCAAGCTCCTGTTTGCACCGCGTGACCGCGCCCCGGTTGCGCGCGAGCTGTGGATGCGGTATGTGGACACAGAGGCCCTCTCCCGGTTACCTTTCCGCCCGGAGCTCACGCGCGAGCTCGAGGCCCTTCTGCGCTCCAATGACGAGGTGCCGGCAGATGTCTTCGACAAGATGGAGGCTGAAGCCGTCGAGCTGATTGCTGACGCGGTGTACGAGGAGTACGAGACGCGGGCCATCCAAGCAGTATGTGCCGCCAAAGCGGAAGGCGGCAGTGTCCGTGGTCTAATTATTGGGGAGGAAGCAGCCGATAGGAGGGCTGCGAGGCAGCAAGACGCGTGCATCGGATGTGTTGGAATGTAGTAGTCGGGAGGGGGAAACACTCAACACTGTAGGAAAAGGTCCACGAGAAACAAACAAAAACATCTGAAGAATCTGGGATCTGGGCTAAGACAACCTACTTTTATAATTAGGGGTCAATGGGGACCTCGCCCCCCCCCTCCCTCCATCGCAGACACCCCCTAGGTGGGCCTACACAACCACCCTCAGCCCTTGCCCTTTGGCAGGGGCTGAGCAATCAACACCCTGTCGAGTCGGGCGCTACCGGAGGGCTCTGAGCCACTCCGTCGCGAGCGGCACCGGCGGCTAGCGCGGCGCTTTAACAAAAAAATTTTCCAACTGGGAAGGTGCTGGTCCGAAGTTTTTTCTTCAGTGAAGGTGCAGGTGAAGGTGAGAGTGCAGGAACTGCAGGTGCAGGTGAAGACACGGTGAACGGGGCGCGCTGGGCGGCCAGTAGCCCGCCAAGGTGGCTGTTGATCGTGCTCGCGTGGGATTGCAAGTTGAGAGCCAAAATTGATCAAGTGGTGGGGCACACCACCCATGTCCCATGTCATCGGGAAAAATAAAAATAAGCAAGCAGATGGCACAGGAAGTCAACCTACTTTTATAAGTGGGGGACAATGGGGGCCTCGCGCCTCGCGCCCCCCTCACACCATCGCGGACACCCCCCGGGGTGGGCCCGTACAATCAACCCCAGCCCCAGGGCAGGGGCAGGGCACTCATCAATCTGGCTCAGTCAGACCCTTCGGGGGCGCGGCCCCCGAGCTGCACTCCCACGCCCGCGCTGGGCCTGCCCTCGAGCT
>CM030931.1:1754372-1779372 GCA_018136815.1 Isochrysis galbana
CGTCGGTACACCTAACGCTGAGGCGCTCAAGGAGGCACAGGCCGAGGACCCTGACTGCCACGACCTCATTCGCTTCCTCTCCTCGTCTCCTCACAACCCCGATCTCGATCACCGTCGCTTGCGCTGGCTCAGTCGTGAATCTTCTCGATGCCTGTTGCGATCTGGACTACTCTACCGACGAGTGCCAACGAGGGATGGCGAGAAGCTTTGCCTCTACGTGCCGAAGACGATGCGCCGCGCCTACCTCGAAGCCTTTCACGACCACCTGTGCCACCTCGGCGACAACCGGATGGCGCGCCTTCTACGCGACCGATATTTTTGGCCTGGCATGAACGCAGACGTCTGTGAGCACGTTCGCCAATGCCACGAGTGCACCTTAGCTAAGCCTCCCTTCCGTCACCTCGCAGATCCAAAGGGACCGCAGGTCGGCGCCTACCCGTTCGACATCGTCTTCTGCGACATCGTGTCGATGGCTCCCACGCACGACTTCATCAAGGGCTCTCGAGGCTTCGACAAGCTCCTCGTTTTCGTGGACTCGCTCACTCGTTGGATCGAGGCGGCCCCTCACAACGGCGACCCCTCGAGTGCCGACGCACTTCACGCCTTCATGTCGTACGTCGTCTCTCGGCACGGAGTACCAAGGCAACTTCGCTCGGACTCCGGCAGCAATCTCGCTAGTCAACTCACCTCGATCATCCTCGAGCGCACCGGCACCGACTTGCGGCCGAGCACACCTCATCATCACGAGAGCGTGGGCCTGGTCGAACGAGCTCAGCAAACATTGATCAACATGGCTCGCGCTACCGATGAAGGCGGCGGTCATTGGGTCGATCATCTCCCGTTCTTTCTAATGAGCATGCGCGCTTCAGCTAATCGCATTACCCGCATGTCGCCTGCTGCCTTGCTCTATGGCCGTGAGCTTCGCCTGCCTGCACAGCTTTCTGATCCACCTGACACTGGCCCACCTCCCGAGTTACCTCAGGAAATTCGCTCGTACGCTTGGAAAGTGCATTGTCGTTTAAAGGCGGCGTGGGCCGCGGCTTATGATGCAACTTTAGAATCTCAAGCCGACGCACTCGCCGACACGCTACGCACTCACTCTCCCCCCATCCAATTTGCCCCAGGTGATAGGGTGGTTCGCAAGATTCCAGGACACCGCAACAAGCTCCTCTACCACTACAGCGGACCATACCGCATTGCTGAGGCGCTTGGCGCTGGCCGCTACCGACTACGCGACCAAGAAAATCGCCTCCTCTCCGGGGAAGTGCATGTGACTAACCTCCGTCCCTACTATACCCTCACAGATGAAGACCCCGTCCAAAGAGATGAGTATCTGGTTGATTCCCTCCTTGACCGCAAGGGTCGAGGCGATTCAAGGCAGTATCTCGTCAAATGGCGTGGCTACGCGAAAGCTGCGGCCACATGGGAGCCGCTAGCCGAACTGCTTCGCCGCTGCGAGTCGCTCGTCACCGCCTATGATGATGCTCACCCCTTCCCGCCTCTTCGTAAGCCTCAGATGAGAAAGCGGGCTGCAGAATCACAATCTCAGACCGTCTCAACTCCGCCGACGTCGCACGCGATCGAAGCTCCCGTGGGATCCGAGACCACCGGCTCGGATCATCAGGCCCCGCGCCGCTCGCCTCGTCTCGCACCGTCCTCGCACAGTGGCCCCGTTGCTCATGTCTCCCATTTGCCCGTCTCAGCCCGCCCGTCTGTTGCCAACCCTGCAGGTCCAATGATGCGGCCGCAGCACGCGGTCTTCGTCCTCGGGCAGTGGTGGTACTCGTCGGGATCGTCGCGCGGTTCCCCGTGGTTTGGCTCCCACGCATTTGCGCACGATGCCCTTGCCTCGCCTACCTTCGTTCGCTGTCGCTCCGAGGCTCTCGCACGCCTGTCGCCATCGGATCGCACCCTCGTCTCTCTCCTCGATACACCCTCTGCGTTCTTCTGACAGTCGCGACTGTCACGCCCCTTCAGATATCTCTCAACGCCGTCGTTTACGTTTGATCGCGGTACGGGAACGTACGGGAATTCTTTTCCAGTTCCCCCCCGCGGTCGCCGAATTTTCCCCCCGCGGCCGCCGAATAGTTCCCCCCGCGGGAAGTGAGGTATGGCTCGCCCCCCTTTCGACCACGGAGGATGGATCTCCCTCCCCTTTCGCTGCGCTCTGTCAGGAGACCCCCGTACCTCGTCGTTTAGCTCGCGCGTGACGTGCCGAGCCCGTCGTGATATCTCGCCGCCTTTCGCCGTTGGCTGTTCGACTACTCATATATCGAAGAACAGGAGACGCCGCGTTGTAACTTGGGTGCCGCCACACCGCCCAAACATCCAGGTAAAACTCTCGTAAAAGAGAGAAGGGGATGGGTTGCAGCGTTGAGTCCTGCGGTCTGCCGCGCCGGCCGCCGATTCTACACCTTATCTCTTTACTGCCGGGAGCGCAGCATGCAAATGGATGCTTCGATGTTTGGTTTTTTGAGGTGAGAGAAGAGAGGAAGACATGTTCAACGATATAAGCGACGCTTTCCGCAAAGAAAGAGATGATCAAATTTTTCCCGATCCCCCCCCCCCCCTCCCCTCCCCCCCCCTCCCCCCCCCCTCTCCCTCCCAGTCCCACTCCGTTGCGCCGCGCCGCCCTCCCCTCAACCTCTCACACCTCTTTCTAACGTGCACACGTGGATTATTTGGTAAACTGAAGCATCCAAATGGCTGCTTCGCCCCCGGGCCTATTTTCTCCATAATTCCATACTACAATCTCGACCTATTGTGTTGAAAATGGGTGGGAAATGTGGGGAAGGATGTCCCTGAGGCTCCCCCAGCACCTCATGGGCACCCCTCAAGGCGTTGGCGAGCAGGGACGAAATATGTCGTTTGAAGCATCCATTTGCATGCTCCGGCAGTAAACAGTTATCGTCCGGACGGGTGTGGTACTTCCTGTCTCTTCGATCGTCGCGCACTATTCTTATAGTTCGTCGTTCGTCGTTCGTTCTTCGATTCTCGATTCTCGATTCTCGTCGTTCCGCGTTCTTCGTTTCTCGTTCTTCGATTCATCGTCGATTCTCGATTCTCGTCGTTCCGCGTTCTTCGTTTCTCGTTCTTCGATTCATCGTCGATTCTCGATTCTCGTCGTTCCGCGTTCTTCGTTTCTCGTTCTTCGATTCTCGATTCTCGTCGTTCCGCGTTCTTCGTTTCTCGCTCTCGATTCTCGATTCTTGTCGTTCCGCGTTCTCCTCGGTCCTCGATTGTTCGTTGTTCGTAATTCGTAACTTCTCGGTGCGTCGCTCATCACGTCTTCCGTCTTGGTTCGGCGTTGGGTGCGCGGCTCTCCCTCCATTCGGATTTATTGTTTCATTCGCTCTTCAGATTTATTGTTTCATTCGCTCTTCGGATTTATTCGCTCTTCGCTCTTGGCTCATTCGGTCTCGTTCAGGATTGCTCTTCTGCCTTTCTCGTGGCTTGCTTGGAGCTCTCCGATGTCCGTTAGGTTCTCTTCTTTCCTCGCGGGACGCTCGATCCTAGCAGGGGGGTGTCGCATTCGCGAATCGACACTCGTTAGGCTTCGCTCTTCTCTTCGTCGTTCGGTATTTATCGTTATAATTCTCTCGTTCTCGTTCTCGGTCAAAAGCTTCGCTTGGATGCATGGGATCGTGGGTTGTGGAGCGCCCTCTCTCTTTCTCTCGAAAGAGAAGGGAAGTTTCCCTACCTTTCTTCCTCCCAGGCGCCTCGCAGATAGCTTTAATTTGCTATCTCCCCTGCGGTTCTTTATCTGCTTCTGGGGGCAATTAGGTTTAATTTGCGACCTCTTCGTATCTCCCCCTTAGGCACATCGCACTCCTTTCGTCTTATTTGGTAGGTCTCTTGGAATCTTGTGCAGCAGGATTGCCCCTCGTTTCCGTTATGGTGCGATTCCCGTTCCAGACAAGATCGCCGACAGATCGCCCTTTGATCTGATTTCAGTCGAGTTATGTGAGAAAGTCGTGGGGCGAGAGTCGGGGTGTTTTCCTGGGTGTCTCTGTCCGTCGTCCTGTCGTCAGTCGTCATCCGTCGTCGCTCTCGCTCTCGTCGCTCTCGCTCTCGTAACACTCGTACCCAACAAACTCGCCTCGCCTCGCCAGCCCCTGCCATCACAGCCCTCCTCTCACTCGCCCTCGCCTCTCGCCGCTCGTTCCATGTCGTTCTCGCCGCCGTCCTCGCCCTCGCTCAAGCCCGCCTGCCCGCCTTCCTCTGCTGACGGCTTCAGCCCGTCATCGTCTCCGAAGCCGTCTCCTCAGCCGCGCCTGCCGCCGGCTTGCCACCTTCCTCATTGCCCTCAGGCCCTAAGGGCCATCACGGCCCTATGGCTACGTAAACTCTCGCGTGGCATAGTGGTTCAACCCACCGCCTCCACCAACCTTTTGCTCTGGGTCGCGAGTTCGAGTCCGGACGGAGCGCTCTGCAGTTCGAGCCCCGCTCCTTCTCCTCTCCGCTCTTCTTCTACAGTTAAATTCCACGCTCTTCTTCTACCGTTAAATTCCGCACTCCGTCTACCGTTAGAAATCCTGCCTCTTCCTACTGTTAAAATTCCTGCCTTCCTACCGTTAAAAATCCTGCTTCCGCCTACAGTTAAAAATCCTGCCTCCGTCGCCTTGCCAAGACATTTCCTCTGCCTTCCTGCCGACTTCCTTGCCAGTTCCTTCCGCCCCGGTTTCCCGCTTGTCTCCAAGACGGTTTCACCGCATTACGACCAAGCTTAGTGGGGAAACTCCTCGTCCAGTTCCGTTACCCGAAAATCTCGTTCAATCTCGTCGGGCCCTCGGGCCATCTCGTTCATCTCGTCGGGCCATCAAGGCCATCTCGTTCATCTCGTCGTCGGGCCATCAGGCCATCTCGTTACATCTCGTTCATCTCGTTACAATCCAAGCTGCGGCTTTGATTTCCACAATTTAGAGACATAAGGATTCCGCTTGCAGAAGGCTCGCGAGGACGCTCGTGATTAAGTCGGGGGGTGTCGCATCCAGAGTATTTTATATACTCTAGGCGGATGCGGTGCTTCTATCGATGTGAGGTGTGTGTAAAGAAAATCGAGTGAGTTTTGTTTTCGCCAATGAGTTGTCTCGAAGCTCCGCCGCATTGCACGTCGAATTTGCATTCGTTTCTCTCGTTTAATTGGTTTGTTTGTGCGATGTTGCGTTAGCTTTCGGAGTTTTCTTGTTGGTGAGTGAGTGATGTGGGGTGGTGTCTTGTGGGCCCTCGTCGCGATGTAGCGCGCCCTTTCCCCCGCTCTCTCAAGACTTCTCTTCACTCATGCCCTAGCCCCACTGAGACTTGCCACGATCAAGCTTCCGCTTGATTCGACAGTTTGAAGACAACCCTCACTCACCCGCACGCCCTCGCCACACATCTCGCAAGTCATCGCACCGTGCACAAGCCCGCACATGCGCATGCGCATGGTGCACATGCCCGTCTCACTCACCAGCCCGCTCCGACCCATGGGATGAGCATGGCTGGTGTTGCCCTTTGTCTCGTGAAAGCTGCGTGTCCGGAGGGTCGTTTGGCGTTTGGGTTTGGGTTTGGCGTTTGGGGCGGAATATCGTTTCATCGTTTCGTCGTATGCGAGCCTCTCGGCGAGATCAAGCGCTCTCGCTACGAGGACGAGGCTATAGTTTGCACTCATTTGCAGCCTACCTTTTTTTTTCGTCTTCGATGAATATGGGGGTGCTGAGTTCTAGCGGTTTTTGAGTTTATTTAGGCTTTCTCCCCTAGGCCCTGGGCGGCCTTGCTAGTACGCGCCGGAGCTGTGGGAGCACGGCGGGGCAAGCGGCAAGCAAGGCCCCTCACCAAAAAGGTGGTAAACCTTATACTTATACTAGCATGGACTCCCGACTCCAGGATTGGTATTGGTATAGCTAGTGATAGTGATATTCGTGTATGACTCGAATTCCGTAACGATCAAAAAGGGCTTTAAAAGAGCGGTCTGTCGGCGATCTCGTCTAGAACGGAAACCGCACCATAATAACGGAAAGGGAAGGCAATCTTGCCTCTTGCCGCGCAAGATTCGAACGATATTTATTGTAGTATAAGACGAGAGAAGTGTGACTAGCCTGCAGCTAGAGGAGATACGAAGAGGTCGCAAATTAAAGCTGATTGCCCCCAAAAGCAAGTAAAGAAACGTGCGGCGTACAAGCCGGGCGGCGCCTCTTCCTCCTCCTCCTCCTCGGCAGCTATAGACCGGGCGGCGGTGGCGCCTAGACTCTCTGGGGGGTCAGGCGGGGCTGTGCGCGTTGTGATCATGAAAGTTTGGAAAATCAAGAAGTTGATTGTATCAACACTCGTCTTACTCCATCTCCTGCCACACCGCCACGGCCACAGTCTCTCCCCCACCCACAGTGACGCCGTTGTACTGCAGCGACTACTGAATAATAGGTCGGCGGTATTTTCATATTCAGGGGGGGGGGGCGCTGCCGCCTCGCCATTGGATCGGAAACGCTGCGGCAAGAAAGTACAGATGGGAATTGGTGTTTGATGTTGCCAATTGGAATAAGCCGTACCGGTGACGCAAGAGCAGGTGGTGAATGCGGGGCGATATGACCCGGTCTGGCTTCAGGGGCCAGGGGCTCTAAGGCTGTCAAGTATGCCGGCGATGTGCCTAGAAAATTAGCCGCAGCCACGTGACTCCGCCCAGAGGGGCCGGCCGGCCATCATCGGTGTGGGTCGCAATGCCCTAGGCACGCGTGGGCTTCGGCAACGTCCTCTGGCGTCCAAAGGCCCGCCGCTGTATCCGAGACCTCTGAGGGCATCGAGGCCGGAATAATTTGCTGCCCGAACGCCTCGAGCTCTGTCTCCAAGTAGTCTCGTAGCGGTGTGGCACCGTCGCCTAGGAAGCTTTGCTCAAGAAAGTTGACAAGTGCCTGGCGCCCTGCCCTCCGGTGTGCACGCAGGCAGCGCATCATGTACGAGTGCACGGGGAGTAGATCGTTCCGGTACAACTTCCCCGTGTAGAACTGGCCCACATGGGTGTGGTACGTCGCCGCATCGCCACCGCACGCCTCGCGCAAGTACCGCTCATCGTCGGAGCCGGTAAAGACGATTGCCTCAATTGGAGCCTCGCCCCGGTCTGGCATCACCTTCACCCATGCAGGGCGTAGCCTTGCCTCACGCTTGAGCAAATCTGGCAGCTCACCTGTGGGTATCGAGAAGATGGCGACGCGGAGGGAACATCCCGGCCTGGCGACCGCAGTGCATGAGACGAGGCGGCGGCCAATCGCGTTGCCCCGGCGAATGTTGATGATGGAGACAAGGTTGAAGCAGCGCGCATACCCTTTCAGCCAACCGAGCTGGTAGTCGGCCAGGGAGGGCGTGTCGGCCCGAGCCCACTCCTCGTCGACCAGAGAGCCGTAGCCGACCACGTGGACGCGGTCGCCCAGCTGCCGGCCGGCCATGTCGAGCAAGTGGCTGCCTGCAGCCGTCACCAGCCCGCCGGGCGGCAGCGCTGACTCACCTGCGCCGCCAGCCGTCGAGGCCGGTGCGCCCGAGGAAGGGGTGTGCCCCGCTTGAGTGGCACGCCTGGCTATGTCCCACGCATGCGGCTCCACGAACCCCCGAAAGGCCCGCCCGTCGGCGCTCCACCTCGCGCCAAAGCCCTCAGCCTGCCGCAGCTCGAAGACCGTCTGCGACCCGGGCAGCATATGCATGTTCATCCACACGGACTGCGAGATGATCTGTTCGCGGAGCACCCTCAGCGCATGCGTGTTCCTCTGCACCTCGCCGCCAGTGCACTCACCCCAAAAGCCCGAGGCGCTACGGTGGCAGTGCTTGCTCAAGGCGCGCGCGCCGACCGTGAGGACCGAAGTCCGCTTACCATCGCGATTTGTGCCCGAGTGGGGCGCGCAAAAGGCGGCCAGCAGATCCGACAAATCGGGGGGCGCCAGAGGCACGGAGCCTGCCGTGTGACGGCACTTGAGGAGCGAGAGCGTGCCCCACTCGCCCAGTTCGTCGAGCAGCAGCCGAGTGTCCTCTGCATTCCGTACCGCCATCGCACGCGGTGTCAGGTGGGCGTAGCGCTGTCTCGGTCGCGGCTCGAGCTCCGTCATGTCTGGCACCGGCGGCAGCTCCCACGGCCACTCGCCGCGCTCGCGCCAGAGATGGAGGGCATGGGCGAGTGCGCCGACCAGCGGAGGCCTCGCTAGCTGCCCTCCCTCGCCGCCCCGCCCCAGCTCCTTCCCCGTTCCTCTCGGCCCTCCCTCGCCGCCGCCCCCCAACTCCTTCCCCTCCCCTCTCGTGGGCTGCAGCAGCTGTCTGCGCAGAGAGAGCGGGAGCCGGCAGTTCTCATCGGAGAGAGCAGCCACAAGCAGCTGCTCGAGCGAGCGGGAGCTTGCGCAGCGCCCGACGCGGCTCACCATCGGACGGGCTAGTGGGACAATGAGCAGCAGCAGCAGTAGCAGCAGAAGCGCTGAGCCGCCTGGCCGACGCAATTCGGATGGAGGGGAAAACATGACGAATCAGAGAGAGAGAGGAAGAGAGAGAGGGAGGGGGAGAGAGGGAGAGGGGGGGGGGGGGAGAGGCAGGGGGGAGGGAGGGAGGGAGGGAGGGAGGGAGAGAGAAAGAGAGAGATGGGGCTTTAGGTGTGAATGTGAACGGTTAAAAGTCCTCTGCTCTCTGCATGGGGAGATGGAGACAGGGAGGGCATTAAAAAAACTCTTGAAGATGCCTATTTTAATAGGAGTACTTCTGGAGCGCTCGATGGCTCAACTAGGCTCAACACACTGGGGAGCGGAGTATGTACGCAGAAGGGTCACCGGGCAGGGGGCCACAGGTGTTGGACATCGGAATACTACGGAGTACGAGACTACGAGACGGAGGCGGGAAAACGATAGAAGATAGAAGATAGCAACCCTAGATGTGAAAGACAGAAACAGCGTTTTTTTTCGGAGGCCAAAAACAGTGTTTTTCACCGTCTTTCAAACACCCTCCGTTTTTGCCACCGCTTTTCGACGGTCGCGCGCTAGCGCTCGGAGGTGCGAGCGAGCGAGCGAGCGCGCTAGGGCCAGGCAGAAATATTCAAGATTCAAGATATTCCGCGGGATATTTGGGTGGATATCGCCCCTAAGGCCTGTAACCAGATAATTGGGTATCGTGCTACTCACCTACCCACATCCGATTTCCACTACCCACCTCCATGTGGGTAGGGGGGGGGCTACTACTCACTGGTTCCGAATAGTGAAAATCCACTATTCAGGATAATCACGCGGGTAGCGGCGGCAGAGCCGCCGTACAGCAGTGCGCGCGCGCCGAAGACAGGCTCGGACGCTTTGTATTGGCCGCGCCCAGCGCAGCTGGCGGTGTCGTGCCCTTGCAGCGCTAATGCCAGCGCGCTGCCAGCAACTAGCAACACACGCGGCCAGCGCCTTCCTGCGCGGGCGCGCTCGCGCTCTCGCGCTCGTACCTTGAGCCACCTTTTCAGAGAACTCAACACTCACTCCCGACGCGATGGATCAAGGCCAATGGGAGGCGTAGCAACCCCTTCACGATACACTGTGGCATGCCCCAAGGATGCCCGTTGTCGCCTCTCGCCTTTCTCTTGGTGGCCGAAGGCTTAACGCGCTTAGTCAACGCCGACCCGGAAATGAAGGGAATCACGGTAGGACCGAGAGAGTTGAGACTCTCGCAGTTCGCGGATGACACGCAACTTCTAGCTAACTCATTCGAGTCCTTGGAAAGGGCGATGCATATCCTGGAAGCCTATGGAAACGCCACTGGGGCTAGCTAGAGTCAATAAAAGAAAGAGTGTACTAATACGTTTGGGATCCCTGGTAGGAGCGCGAGTCCCAGGCACACAGGCATACCTTAAAACACTGGGCGAAGGGGAGTACGCCACCATCCTAGGAGTGCCCTTCTGGGAAGGGCCCGAGGACGACACCTTTTGGGAGAGGCTCTACGCCAAGCTTAAGAAGAAAGTCGCAGCGTGGAAGGGAGTCCAGAACCTCTCGATTCACGGGAGGACTCTACTAGTAAACTTTATTATATATGGGACTCCGAGGTACTGGCTATCCACCTCCACCCCGCCCCGGCGTGGTTCATGGAAGCTATCGACTCTGACGTACAAACTATACTTTGGGATAGGTCCCCACGGCTACAACTATCGTCTATCGTTATAAACGACAGGGTCATGGAGCGCGCCACGCTCCCACCCTCTCTCGCCGCCCACCCCGCCGCGCCGACCGACCACGACATGCCATTGGACAGTCACTGAAATCGAACTTCTAGCAGCGCTAGAATCGATCCGAAATTGGAGGCCTTATCTTTGGGGTCGCCACTTCACCCTCGTCGTAGACCATTCAGCTTTGCGCTGGCTTCACACGATGAAAGATCAAGTCACCGGTGGTCCAGCCTCGCGCCTTATGCGATGGGTCCTAAAGCTAGCCGAATATCGATTCGACGTCGTGCACAAACCTGGAGTCACTCACTGGGACGCCGACGGCTTATCCCGCTTAGTTGCTCTCGAGCCCGATCACGATCCTCTCCATGTCGAGGAGAGTGATGCCCGTTCTTTCGATTCTTCTGAAATTCACGACATAGTTGCCGCCGCGGTTACTTCATCCACCCTTACCGCTCGCCGCCAACAAGCAAACGATAGGCTCGCTCGTCAAGCATCGGAATCTTCGGAGTCGATTACCTCCTCGTATCTCGATGTGACCCCGAGTCAACGAGTCAATACAAGCCAAGCACGCGCCTGAGCCACCCCCAGTCGCCTGCCACCACCTCCCACAAGCCTCCTTCCGCACTTCCGCGCCCTCCGTGCGTCATGCGTCGTGCGTCGATCACCATGCCCGTAGTCAACCCCGAGGAAAGCTCCATGAGCTCCCCGCAAGAACCGCATTCCGCGCTAGCTGCCGGCGCGCCCTCGCAGGCAATCTCCAAGAGTGAGATGAGCCTTGCTCTGACAGGTGGGGTCCCCCATCCTGATGGATCGTCGAAAACGGGCAGGCCGCGCGCCCGCCATCGGTTCGAAGTTGGGCTCTCCGGGCCTCCCTCGGCGACGGCTCAACGTTCAATGGGCTCGGCGGATGGGTGATTTCGACGAGGGATCGGGGCGCGGCCTGTCCGATTGGCGTGACCATGCGGGTGGGACCTGTGTATTTTGTATCTGGCGGGGTCTCCCATCCTGATGGATCGTCGAAAACGGGCACGCAGCCCGCCCGGTCTCGACTTGAAGTTGAGCTTTTCAACCTTTTGCGATTTTAGCGTCTTCTGTCTTTTTTTGATTACGTTATGTTGTGGCAGGGGCCCAAGGGGGGGGTCCGGGTCCTAATGGACCCTGGATATGTGCTAGTTGGGTGTATTGGGAACTTTCTACCGTGAAAAATCCGCAAATTTCCTCAATTCTGAGATGGTCATTTTTTCACCCCTTATAAAAAAACACTGTTTGACCGCCCTACAACTACAAATACATATGTATTTGGCCTGTAAATACGTATACAGTATACAGCCAAATACATATGTTTTTGGCCTCCGGCCAAATACGTTTCAAATACATTCGAGGCCTACAACCCAGGACTCGCTTCAAATACAGCCAACATATGTATTTGGCCTCTGGCCAAATACGGTAAATACGTATTTCTGTATTTCCCATCTAGGGCTACCTGCCATGCGCCGTCTCCTCGTAGGCCCCTCGCTGTTTTACTCATAGAGTCGGAGACCCACAGAGGCGCCCGCGTCGTCCACCACACACACACACACACGTATCCCCGCCTCTCCCTCCCTCCCTCCCTACCTACCTACCTCCTTCCCTCCCTCCCTACCTCCCTCTCTGTCTCTCTCTCTAGCTCGCTCTCTCCCTCTCTCCCTCTCTTCCCCTTCCCCTTCCCCCCCCCCCTCCCCCATCTCGGACCCTCTCCCCTCTCCTCTTGCCGCCTCCGCTCACTAGCTCCCCCCCCCCCCCCTCTTCCCCCCCCCTCCGCCCACTTTCTCCCTGCTATGACCGCCGCCGCCGCCGCCGCCAAACTCATCTCTCTCGAGCCTCTTAATGGCTGCGGCTACTGCCGCCGCTCTCTGCAGACAGAGATCCGCATCGAGTGCGCTCTGTGCAGCCCCACCCTCCGCCTGTGCGTCGAGTGCTTCCACGCAGGCATCGAGATCCATACACGGGGACACTGCGCCTCGCACCCGTACCGTGTCGTCGATGTCGCGAGAGAGGCGCTCCTCGCTGTCGGCTGGCTCCCAGACGACGAGCTCAAGCTGCTCGAGGCAATGCAGCTCTATGGCTTTGGCAATTGGGCAGACATTGCGGAGCACGTCGGAGGAGGGCGGACAAGGCAGCAGGTCGAGGAGCACTACCGCCGCTGTTACCTTGAGTCGCCAACCTTCCCTGAGCCCAACTTCGTGCGGCTGGAGGAGGAGCGGGCGGGGAAAAAGCCAAAGCTGGAGGAAGGGGCTGAGGAGAAGCCGCCACTCAGCGAGCACATGCGCAAGGCCGCCGAGGCAGCCGCCGTATCGGCGGCCGCCGCACGGGCGGCGGCCGGCGGCCAGACATTCGTCCCGGGACCCGATCCGCTGGAGGTTGGCCCGAAACCGCCCGAGGCGGACTACGCTTATGCCGGATGGATGCCACTGAGGGGCGAGTTCGACACCGAATGGGAAGACGATGCCGAACTGCAGGTGAGGCGCAGATGCCGCCGCCGCGCCCAAGGTCGCAGCCTCCCACCAAATCTTGGCCTACGGTCCCACACGTCTACTTTCCGCAGACGTTTGTGCACGAGCTCGAGTTCACGCCGGCTGAACGCGCTTCGTTCTATGCGGGTGAGCCCACTGTGGAGACGCTAGAAAAACTGCAAAAGCTGCATGCGTACAACGCCACACTCGATGGACGGCAATGGAGGAGAGACCTCATCGTGCAGGTGTGTGGATCGCTGCCGTTACCGCCGCAACGCGCGCTCGTGCTCTGTGAGGTGCGGACCGGCGCCCATGACACCTTTATTGGTGCGGACCTTCGCAGCGCGAGCTCCTCGACGATATCCACACCCAAGTCGAGCTCGAGAAGACAGCGCCTGTGCCAGAAGTGGCACTGCGCGCTCGCCTGCGGCCCTTTGCTCGGTTCCACAGTGCGAGCGAACACGAGGACTTGGTGCAGGTGCGCTCCACTAGTAATTCTTGGCGCGTGGCAGCTGGGTGCGGCGCAAAGCCCGCTGGCCCGAGGGCCATGCTCACACACGCGCGCTTCAAGTTGGTGGATGACAAGTCTCGCCCCCCCGCCCCCCTCTGATCAACAGTGCTTCTTGCGGCAAGACGCCCTCGCACAGGCCATCCGCCATTTGCAAACGTGCCGGTCGAAGGGAATTCGCTCGCTGGCCGAAGCCGAGGCGATGCAGGAGGCTGCCGGCATTGGCCTCTTAGCGCCCGCCGCTGCAGCGCCCGCCGCTGCAGCGCCCGCCGCTGCGCGAGCTACGTCCTCCGGTAAGAGCGGCGGCGGCGCTGGAGGGGCGCGCAAGGTCGCTGGTGCATCACGCAACGCCCGGCGTGCGGCGGCCGCCGAAGATGATGCCGCGGCACGAGGCGCGGCGGCGGCAGCGGCTGCTGAAGCTGATGAGGAGCAGCGGCGCGAAGCTGCAGCCACGCTCTCGAGCTCGGAGCAGCCGATTTGCGAGGAGCTCTCGCTGCCTCCACACGCGCTCATGTTCGCCAAACGCACGCTACTACTAGCGGCCATTGCCTCGGGTGGCACACTTTCTCGCGAGCGGGCAGTGAAGCTCCTTCACCCGAAACTTGACAATGTTCGTGCCGTGCTTGTGTATGACTATTGCGTGAAGTGCGGTTGGGTACGCGGCTCCGTGGACGAGCCGCCCACTGTCACCGACGAATGACGACCTTGTTAAATTGCTCATGGCTCGCTACACCCGCCCCCCATGCCAAAGTTGCCCTGCCAACATTGCCACCGGAAGCGATTGTGCATACGCAACCTATAACCTATGATAGCAACGCCCGCGTGAAGTCCAAAGCACAATGCACAATGGATGCATTTTCCTCTATTTATGTTTATGGAGCCCCAACTATCAGTAAAACTGATAGGGTCATGGGGGCCCCGTGCCCCCCTTCCTCCATCGCAGACACCCCCTGGGTGGGCCTGCACACTCAACCTCAGCCCCTGCCTGCTGGCAGGGGCTGAGCTGACATCACTCTGGCCCAGACCCTCGCCGAGCGCGCGCCGCGCGCCGCACGCACTCGCCTGCACTGGCCCTCGCTCGTACTGACCCCCCTCTCCACCACTGAGCAACAGACCATCTGAGCCGACAGGAAGGCACCCAGGGCCAGCGAGGCCAGCGAGGGAGAGGCAGGAGAGGCCAGGGGCCCAGCCCCAGTCTCCACTGCCCCCTGAGCTGGCCCAGCTGGACCTCTGGGGGGACCCGAGGGTGCCCTCAGAGGGGGGCCATCGCGCGCGCAGGCATCGCACGCCCGTAGGAGAACGAAGAGAACGACGAAAAAAGCACGACAAAAAAAACGACACGTTCTGACACACCAAAAGGTTATACTCACGCCTGTTTACGGTTACGGTATGTTTTCAGGCCGACACCCCGAGCGACATACGAATGCCGCGAAAGCGCTGCGTTACTTGAAAAGGACGCGAGAAGAGGGGGCCGAGACCTCCCACGGGCACGAAGTGTCACATGCAACAGGCGTTTACGTTTGTTTTGCCACAGGAACACCACACCAGCAGGTCTGCCCCAGCCCACCCCCTGCACTTGGCCCGTTGTAGTGCACGCGGGCCCCCCCCCGATACCAAAGACAAAGGAATGAAGGGGGTAGTGTAAGGGAGTGAGTAAACTGGGGTATAGGCGATGTCATTAGTGAGTACCGTGAGTACGTGGACCTTTATAGCTAGCGTGAGTAGCCCGAATCTTCAGATGTTTTATTATTATTATGTTTATGGAGCCCCTGTCCTCTGTGCCTTACATGCAGCACGTGTTTGTGTATGTGCGGCTAGACGTTGATTGGTGCTGCGGTGCGCTGGTGCGCGTAGCGGCAGCGCTCGGCGGCCGCAACGGCACCCCCTTGCACGCACCGTACCGGCCTAGGTCGGCGGGCCGCAGAGGCGTTGTGCACTAACCCTTGGCCTGCAAGTGGCGTGGCGCAGCCCTCGCCCTCTGAGCTGACCCCCGCAGGAGCCCCAAGGATCCAGGGCCCAACAATGTGATGGGCAGCTGGGGCACGCCAGCCTGTACCATGCGCGTTCCATTGCGCACGCCGGGCAAGAGTAGGGGAGTGAGTGGCGGGAAGTGGATGAGAAGGGTCGTGGGTCGTGCCGTTGTGTCGAAAGCGATGAAAGACCGTAGCTACTCCTGGCCGTGCACACGCGCAAGCAAGCAACAGCGTTATGATGGGTCACAACGGACGAGGGCACCGATAATGCCCTAGAATTTGGCCGGTAATAATGTCGGCACTTCATATGTGCGCGCGCGAGATTTCGCACTGCGCCATACGTGCGTGCACGCACGCGAGTAGTACGCGAGGCGCCAGACACCAGCGCATGATGACAAGGACTAAGACAGCGATCGCTGAGGAAACGCCACCTGCAGATGGAGCTCATTTCGAGCCCATTTGGGGCTGCAGTGCTGTGGCTGCCATTAGCGCTCTGCAAGTGTACAACCCTCGCAAGGCAAGCCAAAGCACTTCCTCGCTCACACACGCCCACATTGTCCTCCGAAAATGTAGGTGGGAGAGCGGGCAGCTTGATGTCATTGTGCGCGCATGTGCCACCCTAGACTAGTGTCGTGTCGTGGCGAGGAGAGGTAATCGATAGGAGCAGCATCGACCCTGCCGCGCCGCGTCCCCTTCAGAGCTCAACGACGCTGGTTGCCCTCCATACGATCAAAGCCTGTGGCCATCATGCCGTCCGCTTTCGCCTCTGAGACGCACGGGCCGATCAACACACAGAAGGATCAGCCGTCGAAAATGTCATGAGAGGAGATGCCTAGATGTGCAGTGCCACACGCAGTACACGCGCTGAACAAGCGCGAAACTCGGTGAGCCTCGCGCTAGATGGGCAGGGCCTTTGCGCACCAGGAATGCCAAGAATGTCGATAATGGTCTTGAGGATCTCGGCCGACTCGACCACCTCCGCTCTGCTCTTGGCAAGGTAGCGCTCAACCTCTGACTTACCACCTCCCGGATTGGCTTCACCTGCGCCACAGCGATAGGCAGGCAGACACGTGGGAGGGGCGAAGCTTGGCCGTGCCGGCTCTCGCGAGCTGCATGTGGGCAGGACGCGCTTGCTCACCCCACGATGACGTGTAGGCCATGACGTTGGCGGCATCGCACTTGCGTGTCCACCGATCAATAGCATTGGTGTACTCGTCGAAGTCCTTATCCTCCGGCACGAGCGGCTGCGCACGGATCATGATCTGGTCTGCCTTAAAGAGCGGGTCATTCATTGACTTGAAGCCCATGTACGACTGCACGATGATCGGGTCGCGGATGCAGCCGCACTGTTCGGCGGATCCAGTGCATCCTTTAATGCAGACGGTCGTCAGCTTCTCCCAGTTCGCCAGCAGGTACTGCAGCCGAGAGTAGCCCTTGGCCAAGTTGGAGAGCTCCGCTTCACTCGGAACTCCCGACTTTGCACTCGCCTGCTGTGGCCCTCCCGCGAGCGCAGCGAGGGCAGCGGCGGTCAGAAGCTCACGCCTGAGAGGAAGAGCCACCGAGGACACACGGCGCACCGGCGGTGAGCCAGGGAATAGGAGAGAGAGAGAGGAGGCGGCGAGCAGGGCGGCGAGCATGCGGTGGGCGGAGCGGCGAGAGAAGGGGAGAGAAAGGGAGAGGAGAGGGGGAGAGGGCGGGGGGGAGCAAGAAGACTTATCGATTCTTCGATCACATATATGTTAAAATTGTTTAGCAGGAGGAGAATTCTAGAAGAAGAGAAGAGAGAGGGGCGGGAGGGGGGGGGGGAGGAGAAGAGAGAAGAGGAGCGAAGACAGACGAAGTGAAGAGCAACCAACCAGCTGCGCAGTGTACGTGAGTCATGTACACGTGAATACAAAATTGGTGAGGATTCCTGTAGAGCAGGGAACCACCTCGATAGGTCGTTCGTACCCGCCAAGAGATCAGCTTCTCGCACGGATGGTAAAGGATCATTTTAAAAGCTCCGGAGCCTAGATGGGAAAGACGTATTTACCGTATTTGGCCAGAGACCAAATACATATGTATTTGGCTGTATTTGAAGCGTGTCCTGGGTAGTAGGCCTCGAATGTATTTCAAAAGTATTTGGCCGGAGGCCAAATACATATGTATTTGGCTGTATTTGCAGGCCCCTGCACCGTATTTCCCATCTAGGCTCCGGAGCGTTACGAACGGGGGTTACTATTAAACCTTACATTTAAACTTCCTCTTCGTTCGTCCCTCATGGCCAGGATGCTGCTAAGGCGTGGAACAGGGTCTTGTGAGCACTAAGTACTTCGAAGTAGATAGTGACTCATTGCTAAGTACCTACTTAAAGATAGTGCCTGCAGCTGAGTACTTACTTCGAGATAATGCCGAAGTCTAGCCAGTTACCTTAGATAACTGAGATATCTAGGTAATTGGTTAGCTAGTTTTTCAAAAAGTTTTTTTGTTTTTGTTTGGGTTTGGGTTTACTGTTTACTACTAAGTTTACTCTTTATTGAGCCATTGTGCGCACGCCCACGCCCACGCCCTCCTCGCTCCTCGCCTTTTCTCCGCCCCCATTGCCCCCTCCCCACGACGGACGACGGTGCCGCCATTCAGCATGTCGAGCAGGTGGTGCTTACCGGGCATTGGCGGGGTACTTGAACCTGCCAGCTGAAGACAACTTAGCTAGACCTCGACTTGTTAGCATGGTGGCCAACTAAGTTTATACTTGGTTGACCCATGGGGGGGCACGAGCCCCCCCCTCTCTCCACTCCTCCCCTGCCATGGGGGAGGAACCACCCATCACCCATCCTCCTGGCACGCCTGATGGCTTGCCAGGAGGCCACTGCCCTACGGACCCACTCCCTTCCCCACAGGCTCGCCCCATTCGCCCATCCTGGCCCCTCGTGACCAGCCCATTGCTCCAACCCCACCTCCCCCCCTGGTCGACAGGCGACAGGCAGACAGGTGCAGCGTGGGGGCCCCAGAGGCTCAGGAGCGCCAGCGAGGGAGAGGCAGGGGAGGCCAGGGCCCAGCCCCAGCCTCCTCTGCCCCCTGAGCTGGCCTCCAGGAGCCTCCAGGGGCCGCCAGAGGGCAGCTGGAGGCCTGCCGCAGGCGCGCCATCGCGCGTGCCGCAGGAGAGGGGAGAGAGAGCGCGGAGAAGGGGGTGGGCGGAGCGAGAGCTCCGCCCACCGAAAAATCGGTAAGTCCCGCTCCTGTTTACAGGATAAGTCGGGACAGAGTCGGCCGCCCACTCGGAGACGCAGGAGGAAGGGGGGGAAAGATCACCGGGGGGAGGCGCGGGCCACCGGACCACATCTAAGCCCTTCACCCCTATCCCCCTAGTAGTGTACGGGGGGAGCCGCCTGATGGCGGGGGGAGAAGGGCCGGGGGAATGGGGGTGTAGAAAGTATGCTACGTACTACGTGCAGTAGGTAGTGGTTCCATTCGCCGCGAGTGCGGTAAGAATATTAAAAGGTTTTTTTTTTAGCATGGTGGAAGCAGCGCGACCACAACCAACGGCCTGAGTGGGCTGCCCGTCCTTGCTAAGATGGCCCGACAATGTCTCGGTAGCGGTAGGCCTGCCAGCTCGGCCGGACGGAGTTGAGCGAATGTTCTCTATCTAAGTCTGGTAAGGTGCACTATGATCTCAAGGATCAAGGAATCCCAAGCAGATGAAAGCTTAGAGCATGCTTTGCTCGCAGCTGCCGAATGCCAATTGTGAATGAGTGAGAGCTTGATTATGATTGAGCTTGAGCTTGCGCATTTATTACTTATCATTACGTGGGCTCGCACACGCGCACACGCACACGCGCGCGCGCAAGCGGCATTAATTGGGTATTAACAGGTTATGCCCCAAATGCTAAGTACCTACTTAGAGATAGTGCTCCACTGCTAAGTACCTACTTAAAGATAGTGCCAAAGCTTGGTAGATAGCCAACTAAGTAGTTAGCTGGGTAACTTGTTCCACGCCTTAGATGCTGCTAGGGACCCTAAAGGTCTAGATAGATGGGAAATACAGCCAGGAGGCTCCAGGAGGGCTCCAAATACAGTCAATACAGTCTGTATTTGGCCTTCGTCCAAATACAGTCACAGACAGTACCAATATACAGTACCGGGGGGGGGGGCTCCCATGCTACAAGTTACAAGCCACAAGCCCCCCCCCGTCGCCCCTCTCGCTGTCGCTGTCGCCCCTACCCGAAGAAAAAGGAATGAAGGGGGGAACGGGAGGTGGTAGAGGGAGGGGAGATAAGGGCGGTGTCGTAATAACAGCGATAGGGAATCCTAAATTTTTAACAAATTTTTAACAAATTTTTATGGGTCGCAGCGCGGCAAAGGAACGGAACTAGCGCTAACTCAAGACAGGACTCCCTGCCGCGGCAAGCGCAAGCACCCTTCCCCCTTATGCCACCCAGCTCTTCACTAGCTTTCTACCTGCGCTAGCTGGAGCGCCCCTCCCTCCACACTCAAACAGCCCCCCACGCCAGGATCCTGTTCTGGTCTCGCAAGCAAGGGGGCCTAATGGGAGGGAGAGGAGCAACTCCTCAGAGAGGAGCTGTGGGGAAGGAGATGTCTGAGTGGGGGCGCTATACCCTTGCGCTAGGCATGGGCAGCGCCGCCGCCTCAAGACATATCCTCCCTCTTGTCTTGAGTCGAATTGTTTGGTGCTTGAAACAGAGGGCGAGGGGGGGGGTGCTTCTTGTGTTGGTTGTAGTTGCAAGAGGGAGTGGGAGAGGGAGTGAAGTGTTGGAAGAGGAAGAGGGCCCAAGGCAGGGCACTGAGTTGTAGGTGATTGTGGCCCACAAGAGTGGGGTGAAAACGAAAACGAGAAGTGGCTATCAGCATGGGTCTTCTTGAGTTGAAATTTTTGGTGCTTTGAACAGAGGGCAAGGGGGTTCGTGCTGTTTGGTTTGGTTGTAGAGGGAAGGGGGAGTGGGAGAGGGAGTCAAGTGTTGAAGGAGTGCCCAAGGCAGGGCACTGAGTTGTAGGTTCTTGTGGCCCAAAGGAGTGGGGTGAAAACGAGAAGTGAGTCAACATGGAAAACAGAGGCTTAGGGTGCTCTCCGTAGGAGATTGATGGTTGTGAAGTGCCCTCCCATGTTGGGTGCACTGATGGTAGAGGTTTCCACCATGGGGAGGGCAGCTCAGCTGCCCTCCCACATGAGGTGCTCTTGGGGTGGGGGGGTTTCCCACTGTTGGAGGGGGTCTCCAAGACCCCCTGCATGCTACGCAGAGCCATGGTGGCATGGTGGCAACCTGTTCGGTGCCAGTGCTCGCCACCCCGCGCGCTTGCGCGGGTGTGGTTTGGATGGGCTGGATGGGCTTTGAGAGGGCTTTCTGACGAGCCGCCTCGGGCGGCATGGGGCGTCCCAGGTGGGGCGCGGTGGCGAGGGTCGCCTGGGGCTCGGGAGCGGTCGCGGCACGCTCCATAGGTCAAACTATAACAATTGTTTTGAGCGACAGGGAATCCTAGAACTAGTAGGCGAGCAGCCCGGAATCTTCAGATGTTTTTTTTCAGCTCTAATTTCTAGTGGTCGCAGCTAGTAGTGTGATGACGATGGCTAAGAATGTAAATTGCAGGTTGATGCATGCAATCTCTAGTGATCGTAGCTAGTAGTGTGATGACGATGACTAAACATGTAGATTGTAGATTGTAGGTTGATGCATGCAAAGAGTGCACTCCCAATGCCAAAAGGAAGTGTTGTGTGATCCCAAAACGACAAATATCGCCACAAAGAGGAAAAGGATAAGAAAAGGATATATAGCTCGAAAGAAGCTTACGTGGTGCACATGGCTGCGCTAAACGATGTCGAAAGGAAGGTTGAGTTCGACGCGGGTGTAGCTGGTTGCTCGCGTATCACGTGAATCAGCCACAATGCTGCACCCAAATACTGTAGGGCGGCTGGCGGAAGCCGCGCTTGCGCTGTGTGAGCAAGCACGCGAGTAGTCATCCACGCCTGCAAATCCTCTGACGGCCCACCTCTCTATGTCGAGGCTCCTGGGCATCAACGCCATTACATGCGAATTTCTCTATCCTGCACATACCCGGGCTCCGACTCGACCCTACCTACCGTCGCGTTCTTCGCGCAGACTTGCCACTCGCGCTGCTTTTTGCAGCGCCCGTTTTTGCAGCGCCCGTTGCCGGCGCCACCTCGCTGGTTGCATCGTCGCCCACCGACGCCTTGACGACCGTCCGTGGTTCTCCAACGTCGTCTAATGACACCATCTGTTTCGAGGCTGATTCAAACCAGATGGAGAGCGGCGAGGTGGCCTTCATGAGGCACTTTCGCTCGGTGGCATCATCGAGCAACTTCGCCCATATGGGCGTCTCGCGAAGAGTCTTGGCATGGCCAAGTATGAGGAGCGAGTGTTGCGCACGAGTCATGGACACATTGATGCGACGCTCGTCCTTCACGAACCCGATGCCGAGGGCGTAGTCGCGCGCATAGTCCGAGCGGACAGTGGAGAAGAGGATGACGGCCTTCTCACGGCCTTGGAAGCCATCGACCGAGTTGACCTCAATCTCAGCGGCCTTCTCAGCGCCGAGCATTTCGGCGATGGCGCGGCGGATGTGGCGGACCTGTGAGGGCCACGTGACGGCCGATAAGGTGGGGGGTTGGCGGGCTCCGGGCAGTCGGGCGTGAGCGTGCCGAAGTGCGCGTGGAACAAGAAAGACCGCTCGCGCTGAGAAGGTGAGAGGTTGGTGGGCACGGCGCGCCGCAGCGCAGCGAAACGCCGCCTCGCCTGCGCATTGTACGGCGAAATGATGCCAATGGAGTTGGTGCTAATCGACCCCTCGTATTCGGTGAGGAGGAGCTTCACAATGGAGATCGCAAGCTGCGCCTCCAGCTCATTTATCCTGCGGGGGGCGGGGGGGCGGGGGGGCTTGTCCGTCGGCGCGTCGACGCGCCCACCACGAGCCCAGACCTTGCGCGAGAACGTAATCACACGGCTCTCAAACACCCATGCACGGGCACTACCACCACTACCGCTGGCGCCCCGCTCGGCCCTTGGCCCAACCGTACCAGCTCGAGTTGCTCTCCGTGGCGCGCCCATCGGCGACGTCGAAGAAGACATAAGGTGCGAGTACGCGCCGCTTGTGCCACGGCTGCCCCGGCATGTCAAGGAGCGCCGCGGCATCCTGCACCGCTCCACGATAGAATTCTGTAGCGGGGAACCTCGAGATTGAGGGGTTCATGCGGTACTGCGTGGTGAGCAGGGCGACCTGCTGACCGCCACGCTGCAACCGTTGGAAGAGCGACTGCTCGTAGTTGTGCGAGGTGGCCGAGTCGGAGAAAACGGTGGCAGGGAGTTGCTTCGGGTCGCCTACCAGGATGAGCCGCCGGCACGCATATTTGAGTGGGATTAGCGATGAGACTTCGACAGCTTGCGCGGCTTCGTCAACGAGCACCGTATCGAAGCCGGACTTGAGCGAGTTGAACATAGCGTAGCCGGCGCACGAGAGGGTGGTGCACACGATGTGCGCTTCATTCAGCACCTCCATCTTGGCCGCGTCGTACGTGAGCCCGGCCTTGTCCGCCGCCTTCTTCTTGGCGAGAACATCGAGCGAGACGTCAAGTAGCGTCTCCTTGACGTTGGGCCCGACGCGTACGACGAGCGGCACCCACGGGGCGCCCGACGCGTCGAGCATACCACCCGCGCCGCCCGAGTCTCGCCGGAGGATGCGGGTGACGATCTCGTCGATCGCCGCGTTGGAGGGCGCACACACCATCACGTGGCGCGGCGGTGTCTCGGCCTCTGACCGGCCGAGCGAGAGCCACCGATCGGTCAAGGTTGCGCGTGGGTAGACGGCCGAGCTGGCGGGTGCACCCGCGGCGGCGAGGGCGCCGTCGATTCCTGTACCGGGTTGGCGTAACCAGGGCGCGGCGCTCGCAAGCAGCTGCGCCACACCGTCGCCGCCCAGCGGCGCGGTCGTGGGCGCGCGCGCGTCTCCGAGTGGCGGTGGGGGCGGTGGCAGTGTGTCAGGGCCAGGCGCGCGCGCCGTCGTGCCGTCCTGCGAGGTGAGCAACACAGAGAGGATGCCTAGGATAGTCTTGGTCTTCCCCGTGCCTGGTGGCCCCTGGATGAGCGTGATGCCGCGGCCAGTCAGCGACATGCGGATGGCGCGCAGCTGCGAGAGGTCGAAGCGCTCCTCGATCGCGCGAATCAGCTCCGCCGACGGCCGGAGCGACGAGGCGGGCGGCTTGAGGGTGTGTGCATTCCCCGGCGCGAGGAGCTCGTCGCAGAGATTGAGGTCACGCATCGAGTAGAGCGCCTGGAACTCGCGGTTGATCGTCACCATGTTGCCCACTTTCTGCACGTACCATGCGCCCGACGACGGTACCATCACATGCCGGAGCATCGAGAGCCGCTTGTACTGCGTCTGCGGCAGCCGCGTCGTGCGCTCGGGCGGCAGGTAGAGCTTGAGATTGAGCTTATCTGTTGATGCGTTCAGGACGAGTGCAAGCGCGTGGAACTCCTGCCCCGTCTCCGCCTCCGCCTCTGTCTCCTTGGCCGCCTTCCCCTGAGTGAGTCTGAGTGGTTCGTACGATACGCACACCAGGTCTGTCTCGACGAAGGTGGGCTTGGCGGGCGAGGCCGAAGAGTTTTTAGGCAGTGGAGGCGGCTCAAATCCCATCACACGGAACGTCTCCGCGTCTTCCGCGCTCAGAAGCCTCAGGCGCTCAGGAGAAGCTTCCAACTCTCCGATGGAGCGGACGATCTGAGCGCGGCACTCTTCGAGGAGTAGCGGCTCGAATACGTCGAGGTACTGATCGATCGAAGAGAAGAGGATAGGTACCGTACGAAGCGAGTACATAGGACTGCCCTCTACCATTGCATACACGTCCCACGCGAGGACTTCCTTGTACATCTCATCGAGCGACACGGGAGTGAACGGCATCGCCACGCCGACAGGACGGGAGAAGGGACCTTCTCTCTAATCTTCTAACTAGTCTTTCTACTTCTCTACTCTCTACTCTACGGGTTGACATCCCTAAAGTAACCCTCTAACCAGTCTTTCTACTTCTCTACGGGTTGATATCTCTAACCTGCTTACCAGTCTTTCTACTTCTCTACGGGTTGATACATGTGATATGTGCTGCTGCCAGGCTCCCAGGCGCCCCTAGGAGCTCCCCGGGAGGTGGTAGCATGCACGCGGGCACGCGGGAAAGGCGAAAGGCTATTGATTGGCATTATGCAGGCAACATTGAATGGCATTGCGCATTGCGAGCCTGCGGCGATGATGGGCGTGAATGGCTCCTCTTCGATCTGCTTCGTATAGGGTGGGCAACTTCAACTTCCTGTATCTCTTTAGCGTAAGCGGCGGCTGGAAGCACCTTTGACCTTTGAAGGTGCTTCGTGCTTCGTGCCAATTGCCAGCATTGAAAAAAATCTTTAAAAACTAAGCGCTGCTTGCTACTGCATGAGGCAGACCGTAACTAGTAGGTGTGTAGCCCTGAATCTTCAGAAGTTTTTTTTTACTGCATGAGGCAGAGTGCTTTTGCTACTCCTATCTACCCTCCCTATCCTACCACATCCCCTTTCCCCTCCCCCCGTTTCCTTCCGTAGAATACCAAGGGAGGGGGGTCGCGCGCACTGCTTCTGCTTCTGCTTCGACCAGGGGAGTGAGAAAAAGAAAGGGGGGCAAGAGCAAGAGCAATGTGAGTGATATCCCTGCATCCGAGCGCCGTCGTGCCGTCGTGCACCTTCGTTCCTCGTTCCTTCCGGGGCCGGCGGCCGGCGGCCGGCGGGCGGTAGAAGTCTGTCGCACTCGGAACTACTTCGTCGTTTTGGCCTAGCGTATAAACGAGTCTTATGTCGTTTGGGAGCGATTGCCATATCCGCAGGCCGTCCTCGCCGTTCGAGGTCCTGCACCACTTGTCCACTTGTCG
>CM030931.1:1779472-1835351 GCA_018136815.1 Isochrysis galbana
GAGAGTCCCCACAGGGAGGGGAAGAAACCCTGAGGGAAAGGAGACCAAATGAAGGCAAGCCGCCTTCTGGCCGCCGGCCGCGCACGCGCGCGCCTCTGTGTTCCGCCTCATTGAAACACGGCGAAACACGGCTGTTTTTGGCTTTTGTAGCCAACTAAGTTTATACTTGGTTCGCCCATGGGGGGGCACGAGCCCCCCTCTCTCTCCACTCCTCCCCTGCCGTGGGGGAGGAACCACCCATCCTCCTGGCATGCCTGATGGCTTGCCAGGAGGAGACTGCCCTGCTGACCCACTCTCCCACTGACAGGCACGCCTGGATCGCTCGTCCTGGCCCCTCGTGGCCAGCCCATCGCTCCAACCCCCCCTCCCCCCTGTTTGACAGGCAGACAGGTGCAGACTGGGGGCCCCAGAGGCTCAGGAGCGCCAGCGAGGGAGAGGCAGGGGAGGCCAGGGCCCAGCCCCAGCCTCCTCTGCCCCCTGAGCTGGCCTCCAGGAGCCTCCAGGGGTCGCCAGCAAGCAGCTGCAGGCCTGGCGCAGGCGCGCCATCGCGCGTGCCGCAGGAGAGAGGAGAGGGAGCGCGGAGAAGGGGGTGGGCGGAGCGAGAGCTCCGCCCACCGAAAAATATGTAAGTCCCGCACCTGTTTACAGGATAAGTCGGGACTTAGGACGCCGCCAGCCCGGTAGGCATAGGAGGAGAAGGGGAGAACGGATCACCGGGGGGGGGCGCGGGCCACCGACCATATCTAAGCCCTTTTCCTTTTCCCCTATCCCCCTAGTAGTGCACGGGGGGAGTCGCCTGATGGCGGGGGGGAAAGGGCCGGCGGAGTGGGGGTGTAGAAAGTTTTGCTGCGTGAGTAGAAAGTAGAGGGTCCACGGCCGCGTGTGCGGTGAGACTATTAAGAAATTAAATTTTGGCTTTTGTAGAAACACGGTGTTGCTGTGTGTTTCGTGTTTCACGTACATGTATATTTTAGGAACGGAACCCGACATATACCCATACGAGACACACAAAAAGCCCAAGCACCAAGCACAAAAAAGGCGACCACGCACACTACGCATCCAAAAGGCCTGCCCCGAACCCGCACTCTGAACCAGGCCCACGGTAGCGCACCTAGGCCGTACCGCCGTACCCCGGATACCGCCGGATACCGAAGACAAAGAGACAAAGGAATGATGGGGGAAAAGGAAAAGGGAGGAGGTGGAGGGAAGGGAAGAAAGGGTGGTGTCAGCGGGAAGGTAGGAGTACCTAGACCTAGTAGATGTTTAGCCCAGAACCTTCAGATTTTTTTAGAGAGCGCAAACACGGAAACGTGAACAAGAGGCGAAAGCAGCGGACGGCGGTGTTCAGCTCTGACTTCTGGCTTCCGGCCCCTACAAAAACAAAACCTGAAACGGTATCTAAAAATGAAACAGCCGCGCCCCCGACGGGGCTCAACGCCCTCCCTCCCTTCACCTCCTCTCCCCTGTCGCCTCGCCCGGCCGACAGGGTGGAAGGCGCTGCCTCACTGCCCCCTCTCTTGCCTTTCTGTCTCTTTTGCGGGCACTCAGATTCGAGCTGGGGGACATGCCACCCTCCCGCCCCGCCTCTGCCGTCCAGCCCGCGCCTAGCACCGAGCCCGGCCACGAGCCACGCCCTGCCTCGGCACACCTTGCAATGCAACAGCTGCACGTCGCACCGCCACACCGCACAGGGATGGCCTCGAGCGCGAGAGGCCGCGACAGGCTGCTGGATACGCCGCCAAGCACATTTGGCGGCTCCAGCCGCAAGCTGAGACCAGGCTCGCACATGAGTTCCTCGCGCCCGTGCGGCAGCGCTGCGGCCACTGCAACTGGCCCACCTTGGATGCAGCCAGCATCATCGGCGCCAACAGACATCAAGGCGCCTGCCGGCTCTGCTTCGGCGTGGGCCACCGAGTCCCACAAAGCTGTCGTCCAACGTCATACCAAGGGCGTGGCTCTCGATCAGCGATATCGCCAAGCGAGGGCCATGGTGCGCCGAGAGCACATTGAAATGGCTTACGAGAGGCGGCGGATTCACGCAGCAAGCATGCGGGAACCCAAGCCATACGATGCGTCAGGCACCGTTCGTCCCGTCTTGGCTGTCGGGCAGGCACGGATGAATCTGCCAACTAAGGACTCTCGATCTCAATTCCAGAAGCCAACGCTGTACGAGCCGCCGACGGGGAGCTTCATAGGCAGCGCTTCTCCTGGTAAACGCATGCTCGAGCATCGGCTGCACACCTTCCAAAATGAACGCAATCAAGACGAGGGCGTTCTCATGGTAGAGCAATTAACTCTATCGAGGGGCCTGTCCATGTCGAGGGGAAATCCTGCCGACGACTCGTCTCTCACATGGGCCGCGTTTGCTGTGGATCCGGCGGCCACCCACAAAAGCCTTGCTGTTGGCGCCGGGCTCGATTTCGAAAACACGGCAGATTCCAGATTCACCGGCGAGAAGACATTCTATACCAGTGTGCCTGAAGTCATCGTGCGCCCTGCATCCTCTCGCTCCCTATGCATTGATGCCTCTTGCGAAGCACATAACCCTGAGCCTGGATCTCCTATTGCGCCGTACCTGGCGGCCGCGAGAGCAGCAGAAGAGGAAGCGCGAGAAGCATCAAAAGCTGGAGAGTGCGCTGGGGAAGACGCTTCACTTTCGGAGGCAGACGCACAGCCAGGCATCTCGCCAAAGGAAAAGGGTGCCTTGGAGGATGAGTTTATATCCATATCACAATGGTATGCATCGGATCCGGTAACCATTCCTGAAGACTCGATCCCAGCTCAAGTCGACGATTCAAGAGTAGTCTGTAGTGTTGCTCGGTCAAACTGCTCGCCTCAACGCCCGGGCTCGGCCGCCGCGCGCCCGGGCTCGGCCGCCGCGCGCCCGGGCTCGGCCGCCCAAGCTCGGTCGGCTGCCCCGCGCCCAGACTCAGCCGCTAGCTCCGAATCTGGGCGTCCGCAGTCGGTAGTCGCGCGCCTAGCTTCGGTGGCCATACGACCCGATTCCGTCCCCGGCGTGGATCCAAACTGCACTTCGCGTTATGCCTTGAGCGCCTCAAGCGGAAGCCAAGGCCCTACTTCTTGACAACTTGATGGCGACGCGTTAACAAGAAGCCCGATGTCGGCAACGCCTAATACTCAAACTGAGGCGCCGCATGTCGTTGATGTTGATGTTGAGGTAACACGGATGGTATCTAGGCTCAATCTCAACCTCATGGAGGATCGTGTGTTACGCAAGTGTGGAGTGAAATGAGGCGGGTACTGGGGCTGAGGGGGAGAGTTACCGGAAGCGCAACAGCTAGCAAGCGCGCATGTGCAACACGCGCAAGTTGGAGGTTGGAGTTGGGGACGAAGGCTGGAGTTGGGGACGAAGACAGAAGACAGGGGAGCATCCTTGAGTTGGATAGCATCCTTTTTTATTTTCTAATGAGGGTTAGTCCCGCTACTGCCACTTGCCATGTAGTACCCCACCTGGCCACGACTCGCATGACCGCAGTATACACGCAAGGCACGAGCAATCGCGCGCGCTGCTTTAAGCCCACTTTAAGGGCTCCCATCCCCATACACTCGTCTAACACAGCGAAAGCCCGTCTAGATGCCGAGGCCGAGGCCCGAGGGGAAACATTTGTAGATTCAGGCTACTACCGCTAGCTATAAAGGACCACGCACTCACGGTACCGACTCACGCCATCGTCTATATCCCAGAACACTCACTCCCGCCTTTACACTACCCCCTTCATTCCTTTGTCTTTGGTTTCGGGGGGTGGGCCCGCGTGCACTACGTCGGCGGCTGGGAGTGTGATCTAACCGTTAGCCCTGGTGTTTGACAAGCATGGCGACGCGCCGCAGGGACTTCGAGGAGTGAGAGTGGAGAGAGGGAGAGGGCATCTGGCGAAATCGCTGGACATTTGATGGACATCTGGCGAAATCGCCCGGTGGGAGTCTGGCTTCCCGAGCACGCACGGCGTGCATGCAGCTTTATCATCGCGTCTTCAACTAAGTTTATACTTGGACGCGATGGAGCGCGCCGCCGCGACTCCCCTCTCCTTCGGGCCCCCCGCCGAGGGCGCCCCCCCAGTGACCATGGAGCAGCCGCTGTCAAAGCGGCCGCGTCCGCCCACCGAGGCCGAGCAGGTGCGTGCGACTCCGGTCGCGCCACACGGCCCATGGCCCCGGCAACACCGCCCATGGATGGCGGGTACCACAGGGGCACCGTAGAGGAAAAAGTTGTTATGCGCACGCACGGCGTCCCCGCGGGGGCCCGATGCACATCGCGCCATACGCACGCACGGCGTGCACCTGGGTGATTGCAACTCATCACATCTGTCCCATGAGAGACTTTTGTTATATTGCCTGTTTACGTAATTGTGTAGGCGGCTTGCCTTCATCTGGTCTCCTTTCCCTCACTCTCACCCTACCATGAGCCCCCCCGCGAGCACCCCGAAGGAGAGGCCCAGGAGCACCACGTACGCGACGAGAACGGCGTCGCCTTGGCTCGGCATGAGGGCGCGCCCCGAGAGGGCCTGGTAGACGCCCGCGCCGAGCACGGCGTAGCCCGTCCCCTTGTGCGCGACCCGCCACACGGCGCGGCGTGTGGTGCGGGCGGCGGGCGGGCCGCGCACGAGCGCGTTGAGCGGCTGCAGCAGGGCGAGGGCGAAGGCGACGGTCCCGAGCGTGTGATGGGGGTGCGAGAAGTGGCGCCCTCGGGGCACCGACGCGACGGCGAGCGCGACGCCGGCGGCGGCCACCGCAAGGCCGCTTCCCTGAGAGAGCGGGGGGGGGGAGTGCGCGTTGTTGGGGTTTCCTCCCTTTTTGGTGGGGGTGTGAATGATTTATCAGCCTCGCAAATGGCATGTAAGGTGTCTTTAATGTTCGTATTGTGCTTGAAATCGAATGAACTGAATAAGGACTTACATTCGAAAGTGTACGTCCACAAATTTGGGATCGACTCAATCAGCCTCCTCAGGGAGTTGTTGCTCCCCCTCGGGTTGACCCCAACCGGCGGCGGCGGACTGATGCTGTCCAATGCTTCCGCCATAACCTGCATGGCAGATTTAGAAGTGCCATATGGCGGAAAGAGAGGTAAGATGAATTTTTTAAAGTTCTCGTCCATTTTTTTTATGATCCATTGCAATCGCTTGCGTACTACATCATCAGCCACCATTCCATTTGTAGACATGGTTGAGCACTGTGAGGTGGGTGCCTTTGCTCAAATACTAGAAGATTTTTTTTGTACCGGTGCATCGCGTATTTGGAAACGAGGGGTACCAAATGAAGGCAAACGACCTGTAATTGTAATTGTGTGCCTCGGGTACCACATGGGCACCGTAGAGAATAAAGTTGTTATGCGCACGCACGGCGTCCCCGCGGGGGACCCGATGCACATCGCGCCATACGCACACACGGCGTGCACCTGGGTGATTGCAACTCATCACTCATCACACCCGTCCCGTGATAGACTTATGTTATATTGCCTGTTTACGTTATTGTGTATTGTGTGCCTCGGTTACCACAGGGGGCCACCGTAGAGAAAAAAGTTGTTATGCGCACGCACGGCGTCCCCGCAGGGTCCCGATGCACATCGCGCCGTACATCAGGGGCACCGTGGAGAAAAAGTTGCTATGCGCACGCACGGTGTCCCCGCGCCGTCTCCAATTCCATATTTACGGTAACATAACATTATAAATACGCAAAAACAAAACTACCACCTGGTCCTCTTCCGACGGAACGCGACTTTCGAGAGGGAAGACACGTTCTAAGAATAGAACGTGTCGCATATGGTTTGGAGACTCTCCCCCTACCCGCAACACTTAGGTTGCAGAATCTGGGCTTCCCGCCCTACACACACACAAAAAAACATCTGAAGATTTTCCCGCCCTACACAAAAGCCGCGAATGTGCGGCCTGTGTGGAACACCTTCCGGAAGTGCTCATACTCATACCCGACGGGGAAAAAATCCAAATGAAAGAATTTCTTGACTCGTGGGATGACGTGGTTAGCCACGCAACACGGGTTCTCGAAAGGGCAGCGGAACGCCCGCGGGCGGACGAGGAACGGAACCCACGTCCCACGTAATGTCTGAGACCACGACTTTGCGTCTATGCGGGTATCTTTCCTTTTTGTATGGCGTGTTTGTCGGGATGGTAGATGTAGATGCAGTTCTAAGCCGCATTTTAACGAGATCATAATTAATTGATCAAGGAACAAAAGCAATAAGAAACGGGTAGAGGAAACCCAGACGCACTCACTACACATGAGAAGCGAATGTTCATCATGTAGGCGTAATGGCGTATTTCGCGATGCACTCAATATATGCTTGTCCGTGGCCAAGAAGTATCAACAGAAAGCCCCCGCGTCTCTTGCGTCTTCAACTTGAAGACGGTGTCGTGGTGCGTAGAAAATTTGAGTCGATGAATGGAAAGGAGAGAGGGAGACGGTGGCAGCAGCCATAAGCCTGCTTCTTAGAAATGCCACTCCAAGATGCTTCACCAATCCGAATAATCCAAGGGCACGGCGATGGCGAGTTTTCGTTCGTCATACAAGTGTTCACACGTCAATCGTCGTCAGCAGTGGGCGAGGCGTTGTGGTAGGAGCTCAAGAAGCTATGTGTGCGCCAGTAGGCAACTTCAATACCGAGCTGCCGTTGCTGGCGACGGGAGAGGTTGCGCACCCAGCCGATGACTTTTCCGTTTGCCAACCCGATGTGAGCCATCATAATCTGGGAAAAGGTTGAGAAGATGTTTAGTATGAAATAGCGTGAGTGGGCGCACACGAGTTGGTCTATCAAAGGAGCTGCCAGATCCCATGGGAGACGGAGCTCTTGAGCGTTGGCCCGATTAATATGCTGCTCGAGATGCGACAAGTTCCAGTGTCGCAATGTGGGATGGCGGATCCATTCTGGATTCTCTACCGCGGCATAAATCGCTATACGGCGCGCTCGACGTTCGGGTCCAGATCTATCCTCACCAAATAATGCACGCAGATTGAGGTCAATATCCCTTGGATCCTGTAAAGCAGGCAGCGGTAAGGTGGCTCAGACGCAATGCAAGCCATAACGCGTCACTTGCCAACACCATGAGTGCAATGGTGATGTGACGAGCGTGAGATGAACGCTGTGCACGTGCGCTAACGCGAGGAGCCTTCCGGCGTCAATCGTCTGTGAGCCTGGCTGGGCTGTGACTCCGCCCCTCACCTGAAGACATGAATACCCGTCGCCAACATGAGCCTTGACCCATCGCCGCCCATCACGCCTCCGTGCCTCCGCCTCGTACTTGGGGCAATCAATCTCAAAATCCCCCCGCCGGACGTGTACACAAGCTAAAACGGGAATATTGGAGCGCGCATCGCCTGCCTCTTTTGGCTGGGTTTCGTAAGCTCTCATATTCCGGAAGGCGTGTATATCAGCGGGGCTACTGCCAACAGCAGAGCTATTGACGATTGCAACGCCGAACCTCCGAAACGCTGTCTCTCCTTCGCGTCTGTAAGGGCCTTGTCCACTTTGCTTGCTAGAAGCCTGGGCCAGGATGGAAGCGACTGCTTTCTCGACAACAACGCGCAGCTGTGGCGATGGTTTCAGCAAGGCGGGCAGCACAACTGTATCCAGCCAGCGAAACCCGTTTATATTGCCTAGACTGGGAATGGTCCAGCCCGAGTGAAAACTGCCTGGTTTGCCGTTCCACATCCCAAAAAATGAGGAGAAAGCGAGCACTTGGTGATTTTGGAAGCAGCCGTCGAAGCGCTCCAAGATCTGTGCAGGCAACAAGTCTTGCATAAACACGTGGACGGGCGGGTCGTCACTGACAACAGGAGTTCCTTGCTCAGCCAACGCTCGAAAATAGTCGTCACGCACCTACAAGATGGATGGATTGCTCACGGTGTGGGTGGGAGAGTGCAAGCTAAGACATGGGGCCGCACAGGTTAAAAAGAACGCGCTCAATGTTTCTCCCAAGGCATGCTAGCGTTTGGCAACACAAGCACAGTGATCTGGTCTGCGTCATACATACCGAGACGAGATTCAGCTTTGTTCTCGACTCTAGGTGTATCAGCCGGGGAGGCTTCAGCCCTAGCTGGATATAGGTTTGCATGTCCATCACCCGCAATGGCGCCACTGCGCGAGATGCCCTATGGCCTTCGAAGGCGTTCGCGAAATCGCTCATAGAGCGGCGTGGCGCCGAATGTCCGGTGTACTCTTTCTCAGTTGTGTGGCTCAGGATGTGCGGTATGACGAGTGTGCGGTTGAGAACGGCCGCCCAAGCAGCCGCGTTGCGCAGCGCAATCAGCTGGTTGCTCAGTCCAAATTGAGGTTGATAGATGAGGTAACGCTCGCCAGCGAAAGGGTGGCGAGGCGGCATGGGCCAGGAGCTCTCAGTACCCGCTGCGGCGTCGACGAGGCACCCATGCCTCGAGAAACATAGCTTGGGCGAGAGGGAGCAGCGGACAAGGATGATCACATCGATCCTGCCCAAGAACAGCAGGAACCACCCGAGATGTGCAAGCAGCAAGACGAGGAGGAGGAGCCGCGCAAACTTTGAGAGCATCTGGACGCAGAGTCCGCGTTGCGACGACGGCTCGCCCTCGTAGTGGCAGTGGACAGCTCCGCTCGACACTCAGCAGCTGAGGGAGGGCCCCCGCTGCCCTCTAGCGTGCCTCGCGCTCCCTCTCCTCCCTCCTCTTCTTCCCTCCCTCCTTCTCTTTCTCCCTCTTGCGGGGCGGCTGCAGGAAAAAGACGTGGTGAGCACGGTGGAAATGAGGGCGGAAGTGGGGGGCTACCGGTGGGGGGGCGTTGCCAGGGGGCCTCTCTCCCTCTATCGCGCCCGCCGCGGCCCGTGCCTCCTCCTTCGCGCCCACACACTTCCTCCCTCTTCTCCCCTCCTCCTCTCTCCTGGTTCTCATCCTATTCTACCTCTCTTCTCTCAAAATGTGGGGACGTTCCTGCGTCTTTCTCCTCCCAAACCGAATGACTTTTATAGCAGACTGATGTCGGTAGATCATGTGGGAGTAATCGAGCATGAATGGTCAACATGTCCTGGGGCGAACGACGAGTATACGATGCTAGGGGGTGCAAATACAGCCGAATACATATGTATTCGTATTCGGCCTCCGGCCAAATACATTTCAAATACATTCGAGGGCTACAACCAAGGACCAAGGACGCGCTTCAAATACAGCCAATTGGCCAACTAAGTTTATACTTAGTTCAGCATGGGGGGGCGCCTCGCGTCCCCCCTCTCAGGCACCAATTCCCCTCCGGGGGGCCTGTCGGTCATCCCCATGCTCTGCCTTTTGGCATGAGCAGGGCACTCAACACAACCACCCAGACGCCCAGTGGGCGCGGGTCGCGAGCCGCACTCCCTGGCCCGATTGGGCCTGCTCTCGTACTGACTCCCCCCCCCATCCCTGGTCGCCAGGCAGACAGGGGCCACTGGGCGGCACCCAGGGCCAGCGAGGCAAGCGTGGGAGAGGCAGGGGGGGCCAGGGGCTGAGCCCCAGCCTCCACTGCCCCCTGAGCTGCCCTGGCTGGCCCTCTGGATGCCCCCAAAGGACCTCTGAGAGCAGGCCGTGGCGCGCCGCATGGCGACGCGCCGCAGGGAGAGAGGTGGAGGAGAGCGAAGCGAGGGAGAGGGGGGGATTTGCACCCCCCCCCGATGGAGTGTGGTAAGAAACGAGACCCGTTTGCGTTAGCAAACGGGCGGAGAGGGGCGGCTGGCGACAGGAGGGGGATGAGGAGGGAGAGGCTCAAGACGCCTATGGGGACCCTTGTGGCAGGTACCTCGAGGCGCAGTCTCTTATTTCTCAAGGATCGCTCGCGGCGAGAGCTGTAAGGGCCGTTCTTCTCTTTTGACGAGAGGCCCTCCCCCCCCCCCCGGTGCTTTTTCCCGGAGAGTCGCCCGACGTAGGTCGGTCCGCCTCAATGGGTTTTCCCTCATTGTAGCTTGTGGGGAGTTATAATGGGAGCCGGGGGTTTGCGAGGGGGGAGATTCGTACGGGTGCATATTCGTATGTGTCTAGTGATAACGCACGTCAAGGCGTACGGGCAGGTGCGCTGCGGGGTGTCGTGATAGTACCGGGCTAGTGGGAGTAGTGGTACTAACGCTCAGTTGTTTTATCTTAATACAGCCAATTGGCCTCTGGCCACGTGGTGCTCCTGCTCCTGGGCCTCTCCTTCGGGGTGCTCGCGGGGGGGCTCATGGTAGGGTGAGAGTCCCCACGGAGAGGGGAAGAAACCCTGAGTGAAAGGAGACCAAATGAAGGCAAGCCGCCTTATCCGTTCGAACTACTAATCTTATGATTGGTCGCCATGGAGGGGGGGCTACGAGCGCTTTCGCGTTGGCCCATTCTTCTGCCAAGTCGCCGCCTCCAAGCGCATTTTCTTGTGCCCTACGGAAGAGGAGCTCCGCTACTCTCATGGCTCCTTCTTCGCGGATGATCTCGGCGTCTATGGGTAGGTCGTAGTTGCGGTTCGGGTTGTAGCTCGGCGTCTCGAACGCGGCCAGCAGCGGTAGGTGGTCGGAGGCCGCCTTCCCTGTGAATAGATCCGGGCTGGGCCCCAGCTTGTGCCATTGAAATTTGTCGGTGGCTCGACTGTGGTATATTCGGTCTATCCTCGTGTGTATGGTGTGCGCTAGGCGAGTGTAGCCCTTGTTCGGTCCTAGTTTCATGGTCCGATGCGCGTCTTGTAGTCCGGCTTCTTTAATCAAGGTTCTCCACTTGTCGCCATGTGTATTGGCGTACGGCGTCGGCCCCGTGCCTGCCGTGTCGGACGCCACGTTCTCCACGCAGTTGAAGTCGCCCCCCATTAGTGTCGGGGTGGTGGCGCTTTGCGTTATGTGCTGGTCTTGGCGCAGTTTTTCTATCTGGGTGCCTCTAGCCCCCGGGCTAGCGCTCAGGTACACTGAGAGGATATGGTATAGTTTTTCGTCTATCTCTATGTCCATTTTTACGCATCTTCCCTTTATGATTTCCACTACTGAGTCTACTCTAGGGATCACCCTGGCGCACGCTTCGCGAATCGCAATCGCGACTCCGCTTGCCGGGTCCGCTAGCTCTCCCGGCGAAGCAAACCAATGCCAGCCTAGGAGGGTCGCCGTTCTGTGTGAACGGCGGTGCGAGCCGTCTTCGTATGCGTGCAGCTCTTGGAGGAGGAGTATGTCTACTCCCGCCTTACGCGCTTGGGATAGCACCGCGGCCAGCTTGCCGCCTTTGGTGCCGTTGATGTTGTAGGTCGCGACCCGGATAGGTCCTTCACCTGGGTATCCGAGGGTGGAGTCGAATGTGAATCTAGGGTGCGGTGGTGGGCGGGCCGCGTCTCGTTCTAGCGCGATTAGCTTTGCGGCTAGGGCCGACGCGCACTCCGGATGAAGGAAGAGGCACGACGGGCCGTTCAGACAGACCCCCGGGATCTTCTTGTGGGGATGAAGGTGGCAGCGGATCGTGCACTTGTTGTCGATCCATGCTCCCGGGATCTCGTGCGAAAGGTTGCAGCGGACTCCGCGCTTGTTGCGGAGGCATAGGCCTTGCTTGAAGCGCGAACATGGCTTGGGCGGCTCTTTGCCCAGTGCCTCGCGAGCCGACTTGGGGCGGGGGGTGGTCTTCCAGCCTTCCCTGCGTTCCTTGCGTTTGGCCGCCTCCTCATCGCATCCGCAGAGGCGATGCATGGGGGTCAGGCCGCGGGCTATTTCCGGGCGCCAGCCTTTGCATCCTTTAGCGCTGCCGTGGATCATTAGTTTGTGGCCCGATTGCATTGCCTGGGGCATCTGCAGAGGCTTGCACGCGCGGATCGCGTAGTTAACCGGCACCGGCTTGTTGTCGATGATTAGAATCAGCTTGCGCGGAAAGTTGCCCGCTAGAAAGTTGCCTTGGGCCGCTGAGATGTAGATGTGCCAGCGCGTGGAGTGGGCCACCTTGGAGACGAATGTGCCAGAGTCACCTTCGAGTTTCATGCGTTCCCGGTTCCCCTTGAGGAACGTGAATCCTTCTTTCTCGACGGCTTTGACGATGACGCTCAGCGTGATCACGGAGGCTTGCGCCAGCCCCTCTGCTTCGACCACGACGTGGGCTGCCACGTCTTGGAGTGCCTCGTACAGCGCCTTGCGCGACGAGGGGCCCTTTTTGTTGAGCTTGTCCTCAATGGCTTCTATCTTGATCTTCACCATGACGTCAACGTTATGCACCTTGATCGTGGTTTGCTCGCCGTAGCGAGCTTTGAATTGTTGCATGCAGTCCTCATTCACCCCGATGTGCCATGGCCCTTTTGAGGAACGGGCCCAGAAGTCGGGCTCAGGGTCAACACCCTCGAGCTCAAGCAGAAGTTCGACGATGGCGGCGTAGACCGTCGTGTCGAGTAGAGTGAGGTCGCCCTCCTGGTGGAACGACATGTCGTACGTGGCATCAGTGTCCATGTTGGAGTCTTCTTCTTCAGAGTCTAGCTCCTGAGGGGCAGGGGTGGGCTGATCGGTGGTGAGCATCGCGAGATCTAGAGATTGGGAGGGAGAGTGGCGTGCAGCTCTTGAAGTCCGGTCTTGCCATCGGCTCACCGCTGGCCATTCCTCCCTGTCTTGACAGGGGTGTGTGTTGTGCGTTTTGCCAATGCTTGCAACCAGTATGTTGTGCCCATGAGGGCCACCCGGTCTCGAGCCGCGCCGCCGTGGCAGCGCGACCGTCACCAGGGTGAGAGGGGCCTCTGCCATAAGGCATGCCCATGGAGGATGAGGAAGTGCGGTCGTGGAGGTGGTGTGTTGGGGTCTACAGACTGCCACCCCCCATGTGGGGGGCCAGCATGTCTGTCTTGGCGGGTGTGGCCGAGGCCACGGGCCGCGGGGTGCGACCGGGGTCGCACACACCTGCTCGGCCTCTGACGGCGGACGCGGTCGCTTCGATTGCGACAGGTCCATGGGGGCTGGGGGGCCGCCCTCGGCGGGGGGCCCGAAGGAGAGGAGAGGCGCGCCGGCGCGCTCCATCGCGTCTAACTATAAAGTTAGTTGCCGTATTGCCTATGTATGTATTGCTCGAGACGGAGTAGCCCAAGGCCCAACCAAGGCCCAAGGTCCTCCGGTAACGCTTACGCTAAAATCGATAGGCGTCACAGCGTGCAACCTGTAGGGCTTCCCACGGCAGCAGGGATGGGGGGGGGGAGGCCCACGACCATGGCAAGCGATCAGCGCGCTCGTGGGCGTGCCGTCGCTTATTGGTGCTGGTGTGCAAAGCTTTTAAGGCCTAACGTCTGTAATTTGTATTTTCATTTTCATTTTTGTGCACGCGCTGCTAGGTGCCTCTGTTTGTTCCTTAAGCGCCCTACTTGAGCTCAGGTTAGACAACCACATGAATTCAGTGGCAACGAAACGTTCGCTGCGTACCAGTGCCAATGCCCTGCTCACACCTAATATCCCCGTATTCCTTCCAAACACGTTAAGGTGGGCAACAAATCGCCTCTTATACCCAACGTCGCTCGTGCGTAACGTCCTTTCACCGCACGTGGGTGAGGCCGTGCTCCTCCTTCCCCCAAATATGAGGTCCGATTATGGACCACGTGCTCGACGCCTGAACTCCATCGGGTTGCCGTGGAAGTGCTACGGAGCATTAGTGACTCCACCCGCCGTTCACAACTAGGCATCTCCCCTAGTCACCTCTCAGTTGGCGAATCGCTCTTTCTGGCTAGTGAGGAAGAAGGTCCGTTGAACTTGAAAACGAGGGTACCTACATACCAGAGGAAACCATGACGTACGCCGGACGGACGAGCTTGCCGTTGCACGTGTAACCCGTCTGCATCTCTTCGCAAACAAAACCCTCCTCGTACTCGGCCGAGGGCACCTACACAAAGATGTGACGTTGGAAGCTGTGATGGCTTAATGATGGCTTAACGTGATATGGCCCATATCTGGGTGTATGTGCGAGGCTTGCCTGCTGGATTGCCATGTGGAGGTTGTAGTCAAATTCGGTGCCGACGGTGGGGATGACCTCCATGCCGATACTGGCAAGAGTGCTCATCAGAGCATTGCTCATAGCAAGGTAACGGTTGTTCGTTTCGTCTCCCTCCGCATCCTTCGGTTTAATTGCCTTACGAGCGCGTTCAAAGTTGTCAATCATCGGGAGGAGAGACTTGATGAGCTCAATCTTCGCCTCGGACCTCCTACGGAGTGGAACGTGCGTCCGCGTAGGAATCAGAGGTCGGAGCAGAGCAGGGAAGCACAACCCGTCCCCTGTCCAACCAGCAAGGCGGAGCAGCCCCTAGCCCTGCTCGCCTCAGTGACCAGCATTAGGGCGGCATCGGGAATGATATGTTCCAGTGTGACGCAAGAATAGCTTCAAGCAGAGCTGAAGGAACGTCGATGCACCTAACATTGATTCATGCACAACCAAAACACTTCAAGCCTAGTGATCAATGGGGTAAGACTTACATGTCAAGGATCTGTGCCTTGTGTCTGGTCTGGAAGTTCTCCAGGTCGGTCTGCAGCCGGAGACGCTTGGACGCCCACTCTTCGCGCTGCGCGTCCGCCTCTGCCCGGTATTCGGCCGTCTCCTCCTCGATCTTGGCGAGCTCTGTCTCCAAGACCCTGAGCTTCTGCGTTAGAAATGCCGCGCTGCTCAGCAGGTCCTCCTCCTCTTCCTCCTCCTCCTCCTGGGGCTGGGCGTTGGGTGCAGCCTGAGTGTCCTCGTCATTCACCATCTCTGACGCCGTCGTCTTCTCGTCCGCCGCCCTGTCGGACTCAGCCTCCATGCGGAGGCCGTGCACGCGCGCGACCAGCGGTGGTGAGCCAGCAACGGCGGGCAGCTGGCCGAACGGTGCGGCGGCATGGAGCATGCGAGAGCGGACGGGGAGCGAGCTAGCGGAGAGCGCGAGAGCGGCAGTCGCCGTCAGGGCCACGATGGACGACATGCGGCGCGGGAGAGGCTGGCGGAGACGGTGAGGGGCAGCGAGAGTTCGTCGGCTCGCGCCACCACGCGAGGCGTCGAGATCACTCCGAGTCGCACCGCGAGGAGAGACGAGACGAGACGCCCGAACATACATATTCAATACACAAGATCACGTACTCCTGTACTACTACTACTCTACACAGACTTAGAGGAGTACCTCTACACCAAGAAGCGCCTTTACAGAGAGAGACCACGCCTTCTGTAGTTGTAGCTGGCAACTCGCTATCCGTGTCTACCCAATTCCTGGCGCGTGCCCAACTCCTGACGCTGCAGTCCTTCCTGCCCCTGAGGCTGCTGGGAGAGCTCCAGCATGAGTGATGCCGCAGGGGCAGAGGGCTAGGACACCACTGCCAAGGCTTTGACCGCGGGAGCCGCGCCCCCCGCGCGCGCTGGGCACGCTGGACCAGATACGGGGGCGGCGGTGAGCGCGCTCGACAGTGCCTCGGAGGTCCTTCGAGAGGGAGGAGGGCCAGGAGAGGGGCGGGCGGCGCGGCGCGCGCGTCGGGAGAGCGGCCCCTCATCATACACCAGCGGTAGTCGCGCGCCACCGTCGGCCGTCGGTGGATACGAAGCAGAAGGCCTTGCATGCCATCTGCTGTTGGTACCACCCGGACGTGGATCACTCCACGCTCAAGCTCAAGACGAAGCAGCAATCTCGCCGAGGAGTCCGCCCGTCCGCCTTGGCCCTGACCACCCCCACCCTGACCCGCCCCTCGCAGGAATCGCCCGCGCTCGTACCGGACAACGACCTCTACCTCCTTGACCTTGGTTTGTTTGGGCCGTCGACGCGTGGCTGGCGAGCGCCAACCTCCAGGCCGCCCTCTCGGCGCTCCTCCGTTGGATAGCGCCTCACCCGGCGCTGGTCGACAAGGCTCGGCCTGGGGGCAGCCTGAGGCGGACGGGACAAGCCGCGGCGCTCCACGCTCCACGCCACTGCGGTCAAAAACAAAAACTTCATAATATTCTTACCACGACCACTCTATCTGATGATCTGTTCCTCACCCTCCCGTCAGCCCCCCCCGCCTACGAGACCAAAACAGGATCATGGCGTGGGCGTGGGGACTTTCGGCGCGCGCGCCTGCGCCTGCGCCACCGTCCAACGTCCAAATACGGAGGGTCATATTGAGGCCGTTTCAAATACGTTGAATACGGATACGGTCTGGGTCTGTATTTTTGGTCTTAGTCCAAATACTATTTGCAAATACGGTAAATGTAAATGCGTATCTTCCATCTAGGGGGACTGATCTTAGAATGAGGTGCACAGTTGGCAGGGGTGACGGGGTGAGGATGAGGGTAAGATGTAAGATGAAGATGGGATGGCATTTTGTATATGTATATAATAAGGATTCTATCTCTATCAACTATCAGACTCATCTCAACACCCCCTTTTTGAGGATTCTCGCTCCCAGTGAGTTGCTGTACATTCCCCTCCACATTACATATTCATCGGGGTGAACAACCAGTGTTTATGTGCCCCGGACCGGGGGAGGGCAGAAGGTGTTTGTGCCGGACGGACGCAAATAGCAGTACTACTAGGAGTACTATTCTTTCACGGACTTCTAGTTAAATCCTCCTATTCTGAGAACAGAGAGAGAGCGCCGAGAAGTGAACGAACTCGGGTGGCTGCCGCGAAGGCGCGCACCGCTCCCCGCCACCGACTCCGCCGCTCAGGGGCGTGGAGCTCTCCGTCGCCGCGAGTGCCGGGCGCGCCGACGCCAGAAATGTCGCAGATCAAGGCACTTGGACTCTCCGTGCTGGGCTCCGCCTCCAACAACATCGGCAAGGTGCTCCAGAAGCAGGCAACGCGGGACCTACCGCAGATCGCATTCGACCTCAAGTGCATCAAGCTTTACGCATGCTCCTCGCTCTGGCGATTCGGGCTGCTTGCCGACGTCGCGGGGGCACTCTGTCTGCTGGTTGCACTATCAATGGCCCCAGTGTCCCTTATTCAGCCCGTGAGCGGCTGCGGGATGGCCATCTTGGCAGTGTTCTCACACTTCTACCTGTGCGTTCTACCGTAGCGCAAGCCATTCCTCTCCTCCCACCGATAGCGAGTTGCCAGCGAGAAGCGAGTAGCTTCTCCCTGCGTTGACAATCACTATTGCTGCCCGCGCCTTCCCAATCCCAGGCGAGAGGAGCTGCAGCTTGCTGAACAAGCTGGTGTGGCCATTGCAATGCTTGGGACCATCGGCATTGGTGCAACCGCCGAACCGTTTGAAGACAGAATGCCTGGTGCTGCCGCCTCTACTGTGCTCGTGTTGTTTTATGCCGTTTGCTTTACCGTCCTTGAGATCGCCCTTCGCAGAGCATCTGGGCTTGCCTCAAAGTCGCAGCCCTCGCAGTTGGAGGTGCGTGGAGATGCACCTAGAAGTGATGTATTGGCGAGGAAGCAAGGAACCGATGAGCCTCACACCACCGCTCGATGCTCCACCGAGACGTCATGCGTGCTGACTCATCCTCGCCTCGCACTTCAGGTTCTGGCTGCTGAGGCTGTATCAGCAGAGGGTATTCATTCGTCGACCTCCGCATCTGCGCGGAAGATAGAGCTCATCGCGGGAGCTCAAGCGGGGATGCTCTTCGGTCTTTCATCTGCATCTGCGCGAACGGGCATGCTTTTATCTCAGCTGCTTCACCTTCGGCTCCTCACTCCGCTTGGGATAGGGCTCTCGGTATAGTGCTTTCTCATGCGAGTACTCTTTGCACAAGCGCCTTTCCACAATTCGCTGGCTGGCGCCTTGTGCCGGGTAGCACAGGAGAGCATGCGGCCTCGTTTCGGCATCTCAGCCCGCTCATGGTGGCCTGTTGTATTCTTTAGGTCGTTTTCTCGTCTTTGGGTATTTTCACACAAAATCGTGGGATGAAAGATGGTCGCGCGGTGGTGGTGTGCACCTATGCTGCTATCGCAACCATCGTGTCCGGTGTTGTCACGGGCCTTTTCGCCCTCAACGAACGGGTGCGCACAAGCCAAAATGCTTTGGGACCTTGCACCCAACCTCCTGCTCGTGCGAGAGCATCCATCCGTTCCCCGCATGTCTCACATCTTACAAGCGTTTACCGCCGCCTCCATGTAACCCCAGATACCCGAACACCACAGGGTTGGGTGGTGTTTGTCGTTGCTGTTCATTCTAATTGGCATCAGCTTGCTCGTGCGCAAGGTGCCTCGTGGGGGGGCCAAATTCACAAAGGAATTGAAGGGAGTTGTGTGAGCAGAGAAGTTGGATATCAGGGAGCATGGGCGAGGGCGTCCTCTATTCTTGCTTCTGCTACTTTTGGTCGTGGAGTCTTGTTGCTGTCATCACGCTATCAACGAACAACGCCACCGCTTATTGCACGACGACGTCTTGGAGCCTGGAGTCCGCATGGAATATGTTGTTCACTCCCCATTCTCCGCCCGATGGTACTAATGCTAGCTAGCTATGGAGTGTGCGTAAATAAACCTACATTTACAGTCCGAGCACTCAACCTACTTTATTATAATTCTAAAGTAACTGAGTGTTAGTACTAGTACCACTACTCCCACTAGCCCGGTACTAGCTTACGACAATCCTCAGCGAACCTGCCCGTACGCCTTGACGTGTGCTGATGCCACAGAGCTACATACGTGGTTCTAGATCCTGACACGAAAGGTAAAAGTGGGATTGCAGTCGAGGATGAATTTCGCCAGATTACAAAGGGAGAGTGGGTTGTGTTCGATGACAGCAAAGAACATATTGGCGTGAACGATACTGACGACGAGAATAGTGTTGCGTTAGGGGGAGCGCTCGAACGCCCTCCATACCTCACGACACGCTCTATTCTTAGAACGTGTCTTCCCTCCCGGCGCCCCGCTCTTCCCTCTCCTCTCTCTCCCCGCGCCCGCATGCTGCCGAGATCGTCCCTTCCTTGCGTTTTCCCATATAATCCCGGTCTTCCCCTTGTTTCCTTGGCCAGCGAGGGTGGGGGTTTTCCCGCGCCTCGCCCCCTCCCCGCCCCGCCAGTGCCCCGTCCCTCTCGTCCATATTTCTATCTTTTCCCTGTTCCCAAGATTTTCCGTCCCCCTTTCCAGGGTGTGACAAAATAAGGGAACCTCAAGTTGCACCTTCTCAGCAGCGCTGGCAGCTTGGGCATGCAGCCGGAGCCCGCTCTGCATGGTGCATGGCGGACGAGCTCATGGAAGAGCTCACGGCGCATCCGCATGTGGTGGTACGTAAAAGGTGAGGTCATCGCCCTCAGTGAAGTAGGCGAACAGCGAACTGTTACGCCAATTACCGCAGACTCGCTGCACCCTACGCTCCTCTTGCGCTCTTGCGCCTCACGAGAGTGTGCGACCGCCAGGCACAGCGCCGCCAGCAGACGCTTGCGCCGCGCCTGCTGCTGCTGCGCTGCTGCGGTGACCGCATCTGCGTGACAACTTTGGCGACGAGCGTGGGCCACAGGCGCCCGTGCCTATCGACCTGTGCTGCGCCCATCACGCCGGCAAGCGCGGCTAGGGCTAGGTTCGCTCGCGCGCCGGCCCGCGGCGAGCGGCGAGCGGGGACTCCTCGGCGCCATCGCGAGGCGCGGCATGCGGCGCCGACTTATCCAGAGCGTTGAATTTTACCTTTCGGGAGGCCAAAAATTATGTAAAACTTGGCGGCCGTTTTCTAGCGTAGCGCGCGCGACTGTCGGCGAGGGGGGTCAGGTGTGGGGGGGTAGTGGTGGGTGGCTCTGCCCCAGAATGCTCCCCCCCAACATCGGACCCACCTTTCTCTCTTTAAAAGTAGAGTACTCTAGAGTAAAGTAGCTCGTCGCTTTCGTCCCCCCTCCCCCCCCTCTCCCTCCCTCCCTCCCTCTCTCTCTACTCTATGTACTGAGTATCTCTCTCTCTCCTCTCTCTCTCTCTCTCTGTCTTTCTCTCTTTCCCTCCCTCCCTCCCTCCCTCCCTCCTCTCCTCGCCTTCTCCCTTCTCCCCCTGCCCATCCATGTCGCCCGTGTCGCCGGCCGCAGACTTCATCGACTACCTGAACGCCTCACCCACCAGCTTCCACTCGGTGGAGGAGGTCAAGCGGCGGCTCCGTGCCAGTGGCTTCGCAGAGCTCGACGAGCGCCGCCCGTGGAAGCTCGAGCGCGGCCTTAGCTACTTCTTCTCACGCAACGGCTCCGCCATCTGTGCGTTCTCTGTCGGCGGCCGCTTTGACGCCGAGACCTCGGGCGCGGTGATAGTGGGCGCGCACACCGACTCACCCTGCCTCAAACTCAAGCCCTCCTCCACACTCGAGAAGGAGGGGTGCGCAATTTGTGGGCCCGCGTAGCTAAGACCGGAGGCGCACAAGGCTGGGCCACCCATATCCTATCCCAGTCGTGTGCACATGCGCGGCCTCCACTCATTCCTACAACATTCCCGCAGGTGCATCATGCTCGGAGTGGTCGGATATGGTGGCGGGCTGTGGCACACGTGGTTTGATCGTGACCTGGGGCTCGCGGGACGCGTGCTGGTTCGTGACGGAGCTGAGGGCCGCCTGCGGTCAGTGCTCGTGCGTGTGGATAAGCCGATTGCTCGCATTCCGAATCTTGCTATTCACCTAACAACCGCCGACGAGCGTACTAAGGGCTTCAGCCCAAATATCCAAACGCAAGTGCCTCCACTTCTAGCGACAACATTGGCAAATACTCTGTGGAACGAGAAGAACCCGTCGGAGGACCAGGCAATCGAGGAGGGGAAGACTCCAAGCGGCAAGCGCCACCACCCCGCGCTGGTATGCCTTTCCAGCCAAAAAAACGCAGACCTTATCGAGCTCCAGCACTCGTGTATGCGTCTCACAGTATGGGGGTCAACGGCATGTATTGCCTCACTGACATAGCCACCGCTATTTGTCACGCGCCTTGGCCACCTCTTTTCGCGGACCAATGGAGCAAGGGGATGGACAGCACAACGATAGGCTCAATGCGTACGTCATGACACCTTCACCTTGCGCAGGTGAAATTGCTCGCTCGCACACTTTGTATCTCTGCGATCGATATCATCGACTTCGAACTCCAACTCACAGATGCGCAACCCGCGGCAATCGGTGGCCTCCACGATGAGTTCGTGCTCTCTGGCCGCCTAGACAACCAGTGCTCGTGCTATCTCGCAACCCAGGCTCTTATCCAATCCCTACCTACGATAGGCGACGATACTGCGGTAAGACACAAGGCTTGCGCTAGTTGACCCCAGACTGACTATTTGTTCCTCTCACTCACCCAACCACACGCCCCCCCCCCTTCTCACTGACTGCGTGAAGGTCCGCGTGATTGCTCTCTTTGACCATGAAGAGGTTGGCTCCAAGTCGGCCACCGGAGCCGAGGGTCCCCTGCTCCGGGACTCCATCAGCCGCATTTGGGCAGGGCTTGCCCCCGAGAGCGCAGCCATCGACCCGTATGCCGCCGCTTTCCGTGCTCGTTCCTTTCACCTATCTTCAGACATGGCGCATGCGGTTCATCCAAACTATGCAGAACGCCACGATAAGGCACATGGCCCAAAGCTGGGCGAGGGTCTGGTCCTAAAGCACAACGCGAACCAGCGCTACGCGACGGACGCTGTTGCGGCCGCCTTTGTTCGCCGCTTCGGTTCTCTTGCCGGCGAGGCCATTCAGGTGCGCCCCCTCAGGCATGGGCTCGTGACCCCTTTGGACGTTTGGCCAATCTATTTGAGACCCAAATCCCCGGCTTTACTTCGGGTGTTTGGTCGTGACTCATCTTGGAGCGGGCCGCTACTCCCGGGCCTTTTTGCTCATCACTTTGCACGCCACCAATCTTGGACGCACGTAGCCGATCCCTTTTCGCCACTGTTTACGTCCGTGGATCCCACCCTCTTCCCTGGCTAGGAATTTGCGGTGAAGGCGGACTCAGGCTGCGGTTCAACTATCGGCCCAGCCATAGCCGCCAACACTGGTATACGGACTGCCGACGTTGGCGCGCCGCAGCTTTCGATGCACTCGGCCCGCGAGATGATGAGTGCTGCGGATGTCGGACGCTCACTCAGTGTGCTGCAAGCTGCATTTGAGCATTACGGCGCCGTCGCCACTGCAGTGGACCTGGATGTGGACATGCCGCTTTGCGCAGTCTGCGCCCCGAATGGTGGTTGGCCAACTTAATGTTTTTGGTCGTTGCTGGGCTCCTACACACGTGCGCGTCGCCAGTTCCGGGCAGCAACAAGGCACTTCTCGACGGCTCACGCCTACCAACCATGCATAGATTGCATTCTGCCCATGTTGGCGTGTTGTGCGCCCCGAATGGTGGTTGGCCAACTTAACGTTTTTGGTCGTTGCTGGGCTCCTACACACGTGCACGTCGCCAGTTCTGGGCAGCAACAAGGCACTTCTCGACGGCTCACGCCTGCCAACCATGCATAGATTGCATTCTGCCCATGTTGGCGTGTTGCGGCCTTGCTCGCAAGATCATGGGCGCCATGGATGTTCGGGTCACTCGCAATCCTCACGCCGCCCTCTAGCATGAATGCTGCTCCGGGACACTGTCCCGCCGCGGCTACTGTGTTTCTCGCTCGCCGGAGTGCGGGTTGTTATTGAGTTGCGTGTGATGACGGTGCATTTGTGCACTTGGCATGCCGCCGCGCACCTATCGAGTTGACGTTGTTGAAGATCGGCTATGTAAGATTGATGTGAGGCTTCAGCTCGCAATGGAAGGCCATGAATCACAAGAAGGACCTTCCCCAAGACAACTTCAAGCTCGAGCTCGTAAGGCCATCGAATCATCTATTGTACTGACAGCCCGTTAGCTTTGGCCTGGTGGCCAAAGCGAACAAAGTCCTCTATATACTAGGGCCCATGAGGGAAGCCACAAGCTGCGGTCGCAGCGTTCAAAGCGGCGCAATAGCCCCGAGAACTCTCATCGCCACTGCCTGCCACGTTTCGAGTATTGCGTACTATAGGAGAACAGCAACTTTGTGAGTCCTCGCTGGAAACATTTGGGAATTTGAATTTGGGGAGTCTAACGTCTAACTCTGGGTGGGGGCTATATATCCTACAGCAATTTTGGGGCGTGGGGGGCACGGCAGACAGAGTACCAAGCAGGGGAGGGGGGGGGGGATCTGAAGGCATTATGGCTGCTAATGCTGCTAGCTCCTAGGCTACGGGGGACCCATCGCACTCACAGTGTGGACTCACGCCATCGCCTAAACCCCAAACACGCAAACATGCACACCCTACAACCTTAACAATACCCCCTTCATTCCTTTGCGTTCGGTTTCGGGGAGGAACCGACCGCACCCCCTTGCCATGCCTTACTTATGGCAGCTGCGCAGCTGCCAGGGCCAAATAAAGGAATGCACAGCTAAACCTAAACCACTCCCTGCCCCCTGCCCTTACAAACACCTGTTTCGTTCTCCTCTCGGTTTGTTACAGTGATGAATAGCCCCCCACGTCCAGCCCATCGCTCTAACTCCCCCTCCCCCCTTGGTCGACAGGCATAAAGGTGCAGCGTGGGGGCCAGGCGAGAAGCGTTCAATCACCATCACCCACAGCATGGAAAAGCGTTCAATCACCATGAGCCTACAATTGGAAAAGCGTTCAATCGCCATCACCCCCGTGCTACGTAATTTAACGGACAAGCTTCTTTTTTGTGGAAAAGCGTCCTCAAAGCTCAATGCAACCTGCGTCCACTCTGTCCTCGTTGCGCTTGCCTCCCGCATCTGACTAATTTCACTTTTGCGGCACACCCGCTTGCTGTTGTATTCCTGCCCATCTGAAGGCTGTAGGATTCGTGTAAGGAGCTACCCGCAAGAACCGCGTTCCGCGCTAGCTGCCGGCGCGCCCTCGCAGGCAATCTCCAAGAGTGAGATCAGCCTTGCTCTGACTCTGACACCTGCACGAGAACTGAGGCCCATAATGGACTGATGTGTTGCAGGCGACCAGCTTTATAGATGCGGGACTCGTTCATATATAATAATTAATGTTATATCCTAGCCAACCCCACTAGCTAATTGGACACAACTTTTCCGTCCCGGAATCCCGCCATGCCTGACGAGCCAGGTGTCCGAGTGATACCAGGGGGAGGGGGCACTGCCCCCTCCCCTCGATATTATTTGTCCTCCCCCCAGTGCACGCACCGACCCTGCGCACCCCAGCACGCCCTCTCCTCGAGGCCACGCTGGGGGGAAACCCCTTTCGGGTAAAACCAACGCAGGGGGGGGGGGGGGTACTCGTGAAAAGGAGCCCAGAAGCGCTAATCACTCTTCGCCGAAGCGAGTGGCCGCGGCGAGCCGCGGCCCTTCCCTCCTGGTTCTGGCGCCCCCGTCTTCTCTTACTTACCTAAACAAGCGCGGAAGAAACACCAAAAGGCCTGCCCAAACACCACACTCCAAACCAGACCTCAGGTAGTGCACCGAGGTCGGACCCCGGAAACCAAAGAAAAAGGAATGAAGGGGGGCAGGGGAAGAGGTGGAGAGAGGGAAGTTAAGGGCGATGGGGATAGAGGGAGAGAGTCCTGTAGACGGTAGGTGTGTAGCCCTGAATCTTCAGATGGTTTTTTTTTCTTACTTACCTAAACAGGGCCAGAAGACATGTCAACGCCGGGGGGGAGAGCTGCCACTCCCCCCTCCCCTCCCTCTTCCCTCTTCCTCCTCTCTTCCCTGCGGCTCTGGCCATGGCGCGCGCCTGCGGCCCCTCTTCAGGTCCCCAAGAGGCTTGCAGGGGGCCTGGGAGCACAGCTCAGGGGGCAGGTGAGGCTGGGGCATGGCCCTGGCCCCTCCTGCCTCTCCCTCGCTGGCTCTCGCGCCCCTGCCGGTCGACTGGAGCTGGCTGGGGGCTCCTGATCAGGGGGGCCCAGGTGTCGCATTCGCGAATCGACGCTCGTTAGGCTTCTCTCTTCTCTTCGTTCGGTATTTATCGTTATAATTCTCTCGTTCTCGTTCTCGGTCAAAAACTTCGCGTGGACGCCTAGGATCTAGGGTTGTGGAGCGCCCTCTCTCTTTCTCTCGAAGAGAAGGGAAGTTTCCCCACCTTTCTTCCTCCCAGGCGCCTCGCAAAAAGGTTTAATTCGCTATCTCCCCGCGTTTCTTTACCTGCTTCTGGGGGCAATCAGGTTTGGTTTGCCATCGTCCCCTTGGAGATCGATTTAGGTTCGCTGCTTGGGTGAGGGAATCTTTCTCCTTGGTCCTTGGTTTGCCATCTCCCCTTGGAGATTGATTTAGATTCGCTGCTTTGGTTTTGGGTTATCTTTCCCCTTGATGCAAGTTGCATGAAAGCCCTTGGTCCAGCGCGTCCCGGCGGCCTCTGTATGCCTGGCGACCAGGGAAGGGGGGGGAAGTCAGCTCGAGGGGCGAGGGCAGGCCTAGTATGGGCGTGGGAGTGCGAGTCGCTGCCCGCGCCCACGAAGGGTCTGGGCCAGGATGATGATTGCCTAGCCCCTGCCAGAGCGCAGGGGCTGAGGTTGGTTGTATGTACGGTCCCACCCGCCCACCCCGGGGGGTGTCCGCGATGGAGTGAGGGGGGCGCGCGAGGCCCCCATTGACCTTATTGAAGTAGGTTTGACCCGGTTGCTTTCAAGAAACAAAGCACATTCCTTGCGCCGGTGCTTTCCTCCGCGATTTGGTCGCCAAGCGCCAAGCGCCAAGCAAGTTCTTAGTTCTTATACTTCAACACCTCAACGGCCATAACATGGTCGCTGATGTTCTCACCAAGCCGTGTCCGCGAAATCAATTTCTTCGTCCGCTCAACATTCTCGACTCTTTCTCCTCGTCAACTACTTCCTGATGAGCCTAAACCTAAACGTAAGCGTCGCACCCCTTGCTCCTTTTAGGAGGGGGTGTCACGGATGTCCCTCCGTCCTCTCCTGTATTTACTATTTACTTTCTAAGTCCTGCAACTAAGTTTATACTTGGTTGACCCATGGGGGGGCACGAGCCCCCCCCTCTCTCCACTCCTCCCCTGCCATGGGGGAGGAACCACCCATCCTCCTGGCATGCCTGATGGCTTGCCAGGAGGCCACTGCCCTACTGACCCACTCCCTTCCCCACAGGCTCGCCCCATTCGCCCATCCTGGCCCCTCGTGACCAGCCCAATGCTCCAACCCCCCCTCCCCCCCTGGTCAACAGGCAGACAGGTGCAGCGTGGGGGCCCCAGAGGCTCGGGAGCGCCAGCGAGGGAGAGGCAGGGGAGGCCAGGGCCCAGCCCCAGCCTCCTCTGCCCCCTGAGCTGGCCTCCAGGAGCCTCTAGGGGCCGCCAGAGGTAAGGCTAGTAACCACTTTGATTTGGGCCTAACCGGATATTGTGGGTAGTTCACCCAAGCCTAACTGGTTAGATAGTGGTAGTGAGCCCCCCCTATCTGGTTAGATAGTGGTAGTGGAAAAAGCATCTGGCATTTGGGTATTCTGGGTATCCAGATACCCGGCTAGGCTGCTAGGGCGTCCACGCCCCCACATCCACATATTTGCACCATATCACCATATACTAGCACCATACACCATATAATTAATACCCCAATACGTCTCCAACAGGCCTATTCAAGCCCAGTCTCCAAGCTTTATAAGCTTTTTGCTTTTTGGATTTGCTCACCACATGCCACATGCTTGTAGCTTGAGCTGGAGGTGTTCTATTTTTCGATCTGAGAATCATGACGCGGTCAACGTGATGACACTGTAGAGCACGCCTTGCTCACAACACATAATTGCCCATAAATAAGTGTCCCCGTGAGCAGAGTCAGAGTGTGTGTTTGTGTTATTGTCGCGCGAGGCTTCTCGGCACCCGTGCCGCTGTGTGCTGTGTGTTGTGTGCGTGCTGCGTGCGCACATGCGTGTGCAGTGCGCAGTGCGTGTGTTGATCATGTATATTACTCTATGTACATCCAATACATTTGTGGAGATGCACAACACACAGTGTAGCTAGGAAGCTACTGCTACTACAGCATGCGCCCGATAGAGCCAAAAAGCGCGACACAGTTGGCATGCGCGCGCGGTAGCGCGCGCGCGTTGCGCGTTGTGCGCGCGCACTGCTGCTATTGCGGGGCGGCTCCGCCGCCCTACTCGCATGAGTATCCTAAATAGTGACTTTTCACTACCCAGACCCAGTGGGTAGGAGAGACGCCCCTACCCGCATGAAGGTGGGTAGTGGAAATGGTTGGTGAGTAGCTGGGTATCTAGATACCCAGCTATCCGGTTACTAGCCTTAGCCAGAGGGCAGCTGGAGGCCTGCCGCAGGCGCGCCATCGCGCGTGCCGCAGGAGAGGGGAGAGAGCGCGCGGAGAAGGGGGTGGGCGCGAGCGAGAGCTCCGCCCACCGGAAAATCGGTAAGTCTCGCGCCTGTTTACAGGATAAGACGAGACAGAGTCGGCCGCCCACTCGGAGACACAGGAGGAAGGGGGGGAAAGATCACCGGGGGGGGGCGCGGGGGCGCGGGCCACCGGACCATATCTAAGCCCTCCACCCCAATCCCCCTAGTAGTGTACGGGGGGAGCCGCCTGATGGCGGGGGGAGAAGGGCCGGGGAATGGGGGTGTAGAGAGTATGCTACGTGCTACTTGTAGTGGGTAGTGGTGTAGTGGTTCCATTCGCCGCGAGTGCGGTAAGAATATTAAAAGGGTTTTTTTACTTTCTAAGTCCTGTGAGGTCTCTCTATCTCTATTCACGTGAGGAGAGGCGAGAGGCGACGGGCCCCCTCTCTTCTTTTTTCTCTTTCCCCCTTTCCCCCCCTCTCACCTCTCACGCGCCCGCTCTGTTTACGTTAGTGCTCTACGTGCTACTGTGAGTGTGCGTGATAGTGGTGTTTGGGGTTTGTAGAGAGCTTTTTATCCGGTTCTGCGACGAAGAGAGCGCGAGCGATGGCGTCGCTCCTCTCCCTCTCGGCCGCCCTGGTCACCGTGATGGTGCCAGGGCGATAGCCCCCCCCCATCCCCCCACCCAGTAGTTTAAAAGCCCTGTTTGACCGCCCTAATACATCAGAAATGACACATTACCGTGAGAGTTCCCTCGAATATCTCATGGTTGAGGACGGACACATGGATGGATGGGTAGTAGCATGAGCAAGCGAGACCTGCACGTGAGTAAACGGATACACCGTTGAAGGAACAGCTTCGTACCATCTGAGAGCGGTTCCATGCACCATCACTGCGCCCATCAGTACTCACCCACATGGTCGCATAACTGATATAGCCAACTGCATGACGAGAAGGTGAAATCAAGGCTGCCAATGGTTTCATGATGAGACTTTACGCTCGATTTCACCTTGACGCTGTTGTGCAATCCCCATCTCAGAGATGGCACAGTGCATCTCGCGGCGCAACTTGACTACATCCTCTTTATTGAACCTGAGCTTGTCGTAGGCGTCCCAGTTGGGCATTTCCGGTATCCCTTCCAAAGGCGGTTCGAGTGTGGAGCCGTACCGCGCGAAGTTCTCAATGTATTTCAGCATGTATAAGCCACAATCGGAGTGGTTATGCTGAATCCGGACTCGCACATTCTTGCTCGTCATGCACCGGAATTTAGGGTCCTCGAGCTCCGCTTGGCCGCGCGCTTTGTCTTTCCACTCCTCTTCCAAGTAGAACTTGAGAAGGTTCAATGCGTGCTCTTTAGTACCGCCAAGTGAGTCCAGATAGAGAATGCACGGAATCTTGCCCTCGTTGAACTTGTCTTCAAGGACACAACTTCTCTGACCCATCATGAGCTCAGAGGGATGAGAATTCGAGTCAAAGCTCGGGACAGATGTATCCGCGCCGCGAGAAGACGTAGGAGAGCGCAATGCATTTTGCGAGAGCGGCGGGTCTGGTGCACCTCGGGGCTTCCACTCTGTGGGCCCCGAAACCACGTGGCGATCCACTTGGGAGTGAAATTCCGGGTCCTCCTCCTCACTTGGACTATGTCTAGTCGATGAATCAATGGCGCCGCCTATGAGCTCCTCCCTATGACTGCACGAGGCAGAGAAGGGGCCATCCTCCAACGCTACGGATTCATGTGGGAAATGTGCATCCTCCTCATTTTTGTGCGGACGTGCCGGCGTCGTAGGACTGTCGAGCTCAATCACAGGGGTCGGTGCCTCTCGACAAACCGGTGATGACGAAACAGATGGAAACGAGTCGCCTTCCGCAAGTACCTGGCCCTCTCGCTCGTGTACTTGTTCACCTGCCCTCCTATGACATGCGTGTGGCCGAGTGCGCTCAGGCTCTGCAGGCGGCGGAGGCAGGTCTTGCCCAACGCTCGCTCGCCACCCGCTAGTACCAGCACCTCCGAAATGTCCCCGCATCTCCGCCGAATCCTCGCTGATGTCAACAGTCTCCCGCGGATTGGAGGCGCTCTTAAAGGACGGCAACCCGGATTTTTCCAAAGCACATGGTGAAGACTCGTCGGTGCAATCGATGGAAGTGCTCGAACGACGTCGTCGAGGCACTTTTGGGTCGCCCGATGACGTGTGAAAGGGCGACGACAGCTCAATATTTGAATCTTGGCGTGGGAGGTCGGAGCGCCTTCTGCGCCGATCGAAGTGTGGTCTCGCTCGATGCGGCGCCGTTTCCTCCGAAAAAGCAAACAAATCCTCGTCGACGACACCCCGAGGGCCGCCGCCACCACCCTCAATTGTGCCTCGCCGCCTTGCTTGCCAATCATCCACGTCTTCGACATCTGTGTCAGAATCAGACTCGCCAGAGCGCACGCTCGGCGATATGGCGTGATGCCCAACGGGGTATAATTGTTCTAAACAGCCCGTTTCTATCGCATGTGATTTTGGCGGCTCATCCCCCTCGGTGTGAGTATCATCTATCGACTCCAACTCTTCCGGATCCAGACATGTACGGTGCACGCGCTCGGCCAATAGCTCTTCCCCTCCCATCGATTCCTCGTCCACATCTGTCTTCTCGCCATCGCTCAAGGGGCCCATCTTGCGCATCTCGACGCGAGACCGCGCATCCCCCGGGGCCTCCGCCAACCCGTTTGCTAGAAGGCCCAATTCGTCTCGGTACGCCAAATCGTCTGTCAGCGCCGGCCTAACGGTTGGCGACCCATCTGCGAGAGGGGCTAGCTCGCCTGGGCGATGCAAGGATACTGCTTCCTGCGAGAGCATCCGCTTTTCCACGTATTCGCCGGGCCGGCAGATGATCACAAGGCTCCAGTGCAGGCTCTCATTGATAGGCACGAAGATGTATTCTTTACAGAAGAGATCCGTTTTTGTCCAACGTCGCACTAGCTTGTAGGCCTCACGACGATCGTTGCCATTGCCCCCGCCGGGCTTCTTCCCCATCGTTTGCAGAAGGCGCTTGTAGAAAAAGGAATTGAAGAAATGGCACTTCTCTAACACGTCCGGCGCGTCGCGCTTCATGCGGTCCTGGATGAATTTGAGGTAAAAGTCGACGAGCGAATCGTTTAGGAATTCGTTGTGGCTGCGCGCAAGATGCGAAAGGAGAGCTTGGGGCGAGACCTTTGCATTGAGCTGTGGTCCGATATAAAGTTCCAGGCACGGCTTGGTGGGTACTGGGCCATCGGAGCACGCAAAGGACCAGGTCGCCGTGCAAGGCAGACCACGAGGCTAGGAAAAAAGCACATACCTGAGGCGCCACAATTCTTCCTTGGTAAGGGTGATCGCATCCTTGCTCTGGTCATTTGGGTAGACGAGCACTGTTGCTGTCAAATTGCGAGGCCGCTGCCGGTTGATGAGGGGGGGGGGGGGGGGGGGATGAGCCAAAGCACAACGCGCGAATGGTCAGAGGTCTCGTAAGCAAGGAGAAGGAATCGCACTCATGGGCGCAGAGCAAACCGTGCAGCAGCCCCTACACGTCTAAGTTTTTGTGTGGCCGCACATCAGAAATTTCTGAAAATATTTCATCGGACGGCAACCGCCGCTTGCTTCGTCGCACAGGCTGCATAGACTGAGACTTGTCTGATCCATCGCGTGTCACCTCTTTCACCTCGTCGTACTCGTCCGCGTCCACGTTTTCCCACGTGAGATGGGAGGAGGCGTGCTCGCGCTTTTTGCCGTACTGCGCAGGTAGTTGTTGGAAGGAAGTAGTAGGACTCGGCTGGTTGACTCTGCCCGCATTGGCGCGGAGCACCTGCTCCCGACCTCGTGACTGCGACTTCTGAGCTGATGAGCCGGGTCGCCTATGGCTACTTGCTAATCGCAGGTACTCTCTAGGCACACGCCCTTCAGATGCATGGGAAGCTGCCATGGCAAACTCAGGACCGTTCTGATTTTTGTGGTTGAACTCTCGTAGTCTGGGCACTGCTCGTGTGAAGTCGGCGCGAGTATGACCCGATGAAAAGATGAACTGAACAATCCGCTTTTCCCCTGCATGAAAAGGGTGGTTGCCACTCGGTACAGTACACTTCACTCCACAATCACACATATTTCGACTAGAGCTTGGAATGCACCTTGTATAGCTGTGGGGTCAAAGAAATCCTGAAGGATAATCTGTGGCTCAACTGCGCCAATGATGTATGCCACAAATTTGTTGTGCTCGGAGGGAAAGATGGCGTTTTTGATGTCTTGCGCTCGGATTCTTAGTGTGGGATAGCCGTAGCCCTCGATAGGCTGCTTTGTCACCCATGAGATGAGCTCGTCATCGCAAGAAAGCTTACACCCCGCCCCACAATCAAAAAGCCCTACCTTAACCTTCTCCGCGACAAAGCAGCGGGGACATTGCCGTCCCGCGCCTGATAGCCCTTCCCCACCCCCTAGCGAGGAAGTAGATTTTTGCGACGACTGACTGCAACTCGGGACGCATAGTGGCGGTGTGCGCGCTGGTGGCTCGTGGAAGTCGAGCCTGGGCTGCTTCGCAGGTGGAAGCAAACCGGTCACCTCGCCACCCAAGGAGCAGCGTTCGCCGCTCTTCCCTCTTATTGTGCTGCTCTGCGTCTTGGGCCGCTCATATCCGTCCGGCTTGGAAATGAGCGGCGCAGCGCGGCTCTCGGGACAGCCATTGGTATTTTCCTTCCTACTGCCCAACGTCTTGATCTGACTGAGAGTCGAATGCTTCCACATCTCGACCTCGGCTTGCGGGTGCAGGTCCTCCTGGCTACGAGCGCACCTGATCGCAGGCGCTGTCGATCCGGCCGCGCACGGCCTTGGACCTCCTCGCCTTCCCTCCGCCTCCCTTACCTCCCTCACCCTCTCTTTAACACCTCAGGAGGGCGGGCGCTTCCCGCCCTTCTCACTCTTCCCCCTCTCTCCCCTCCCCTCCAACAACAAGCTTTCAATGTCTGAACGAGTTTTATTGTAGCTGTTTAATCTTAAGGTGGTAGGTGCAACTATCGGCGGGCCTTCTACGGAGGTCCCATGGCGACGGCGGTGCTGGCAGTCGGCCGCAGGCATGGGGCTCTAGCTCCAGAATGCATTGGGGAAAGTCGGTGAAGCCGCGGCTGTGGGCAGAGCTCGATGGGGTGCACCACTTGGATCGAAGGTGCAGGAGCGGCGCCTGAGTCATTCCGCCGCGGGAGCGCCGCCCTTGCATCCTCTCCGCAACGCCAGCGTGGCAGTGTTGAGCGAGCGCAATGTCGGTGTGGGGGGCATGTGCTTGGCCTCACAGGTGCAGAGGCGGGGCAGGTCGATCCCACCGGTATGTGGGGCGACTGCTGTGCCGCTGGGCGCGCACTTGGGTCCGAAGGGGCCGCGCTGCGGCGGCTCTTCTGGCATGCGCTCATGGCTGGCGTTTTACGTCTGCATGCGAGGCGGCAGAATTCGAGGTGGTGGCGGGCAGAAGCGGCGCTCCCCGGCTATGAGGCGCGTGGAGGTTGATCCAGGGTGTCTCGGGACTCCATCCACGGGCGTTGATTGCTGTGCAGAGCCTGCTACGAGCCGCGCTTTGCGTCGGAATCGAAAGCACCGGATACTTTTGGAAGGGTGCACAACGAGTGCCCGTGTTGTCACGTGTTGCTGTGCGCGGCGAGATCGGTTTCAGGAGCTGTCAGTGGGCTCATCTGAGAGATGACAGTGAATGCTAGCAAGCTCATATTTTTTGGTGAATTGTGGTGATTCACAATGTATTTTTAGAGCGACCTGAATTTGGCCAATTTGGAAAAACTTTGTTTTTGAGGTCTCGCCGTCCGTAATTCAGCAGGACGTCTTCTACAATTCATCAAAAATGTGCAACTGCAAGGTTGTGGGGGTGACCTGCGGTGTGCCAAAGGGTTCTCGCTAAAAATGTCGTGGAGAAGATTATCGGCGATATATACGGCGCGCCATCCGCGACCAAACGCCCCCCCGAAACATCCCCAATCACCACTCGCTCGCGGCGAGGCGTCAACAGCTGCGCAAACGAGGGCAAGCAGGGACAGGCAGAAGGAAAGCGAAAGGACTCTGCAAAGACACCTTTCACTTTGCACACTCCACGAGTAAGTACCAGGCACCCTGTCCCGCGAAAGATGAAGACTTGTCCGCCGCTGCAGAACAGTAAAAGTCTCGCTTAAGGTAATGTGCGGCCGTGGTGTCGTCGCAACTGTAGTATACAAGCCAGTTAGCGACGTCCTCGCCATCAAGCTCAGCATCGTCTGTGTTTGCCTCGACGACGGTGCCCTGCAGCCACCCTGCCCCATCCCAGTAGCACATGAGGCTCCGGTCGGTGAGGTCCTCGCCGTCTTCGGGCGGTGAGCATTGCGGACGTAGACACGCAGCCGCAGCGCCGCCGTGAGAAGCATTGGGCTCCGCCGCCGCGTGGTCGCGAGAGGAGGAGGCGCCTGAACAGTGGGCGTGTGCATCTGCCTCTGCTCCCCGTCCGCCGTTCATACACCCGGTAGACGCTGGATGGCAAAGCTCGGTGCACATCGCCCCCGCTGCCCGGCAGGGGCAGGCACGTTGGCACGCCGCGGTACAAGTGCACGCTCCTACAGCACCTTTCCCCTCTGCTGCTGAGGAACAACGAGCCTTGCCACCAGTCTCGCCCTTGTACTTGTAGCGGTGGTCCGTCTTGTAACGCTGCCGCTTCTCCGTGAGCTCCTATGCCTGGGCTGGCGGCGTCCTCAGTCCCGACTTCTACTGTAAACAGGTGCGGGACTTACATATTTTCCGGTGAGCGGAGCCCTCGCTCCGCCCACCCCCTTCTCCGCGCTCTCTCGCTCCCCTCTCCTGCAGGCACGCGCGATGGCGCGCCTGCGACAGGCCTGCAGCTGCCTCTGGCGACCCCTGGAGGCTCCTGGAGGCCAGCTCAGGGGGCAGAGGAGGCTGGGGCTGGGCCCTGGTCTCCCCTGCCTCTCCCTCGCTGGCGCTCCTGGGCCTCAGGGGCCCCCACTCTGCACCTGTCTGCCTGTCGACCAGGGGGGGAGGGGGGGTTGGAGCGATGGGCTGGCCACGAGGGGCCAGGACGCGCGAATCAGGCGAGCCTGTCAGGGAGAGAGTGGGTCAGCAGGGCAGTGGCCTCCTGGCAAGCCATCAGGCATGCCAGGAGGATGGGTGGTTCCTCCCCCACGGCAGGGGAGGAGTGGAGAGAGGGGGGGGCTCGTGCCCCCCCATGGGCGAACCAAGTATAAACTTAGTTGTCATAAGTCAAACAATAACAACAGTTTGTATCAGCAGCCGCAAAATAGGAAAGATGAACATGCACATAGATAGGAATTGGACGTCGGAGGAGTGATGCCGGAGAGTTGCCCTATGGGGTTGGGGACTCACAAAGGACAAAGGCATTTGCTCAATGTCATGCGGCTTGAGTGATTGTTAGCTGAGACCGTGCTCGCATTCCTTACTCGATGTCAATGCGGCCTGACTGAGTATCAGCTGCGTGATGCTAATGCATGTGACCCCGTCGCTCCTCATTTGCTTCAAATACTGAGACAACGAGTCTCGCATCGTGCTTCATTCTTGTTGCCCTTGAAGCATATGGTCGCCTCGAGAGTCACAAACAGGCAACGGGAATATTTATGACATCAAGACGTATCTTATCAGAAGGCTCATGGCATCGCAAGGAGAAGGTAGAGGCTGCGCCCTAGCCTCGAATAGTCATAGGTTGAGTATGTGTATGGTCAGCCTGATTTAGATTGTATCCGCTCCCTCATAAAACCGAATCAAAAGATACGTTTGGCTGCCGGCTAGTGCATCGCCACCCTTTGGCGAGTCGTCGTAAGCCCCACGTACGCAGCCTCGCGCCATGAAACGGTGTGAGTCACCTTGATGTGGGCAGAGGACGCAAACCGCCAATTGTACGCGCGTCAATCGTATGTGAAAGGGATGGTCCGTGTTAGAACCATCGTGCGGATCGGAAAGGGAAGGGCGCTTTCTAGCAGTCAGTCGAACAAGGATATCCTTGGAGCTCTCGTTCTACTCCTCGGGCCTCGGCCAGGACAGCATTTCCCACGGTTGCTCTGGCGGCCAAATCTCACGCACAAGGCCGACGGGGTGGAGTCGGAGCTGCACAGGATAGGGTAGTGCAGCGCATGTCAGAGGAAAAGGCGCACTTTGAGTCGTCACTAGACTAAAGACGCTTGCATCGAGAAGCGAAATTAGTAGGAGCACCGTGCGGGCGCGGTGGCACTGCAAGACTAAGCAGCTGGATGCGCTCAGGTTGCGAACAAGGCCACCTATCTGATTTCGCACGAGGCGATGTGCGAACGGCGGGGTCTCATTTGCCCACGCAAAAGACAGACGGCGCGAACATTTTAGATGGCTTACCCGTAAGAAGTCCCGGGCAGTGCTCACAGGCCCGGGAAAGTGCGCACGCGCAAGCCCAGCGATTTCGGACATTGTCTCCGCCGCATGTCTCGTGCCAGCCCCACTGTAGCGCGGCGAAAAATGTGTCAAGACAAGGCGCTGTGCCTTGGCCTTGCGAGCAAATTTCGCCGCCATCTCTGGCGTTGAATGCCCATGTTCCACCTACTCCAAAGATGCAATAGGGGCGTCGCCTGAGGGAATGCCCCCATAAAGTACGGTCCGACGAGAGTCCACGCACAACGAAACGGGATGACGAACGGCGCCAGGTGCACGTCGATACCCATGGAGCTCATGGACCTCACCACTCTCCAAAACAATGCTCGGGGGGGAGCGGGCCGGTGTGCTCGCACCGTTAGATTCTCGACCTCCGCCCGACGACGTCCAAGCGCCCTATCCCTCTGTAACCACGCATTCGTCGCCTCGTGGATGAGGAGATCTGCACCGGAACAATGGGGTAGAGCGCGAGAAGAGTCTCGCGAATCGCTTAAGATGGCAATCCGTCGAGATGTAGACTCTGCGACAAAGTCCTCCGGTCGAAGGATTTCACCTGCCCATCAAATGAGAGAACGCATCGAATCATCCCAAAATTCAGGTGATTGCGCGTGGTGGTGTGCTCCGTTCCCCGTTCCAGGTTGGTAAATCGCACGATCCCGCCGACGAGGCCCCTATTCCTCGGGCCCGGGAACGACACCAACGACAATAAGTGCTTGGCCACGCTCACAACATCGCTTGAAAAGGCGAGACAAATTCACCGTTTGGGAGTTCGATCGGTGTGCCAGTCTTGAAATCGCGCAGTCGACGATGCGGAATGTTGTGCTCATTGAGGATGGGCAAGATTTGATCAGCATCAAGCGCGCCAGGCCTCTTCATTTCATCGAGCACCCACCCTACCGTTGGCACCGTGTGGTCCATCTCAACTGCCTTAACCAAGATTGGCGACGTGTCATCGGCCTGCAAATGGTATATGACACACAAAACAAATCTAGTCAGGTTTGAAGGAGGTGGCATGGGTGGGGCGCCAATTGCCTTCAGCTATTGTGTCGACAGAAAGTGGATTATAGACTGCCATGAGCATAGCTGCAGTTGGTGGATGCGGACACTCACATGTGGTATACGCCACGCACCATCGTCTGATGGATAGATGAATTCACCTATTTTGCACAAGTGGGCCGTGTTCGGCTGTGAGAACAGTCCAACCGCATCGCATCCCTCCGCATCGCATTCCTCGCATGTGGCACACTGTCGACGTAGGGCAGCAAAGAGGCTCAAGCAGACTGTGCGAACCGGGAATCTCCGCCTTGAGTGGCTGCACGCCAGTCACTGGCGGCAAATTGGAGCTGAGGCCGAAGGCTTCAAGCCCACGCAATTCATGGATCTGAAGGCGCAATCGGCCGAGGCCGACGTATGAATTCGCAAGTACTGCGCGTATCCACGACGCGATGCCTTCTGGCCCGATAATTTGCAGCGGCACCTGCGTCGGGGTGGAAAGTACATGGGTAAGACAAGGTGGGATCCAACTGTCTACTATGATTCCAGTAAATGCACATCATCTGCGCCCACCTTTTCCCAATGGCGAACTTCCATCGTGCTCGCAACCTGCGCCATCGCTGCGGCCCCTATTGCGGCGATCACGCTCGGAAGTCCGAACACGTGGTCGCCATGCATGTGCGAGATGAAGATTCTTGTCGTCGAGAGAGGGGGGATGCCAGCGCGGACCATCTGCAGCTGCGTCGTCTCGCCGCAGTCAAATAGCCACGTCTCACCGCCAAGTAGAAAGGCGACGGACTGCTGATTCCGAGATGTCGTGGGTGCCGCGCTCGAGGTCCCCAGGAAGACGAGCTCCACCTCGCCGAGCGGCTGCCCCTTCCGCCTCTTCAACTTCGAAGGACTTTTCGCACCCTCCCGCAGCTTTGACCACAAGAGCGAATTGTCGGCTCGACGGAAAGCACGCTCACGCGGAAGCGGCGGGGATGTAGCTATTCTGCTGCTCGCGTACCGCCCCACCCTCCGTCCCGTGTGCAGCGCCGCGGCGGGCCACCGATTGCTAGGCAGCATGGCGCGACGACGCTCGTTGCGCAGCGCGCGCCACGCTTTACCTAGTACAGCAGGAAAAGCGCGGGGGGGGGGGGGGGGGGCGTACTTTAGTCTTTAAAGTTTTACGTAGTCTTTAACTCTAGTACTGCCGTACGTACAGGACTCAACAAAACAAAAGCTTCTAAAGCTATCTTGCCCCCACCGGGCTCCGCCCGGGGGTCTCTTATTTGAGGTTTCTTAGGGGTGGGGTGTGGGGTAGGGTGGGGCGGGGGCTTCTTATTTCTTGCAGAGACAAAAGTCGAGTGCGCGGGCCATCCCCATCCCTTCTCCCTTCGTCCGCCTTACAGCGGGGAGCGGGGGGAGCACGTCGTGTACCTTTGTTGGTTTTGGAGCGACACCAACCATGAAACTGAAGCTTTGATGGTTGTAGCAAAAAAAGGAACCTCGAGTTGCACCTTCAGAGAGGCTCTACAGAGGGAGAGCAAGCGACGAGAGAGAGGAGATGCTCATTCGCAAACTCCCGGATGACATCGCCCCCCTCCTCCCTCCTTCACCGCCTCTCGTGCGTCATGTCCTCACGTCCTCACCACCCGCCGAAGCCTACGACGTCGCGCGCGCCACCCTCGCCATCGCCCACCGCGAAAAGGACATTGGTAGTATCACGTACGGCGGCCTCGCCCTCTCTACCTCGCCGCGCTTCACCGCCGCCATCGCCGCGCACGTCGACACATCCGAACCCCGCCCCCGCCCACCTCGAGGCTCTCGCCGACGCGACGTGGGGCGACCGCAACCTCTACGCCATCCTCCTGACCTTCGGCGGCGGCGCAATCCTCCATCAAACAAAGAAGCTGGCTCTCGTCGTCGACTCCTCCATGGAGGCGGAGCCCAGATGGGACAATAGGCTTCTAATAGGTTCTATTAAGAGGTCAAGAGGTCTACCAGACCTGTTACTTGTTAATAGGTAATAGGTAAAAAAAACATTTCTAATATTCTCGCCTCGCGCGTGGCTATAGGTACCGCTATCGTAGCCACGCCCAGATCAATCAGATCCCTTCCTCTCCCTAGTAACTAAGAAGGTGCAACTCGAGCTTCCCTTTTTTTGTCACACCCCTCCCGGCTTTTTAGGTATATAATTTCTACTGACCCCTAACTTGGCCCCTAACTCGGGGGTTGACATAAACACGGGGACCCATCAAGCGGAAGACGTCTTGTGTTTCGCCTGTGCCTCCCGTTTCAATATCGCCTCCGCGTCAAAGGTCAGTTGCATTTTCTCCGTCTTGTAAAAGCGAAAATACTTTGTCTTCCACAGTACCAAGAGGAGGAGAATGAACAGCGCGAAGACCACCCCGACCGCGATCCCGACCCTAGTGAGGCCATCCCCCGACGCGATGATTGCTGCGCCTGAAGCACTTACGAGAAACCAGAAGGTGATGCCACCCAAGCCCGGATGGGACAACAGGTACAAGGTCAACAGGTTTTGGGGGCCTCTTCCTATTAAGAGGACATGTTAACAGGTCGCAATAGGTCCGTAACAGGTCAAAATAAAACTCATTTTAATAATATTTTAGATCTATATCTATATCAGTATGATTTATAATATGAATACGATTGGTTTCTGACTTCTGAGCTTAGTTACTTAGTTACTAGGGAGAGGAAGGGATCTGAGATGATCTGGGCGTGGCTATGATAGCGGTACCTATATAGCCACGCGCGAGGCGAGAATATTAGAAAGGTTTTTTTTTACCTATTACCTATTAACAGGTAACAGGTCTGGTAGACCTCTTGACCTCTTAATAGAACCTATTAGAAGCCTATTGTCCCATTTGGGCACCCAAGAGACTCATCAAGGGGTCGACGTCGTAGGGGCCATCGTCGAATAAGCTATCACGGGCGTAGATCCACATCTTACAGTATGCAAAGTAAAAATTTGCGCATTGACGGGGGCGCCCTCGTCTTCCTCCTAGTTTGCGCCTCAACTTGAACGATCGTCCCTCCCTTGTTGAAGAATGCAACCATGCCCGCTGCCCGAGTTGAAGAATGCAACCATGTGGGCGTCCGACTGCTGACGTCCGCCCTTGCACGCGCATGGGCAGCACGCCGGGTGGATGGCGACGTCTTCAGAAGACTTCACATCGTTTCAACGCCGTTTGCTTCAAAGGAAGAAGCAAGCAATTCCCCAGGAGTTTGCAGGACAAACAAGACCCCAAGAGTGCAAAGTTATGGCGGGATGCAAAATGACCATCTTCTCCGAGGCCGGCTTCAAAGGAGAACACACAACCATCAATGGACCGTCGATGCTCAGCTCAGAAGACGTGCGATGGGAAGACGTCGACCTACAGGCGGTCGGGTGGACTCAACCAGTCCGCTCCCTAAAAATCGAGTGCCATCCGGACTCGGCAGCGGCAAAACGAAAAGACAAATTTCAAGCTGAAGTAACTAAAATATTCGCAAAGGGAGCCGCATTTCTGCTAGGAGTCATCGTGCTCGCAGTATTTGTAATCATTCTCTTGTTGAAATTATTCAACAAGCGGTCCACCGACAAAAATCCAAAGGGAGACGCCGCCGCGCCACAGGCTAAATAGGAGTGTTCATATTAATGTTAATACTCCATCTCTAGTCGCTTCAACTCATTCAGCAGGTCTCGCTGGTCACCGGCCTCCCACATGGCAGACACACACGCGCTCGACCGCCAAGTTCAACCTTGCGTTTGCGCGGCATACGCCTGATAAGCGCAAGAAGGCTCTGTATGCTTGTGACTTGTTTTCGCAGTTGTTTAGTGGCAAATTCTAACATTCCTTTTGCCAAATTCAGTTGCCGAACTATATGGAGTTTATCGTCTGGGGTGTTCGCAATTGTGTACAGATCAGCCGAAAATGAGCTTAAATTACTCGCAATTCTAATTGCCAATGTCCACTTTTTGGCGGCAATGGCCTTTCTATAAAGTTCACACAAGGAGTCTTGTCGCAGTTGCTCAGTCGCAAATTCGCCAAGGGCAACCTTGCGTTTGCGCTGCATAAGCCTGATAACCGCAAGAAGGATGACCTCTTTTCGCAGTTGTTCAGTGGCAAATTCTAGCATTTGTTTTGCCGAATTCAATTGCAGAACTACGTGGAGTTTATCGACTGGCGTGTTCGCAATTGTGTACATATCAGCTGACAATGAGCTTAAATGACTCGCAATTCTAATTGCCAGTGTCCACTCTTTGGCGGCAATGGCATCATTGCATTTTTTATAAAGTTCAAACAAGAAGTCTCTAGGCATCTCCATCTGATATGTTACCGGTGACATCTGGAATGCTTACTACATACCGATACAAAAAACTGACTTCACAGCGGGGGTGTCATCAAAAGTGGTGCTGCTCTGAAACCTGCACGTTTGTACTTTAATAAGGGGGTCCTTCAAGTAGAACTTATACCGTGCACATGGGGGGCACTTGCCGAAAATACAACCAAACCTGAGGTTGCACCCTCTTAAGCTTAGAAGTCAGAAAGCAATCGTATTCATATTAAAATCATACTGATAGATCTAAAATAGCATTAAAACTAGTTTTATTTTGACCTGTTACGGACCTGTTGCGACCTGTTAACTACATGTCCTCTTAATAGGAAGAGGCCCCAAAAACCTGTTGACCTTGTACCTGTTGTCCCATCCGGGAAGCGGAGGGCATCGCTTCATGCAAGGCCGCCGAAAGCGTCTCGTACGCCCGCGAAATCCTGCGCGCCATCGGCGTCGCCATCGACGGACCGACGGACCCACCCTCGTCGGCACCGACAACCTCGCCAACATGCGCGTCGACTCCCTACGCTCCGCCCCTCCCGCGCCCGCCACTTCATGCGCCGCTACCACGTGCTCCTCCAGCTTCCCCGTCGCGTGCCTCTCTTGCCTCTGGCAGTCCGTGCCCCATGCTCCCCAGGAATTGTACTTCACATGTTACAGGCACAAACCCCACCACCTTCACATGCAACACAGCCACAGCTCCACTCCCTCCTCCACAATATCGAAAAGGAGACCACACCTATACCCACGCGTTCGCGCTACCCAATTGCCATCTTTCCATTTCACGTCTCCCGTCACTCCGACGGGATCACAATGGTATCACTTCTCGCAACCACAACTGCATGGTTGTATATACTCACCCTTCAACGACTTGAGGATTGCGCCCCTTGCGGAGGGCCTCGATTTCGTTACGAGCGGCCACCACCTTAGGTCCATCTAGGGCGCTGATTTGTATCACAAATTGCACCTCCTCGCCGGGCCCCAAGATGGGTAAACGTCCTGCCTTGCGCTCCATTGGTCGTGGATGGCAGAAGGATGTGCCTGGTTCTAAGCCCGTGACGTATCCTTGCTCCATGGTATCGGTGTTCTTCCAAAGCGTGAAGGCGGGAAGGTTTGCTTCCGTGTATTTGAGCGAAACGCCTCGTTGGCCATCGCTGCTAATTAGTGCGACTTGCGACACGCCTTGCTCGTCTGCATGGTTGGTCAGCTTGTAGCAGCGCTCGCCGAAGTCTCGCGTGGGGCCAAGGTACTTGTTCCATGTGCCGAGGTCGGCAGCTGCCGCTGCGTCGAATGGGGCGACGGTCGCGACGGGCGCCACGAACTGGGCGCCCGACTCTAGACCAGCACCGGGCCCAAAGTTGGTATGATAGATCATCTGATACTCCTTCTCATATGAGGAGCGGTTGACGAGGCGGTCGCTGACTGTGAGCGTGTTAGATCCTGGGACGGTTGAAACCTCCGTCCATAGCTCGAAGTCGTGGAATTTGAACATTTGCTCATCCACCCTGCCGCACACCCTGATCGTGTGCGGTGCATCAGCATCAATTGTGACCTTGACCTCTGAGGCTGGGATGTTGCCGATACGCCCGTGCAACGTAAGCAGCTTGCCATCATCATGACCCGGGTGCCCGGCGTGAGCCACGCCACACCGTACAATGAATTCGTTGAAACCAGTCAGCCACCCAAGGCCTCCCGTGTCATTCAGCTCGATCTCACGCGGATGCACCACTTCACGCACAGGCGATGCCCAGCTCAGCGATTCCATCCTGTCTCCTTCTACGCCTGAGCGCCGGAACGCAAGGTCTCCGATGGACATGCCGCGAGTGGGAACTACGGTGAAGGCAAGGCGGCCGTTGTCCACACTGATCACGTCGACTCCCTCTTGCCTGCCACCGTGCAGCCGCTCCTTCTTCACTGACCAGCTCTCACTCCCCAGCTGCGCCGAGACTTGGTCGGCTTGCCATGACTCGACGAATATTTTGGAGGCGACGCTGGTGAGTGTCTGCTTCAGCTCCTTCCGCTCCTCCGCACTGCTGCAGCACGCCGCACCGTAGAGTGTGAGAGGAGCTGCCGCCCCGGTGATGGCTCGTCGGAGCATCATCAAGGGAGCGGGATGTGCGCGCGTGCGTGTGTATGTGTCTCCGGCCGTCCGAAAGATGAAGAGAGAAACACTGGTAGATGGATATTTTAACTCCTTGCTGCCTAATCGCCAAAATTGGAGCTTCCACACTTTCTTTTGTCAGTTCCTCGTTACCCGCTCATCCGTAGCCCCCAAGCTCTCCGGGGACTCTGAGGGACATTCCCCCACACCCTTGGGAAAACCGAACAGCCCATAGATGCGATGATCTAGACATGAATTAAGTGGAAAAACTGAAAATGATAAAAAAAAAGTGCAGCGATCCAATCAATATTGGAGATTGGAGCTTCACTTTATTCTAATAAAAAATACACCGTTTAGTTAAGAGATGTGCCGGGAGGAAACGGACTTTCGGCGCTGAGCGGTGTCAGTCTCTCCCGGGGGGGGGGGCGGGGGCGATGACTTTCTTGGGGGCCCGAGAAGAAATAATACGTTGCGCCACTTTTCGCCCACGGCATCTCACTTACTCACTTATCTCTTACACGCACCTCGTCCTGTACACACTGCTTCTAAGCGTGAAACCGAAGCGCCAAAATTGGCGCTTCAAACCGGCAGCAAGAAGTAAATGTCGGAGCGAAGCTCGTTTCCTCTTTGGAAACGAGCCGCGAGGGCGCACCGGCGGCTAGCGCGGCGCTCGGTTCATCCGGGGAGCCCGGAACGGGCTCATCGGGAGAACGGGGAAGGCAATTGCAATTGACGGGCATGTGAAATGGACGGGAAAGTGGCACGGAACGCGAATCGGAGGGACGAAGGACGTAGGAAAGGGCGCGGTGAGCAGATACAGCTGGCTTGGGACTCGTAGGGACTCGTAGACTTGAAAGGATAAAGGTGTAAGGTGTCGTTCCGTCAATTGTGGGGCATCAGTCGAATTGAGCGATCAAATGTCCACAGTTGTGTATACAGCATTATTTTAAAATTAAATAAATGAAGGCTAGCCGTGCGTGGGCATAACAACTTTTTTCTCTGCTTTTCCCCCGCGGCGCATGTTCCCCCCGCAGGGGGACGCCGTGCGTGCGCATGCCAACGCTTTTTCTCTGCGTTTCCTCTAACTAAGGCCGACAACTACATTGTCGGAGCGAAGCTCGTTTCCTCATTGGAAACGAGTCGCGGAGGCGCACCGGCGGCTAGCGCGGCGCACGGTTCATCCGGGGAGCCCTAGGGACGGGTAAAAACTTTTACAATTTTTTTTTGCAAGTTTGGGTGGATGCTCGAGCTCGTCAGAAGTTTGGGCCCTCTCTACAAGTGGGCTGCAAGTTTGGGGGCGCAGTGCCCCTTGTCTATCAGTATAATGCCTTATCTCCCCTCTCTACAGTACAATAATACCCGTAAGGTCACGTTCCCAGCGATTTTTTTTTAAAAAAGACGGTCATTATTGTACATACATAAACTGGACGTTTTTATAGCAAAAACAGGGGTCGTCTTGAGATCCACGACAAAAAAGCCCGCCGCGGCCGCGCAATGGCTGGCCCGGGTGAGCCATGCCCGGTGCCCCTTCTCCCTGCTGGCCTGCGCTCGTCCGTGGCGCGCATCTCACCGCCCGCCTGCTCCCTCCTCACACAGGCAAACGCCACTGCACGCGCCAACGCGGGGCGCTCGCGGAGGGTGACAGCCTCATCCCCCAGGATGAGGATGTCGTTCGCCCTCCGCAGCGACGCGAGGGCGCGGTCGCAGTCGAGGCGGTGCAGGACGAGGAGGCGTGGGGCGACGATAGCGACGAGGATGGCGAGGAAGACGAGCACCTGAACATCCCCACGCGCCGCGCCAACGCCATCGTGGAGTCCGACCAAGAGAGCGACGGCGACACCGGCGTCCCGGCCATCGACCTGACCGAGAAGGCGACGATGAGAGTCGGCGCGATGATGGCCGTCGGCGTGTCGGCGTCGGACGCGTGCGCGTGATCGCTAGTTGCGAGTTTTTTTGTGTGTTCCTCAAGGGAAACGTGAAACGTGCTGCGGACGTACTACTTGCGGCACCACAAATTGCCACAAGTTTGACGACAAGTTTGGGCAGTGAGCTACAAGAATCACGCAAGTTTTGCCGACAAGTTTGGGCGAATTCGGCTAAAAGTTTTTACCCACCCCTAGGGAGCCCGGAACGGGCTCATCGGGAGAACGGGGAGGGCATATGACGGGCATGTGAAATGGACGGGGGAGTGGCACGGAACGCGAATCGGAGGGGCGGGCGGAGGACGTAGAAAAGGGCGCGGCGAGCAGATGCCGCTTACTTACTTGGGACTCGTAGGGACTTGTATACTCGGAAGGAAGACTCGGAAGACTCGGGGCTTGGGGTACTCAGGGGGCTGCAGGTCACCAACAGGCGATACACGTGGAGCACAACCAGCTGACAGACAACCTGAACAAGTTCACATCTCAACAAGTTGACCTCTCAACATGTTCACATCTTCACATCTCAACAAGTTGACCTCTCAACATGTTGACCGTTGAGGGTGGAACCAACTTGTTCACGACTTGTTCAGGCGGGAACCAACTTGTTCGGTGAGTGGAGCCAACTTGTTCAGTGGTTAAAACCAACTTGTTGAGAGGTCAACATGTTGAGAGGTCAACTTGTTGAGGTGGAATGCCTAGGTGTTTCGTGACGGGTTTTATTTGATACCACAATGTTTGATGTAGTATTTAAAGGGGACTGAAAGATTGCACAATGACTGAAACCTAGGTGAACTGAAATACGACACGTTTCAGTCGATGACGAGGTGCCAATTGACGACGTGTCCGTCGACGAGAGATTCGCGGCGCGCAAGTCGCCATCCGCACTCACGCGCGGTGCCGCGTACATCGTACATCCTGTTCGATCTGTCGCTGGTAGTCGAGGAGGAATGGTTCGCCTAGGAGCATGAGGTGGCTTGGGCGGTAGGAGGGGCAGATGTCGACGAGGTAGACGTCGGAGTGGCTGATGCGCATGGCGTTGGCGAGGACGCACCTCCGCGCGTCGCGCGGCATCTCGTGGGCGGCGAACATGAGAGTGGCGACGTCGCACATGCGCGGCATGCCCCATCGCTCGGCGTCTCCGCGCGGGGCATCGGTAGAAGCGGTGGAGCGGTGGAGCTGGCAGCATCAGCGCGGCGGAGACCACCCCGCACACACGACACACGTGGGGCGGAATCGGGGGAGGTGTGTGTGTGTGTGTGTGTGTGTGTGTGTGTGTGTGTGTGTGTGTGTGTGTGTGTGTGTGTGTGTGTGTGTGTGTGTGTGTGTGTGTGTGTGTGTGTGTGTGTGTGTGTGTGTGTGTGTGTGTGTGTGTGTGTGTGTGTGTGTGTGTGTGTGTGTGTGTGTGTGTGTGTGTGTGTGTGTGTGTGTGTGTGTGTGTCAGAGCAAGGCTCATCTCACTCTTGGAGATGGCCTGCGAGGGCGCGCCGGCAGCTAGCGCGGAATGCGGTTCTTGCGGGGAGCTCATGGAGCTTTCCTCGGGGGTGACTACGGGCATGGTGATCGACGCACGACGCACGACGCACGGAGGGCGCGGAAGTGTGGAAGGAGGCTTGTGGGAGGTGGTGGCAGGCGACTGGGGGTGGCTCAGGCGCGTGCTTGGCTGGTATTGACTCGTTGACTCGGGGTATAGACTCGGGAACTCGGGGGGACTCGCTTGGGAACACGGTGGGACTCGACGAAGTTGCTACAAAATCACTCACAAGAAACCCAAACCCCAACGACCTTGGGCTCAGAAAACTAACGTAAACACTCCGGAATCATACGATAAACAAACCCTCCCCGTGCGACAAAGGCTGAGGTCGCGATCGCTCGTCATGCGCGAAGAAATACGGAAAGAGAGCGCAAAACTACGCAAACGAAGGGTTCAAACTATCGTTAAAGTGAAAACTCGTCCGCTGAAGCCAACGCGGAGGGTCGAGGAGAGGTCCAAACTCGCGCGGGGGGAAGAAGGCGATGTGCAGAGAGACCTTCTAGACAAGCGACGAGCAAGGGGCGACGAAACAAGACGCGAGACGCGGGGCGCGTGCCATTCGTTCTTCCCTTCTTTCACCGAAAACGCGGCGAAACTAACGTTAAACATCGGTACCCCCTCCGCGAGAATCGCGAAGAAGAACGGACGAGATGGAGGCAATCATCGAAGGAATCGCGAGAGGAATCGAAGCGAGGGGGGGGAAACAGCGCGCGCGGGGGGGGGAACGAACGACGGCCGGAGGAAACGAACCGCGCGCGGAGGAGAAGAACCTCGCGCGGGGGGGGGGAATAATATAACGGCCGGAGGCGACGGATGGCACGCCGAGAGGAAGAACCTGCCGCGGGGGGCGAGGGACCGAGGGCACGGCGGGGCAGCGTGGGAGGGCGCGAGGGTGATCTCGGAGCGAGATCGCGTCCTTTCCCTCGCGGAGCGCAGAGAGACCCCCACGGAACATCCTGGGACCGGAGAATGTTTTGGACGAAACTTCCCTCCGTCGGCCGAGGAGAGGAGGACGGAGAGAGAGAGAGAGAGAGAGTCTCGCAGAGCAACTGCGGAACGAGAAGTCGAAGTCATGCCGGTTTATTACCTTAAACGAGCCAACAATTATAGTAACAGCAAAAACAAAATTCGAATCGCAAATTTCGAGACCAAAATCTGCAAACCTGGACTTGAGACCATGGGGAATCCGAATCTGTGTGTCTTGTGCGTCAGTGGCAACACGGGGAACTGTTCAATTGTAATTGTGAGCGCGTACCTTACACGAATATTCATGCCTACAGCCTTCAGATGGGCAGGAATACAACACCCCCCGACTTAAATCGAGACGTCTCCCGATGTCGAGCCAAGAGAGTTCATTTAACCATACGAGACGAGAGACTTAGAAGAGGAGGATTAACCCATGGATCCAAAGCGAGCACAAAATCGGCAGCTTAGCGCGGCGGCCCCCGATTTCGTACGCCACGTCCTACCACGTTCTCCCTTTTACAGGAGTTTTGCTCGGGCAGTTGCGCTGGGTCAGGCGCTGACGCGACGCTAATCATCCACTTCCGGTCGACTTAGCACTTAGCGCTACGAACGTGAACGAGAACGGGTACGACTTGAAGGCAGATCAGGAGGAATACGATTTGACTCTTGAACTCGACGTGGAACTTGATTAGACTGGGGACTTGAACTTGGACTTGAAGAGGAGTCTACAGCGGAGTGAGCTTGGGGTTGAACCGGACGGCGGTCGAAAGTGGTGTCGTACGACTCAACTAGATCAGCACAACGCCGAAGCAACTCAATTCGAGACTCCCAAGTAGCTTCAGAACGAGGATAGCCGCGCCATTTGACGAGATACTTGAATGAAACTCCATCGCCCTTGCGATCGAGTAACTCTTCGACCAAATACTCATCTCCAGCGAGCGGAGACGAATCGGTGACGGTAAAGTACGGACGAAGATTGGAAATGTGAACTTCATCCTTGACTTGACGATTTTCGAGATCGCGTAGACGGTATCGAGTGGCCGAGATGGCTTCTTCTACTCGGTAAGGACCGGAGTAGAGGTATTGAAGTTTGTTGGCGTGGCCAGGGATTCGACGACAAACTCTGTCTCCTTGTTTGAAGGTAACACCGAGTTTAGACTTTTGAGAGGCGGAGCGCATCGATTCACGTTGGGCTTCTTGAGTACTTTCGAGGGCGGAACGCCACGACTCGAGAAGCTTCTTATTGAGCTCGGTGGCGTAAGTGACGGCATCGGACGGAGGCCTAGATGGAAGCAACTCAAGAACAGGAGCAGGGTCAGCAAGTTGAGCTGGAAGACGAAGCTCCCGACCAAACAAGATAGCCGCGGGTGACTTGGGTACGACGCGACCGGCGGTCGCTCGCATAGACATGAGAAGAAACGGAAGGTGATCGACCCAATGGGCGCCGCCTTCATTGGAGACTCGAGTCATCGTGAGGAGAGTTTGTTGAGCTCTTTCTACTAGCCCTACGCCTTCGTGGCGATAGGCTTCAGTAGTGCTCAAGTCCGTGCCGGTCGCTTTGAGAATTAGGTCCACTAATCGAGAGCAAAGATTCGAGCCGGCGTCGGTTCGAAGTTGGCGAGGGACTCCATAACGAGATACGATGAGACGCATGAAGACGTCTAGACATTTCGAGGACGAGGGGTTACCGTTGCAAGGCTCAGCTTCAATCCAACGAGAGAGAGAATCGACGAAAACAATCAGCTTGTCAAAACCGGAGCGGCCGGATACGAAATCGTGAGTGGGCGCCATCGAAAGAATATCGCAATAGACGACGTCGAAAGGATAAGATCCGATGGAAAGACCGGATGGATGGGCGAGCGGTCGCGGTAACGGTTTGCCAAGAGTGCATTCGTGGCACTCTCGAACGTATTCCGATACAGAGGCGGACATGCCAGGCCAGTACACTCGAGTACGAAGTAGGGTAGACGTCCTTGTCGCACCTGGGTGACCAAGGTGGTCATGGTAGGCGCGGAGGTACGTGTCACGAAGGGACTCCGGAATGTACAAACGAAGAGGAGCCTCTTCCGCTTCTGAGGAGCGGTAGTAGAGTAGGCCATCGCGAAGGAGGAATCGGGAACTTTTCTTCGACGACGAGCTAGAGTCAATCGAAGAGGAAGCTTTCGGAAGGATCGACTCGACTTCAGAAAGGATCGAGCTGGCGAGATCGTCGGTAGAGAGCGCTTGACGTAATTCGTCGGCATGAGGCACGCCCACATCGAGATACGAGGAGGTAATCGACTCCGAAGATTCCGATGCTTGACGAGCGAGCCTATCGCTTGCTTGTTGGCGGCGAGCGGTGAGGATGGATGAAGTAACCGCGGCGGCGACTATGTCGTGAATTTCAGAAGAATCGAAAGAATGGGCGTCACTCTCCTCGAGATGGAGAGGATCGTGATCAGGCTCGAGAGCAACTAAGCGGGATAAGCCGTCGGCGTCCCAGTGAGTGACTCCAGGTTTGTGCACGACGTCGAATCTATATTCGGCTAGCTTTAGGACCCATCGCATGAGGCGCGAGGCTGGACCACCGGTGACTTGATCTTTCATCGTGTGAAGCCAGCGCAAAGCTGAATGGTCTACGACGAGGGTGAAGTGGCGACCCCAAAGATAAGGCCTCCAATTTCGGATCGATTCTAGCGCTGCTAGAAGTTCGATTTCAGTGACTGTCCAATGGCGCTCAGCCGGACTCAAGCTACGACCGTAGTATGCAACGACGCGCTCTCTCCCTTCGTCGTCTTTTTGGGCGAGGACGCCGGCGATGCCGAGCTTGCTAGCACCGTCGGTTTTAACGAGGAAAGGACGGTCGTCTCGAGGAGGTGCAAGTACGGGTTCTTCACAGATAGCTTGCTTGAGATCTTCGATAGCCTGTCGACAGGCTTCTGTTTGCGACTCGACCGGGACGTCGCACCCTTTCCGCGTGAGAGCGGTTAACGGCGCCGCACGGATCGCAAAACGACGGATGAAACGGCGGTAGTAGGAGCACAATCCAAGGAACGAACGGACGGCTTCGATCGAGTTGATTTGGGTTGGGTCGATTTTCGAGACAGCTTCCACTTTCTTGGGATCCATCCGAAGACCTTCACGCGAAACAACGTGGCCGAGATATTCAGCCGAGGTGGCAAAGAAAACGCATTTCGACATCTTGCAAGTGAGGCCCGCCCAGATGAGACGTTCCAAGACAAGATCAAGACGGTGTAACATTTGTTGGAATGACGACTCTTCCCTGGCCTGCAGCGAGTCACCTACACCTGTCGACCAGGCGCCGACATCATCCAAGTATGGCATACAAATCTCCCATGCCAGCCCACCGAGAACGGCGTCCATGAGGCGGCACATATACGAGGGACCGGATTGAACACCGAAAGGCAAGTAATTGAACTCGTACTTGCCGCGATGAGTAGTGAACGCGGTGATATGTTTATCGGATTCTTTGATCGGTATACCCCAGAAACCAGATGCCAGGTCCAGGGTGCAAAGGAATAGAGAATCGAGGTTGCCTTGACCGGACGACAATCGGTCGATGGCTTCTACCGTGAGGGGAAGAGGGCTGTCCTCTAGACGAAGCTTGGAGTTGACGTCGCGATAATCTACGCAGAAACGTACGGAGCCATCCTTCTTAGTGACTAACACGACTCGAGAGGCCCACGACGAATTTGATTTCCTAATGATGCCCGCGGACTCCATCTTGCAAACTTCGTCCTCTATGATCTTCTCACCCTCTCGTCCAACTCTAGACGGTGCGTGACGGTGAGCTTCGGCTCCGGGGTTGAGCGGTAGCTCTACCTCCATCACGTGAGTGTGATTCGGGTTAGTCGGGTCAATTGCGAAAGCAGCGATACGTCGGGCCAGTAGACGACGAACTTGTTCACGTTGGGGCATCGAGAGACGGCCCTCGGGGTCGATCTTGGCTGCCTCGAGGAGCTTGCGTTGGTCCTCGTTGAGCGACTCAATCACATCCGGCGAGTTATTGTCACCGACGCGGTGATAAGTTCCAGCGTGAATCTTGAATCGAACCTGTAGCGAAGCTACAGGATGGAACGACGGAAGGTGTAGTGGTTTGGGGTCAGTATTGGCCACCGTAACCGCGATGGTGTGGTCGGATTTCGGCCTCTCTACTTGAGGGATGACGAGCGGAGAGCTGTCAATAGTCTCGCGTGTAGGGAGCCGGTCCACGAGCATGGCGCAGTCTTCGTGTTCTCGAAGAGCTAGCGGAATTCGGACGTGAAACGTCGCCCGATGATAGGCCGGGATCGTGATAGGTTCATGGGTATATAGGAGGTACTCGGAGCCACAAGACGCCGGCGCTTTGGCGGCAAACTCATCGGCCGTGTTGAAGAGCGGCTCGGAGACTAGCTGGTTGTCGTTTTCGGCGGCTTGCGGCCCTCGGAAGAAGTCAGTCGTGATTGGGTTCGCGGAGGTCGGACAGACCTGTGCACAAGTCATGCTGACAGGGACCACCGCTATCGGTGACGTCGAGACGCGAAAGATCGGCGGAGCGTCGGGGCTTGGACTGCCATTAACCTCAAGAGGAGCCACCGTGGATGGGGCACCGAGGGTGATAGAGCCGTCCGCGCTGTCGGAGGCGAGCTGAATCGAAGCGGCGTGCGTAGCTAAGAAGTCGTTCCCGAGCAGTAGCATCGGGTTGCCTTCAATCACCATGAACGTATGACGAAAGAGAAATCCACCGACGGAGAAAACGATTCGAGCCTTGCCTCGCGTGATAAGAGGTAGGCCGTCTGGGCCATGGAGCGGTGTCACTACGGCTTGCGGCAGCCGCTCGACGCATGCGTCGTTGGGTAGGCTGGACAAGAGGGAAGTGGTCACGACCGACGGGCCAGCTCCGGTGTCAGCGAGTGTGCTGTTGACCGTGAGGGCGGAGTCGGCTAAGATTACTCCTTCTTTGCCGGCAGCCTCGCCGGAGCGGCAGACCATTAGATCTCGAACATATAGACAATGCCTTGGGTAGGCAGATGGTAGGGTATCCACGACGCTCTCCGGCCGGTGCGCGGTCACGTGTGCAATGGTGTCGGACAGGGACGGGGTTGGTCGCCAGCGTCGTTGCTCGGGTGAATTCGTCGTCAAACTGGTCGTCGTCTCTTCGGGTACTCCGACTGCCGCTATCGTGGCAGAGGGCCTAGAGGGGTCGTCCTCGTTGGTAGCGGTACAGGGTGATAGCTTGGGACTAGTGTAGCCCAGGCCTCTCTTGTCGGTGGGGTGCCTCGGGTGGTCGGACATCTTTTCCCAATCTTTCTCGAGACGGGCTTGGGCTTCTGTCTTGGGTCTTCGAACTAATGAGGCTAGCTCTTCGGCGCGGATGCCTTTGGCTTCCACGAACTCGATCGGCGCTCGGACGGCAGCGGCGAGGTCGGATTCCTCGTCGGCGTTTCGTCCGGCTAGAGCTTGCGCTCTTATTTCGTCAGCGGTTTCGAGCGTGACGTTGGACCATTTCTGGTCCCCGTTCACTCCGAATGATTGCCATTGTTGGCGCCGCTTCCGGAGAGTCGTCGGCGTCGTCGGACGCGGCGAGCTCGCGCGTGCCGGAGGCGGGGCGGTCCATGGAGAGAATGGGTCGTGGAGTGTAGACTCGGAGGCGTGGAGTGGCGTGTCGTTGTCGTGGTTATCGTGGGTTTCTTTTTGGTCTTCGTGGTTGTCTGACTCGGGAGTAGATGGACGGGAAACAACGGGGTCGGAAGAAACTTCACTCGTTTCCCTCCCCCTCTCATAACGATGAAGAGCCGACCACGGCTCGTAGGCGGTAGCCTCGGTCGAGCTAAGTGAAGGCCGGTCCAATAGGCTGCACCGCGCGCAAGCGAGTAGCTCTAACGCGGACAATTTCTTCGTCGACGTCTGGTCTCGCTGTTGGCTCAAATGTCGAAGAAGAACCGGCATCCAATGGATCGCCATCGCTCCAGCTACACCGACGTAGGTGCGGCTGCGAAGAGCGCCACGGTGCGGTGAAGGAGAGAGGTTAGCCATGGCCGACTCACGGCCATCCACGACGCAAGTTGGCTGGAGGGGCGGCAGCCCTTTGGTGAGGTACAACCCGGTGGCTTTCTGGTGTCCAGTGCCGTGCTCCCAGGGTTGGACGAATTGGGTCGGGGTCAACCCCCCGACTAAACGGCGAGCTTCCGCATGCATCCGAGGGTTCTCGACCGCTACAAACGGAGCAGTGGCGGAGGCCATTGACTTGAAGACGCGAGCGGCCGACTCAAGAGCGGCACGACGTCCGGGTTCTTGGGAGAGCCATTGACTGCTGACAGCGGAGAGGTACGTGCAGGGCGGGTGGGCGATGACTAGGTCCCAACCTAGGTTTTGGACATGAAGCGCGTCGCCTTGGAAGTGGGGCACGTAATCGATCTCGGAAGGATACAAATCGCACGTAGCTACATCAGCACCGGCGAGTAGGAACATGGAGGAGACGACGCCGCTCGTCTCGCCAACGACGAGAACGCGTGGTGCGTGACAGCCAGACGTCAGCCCGTCTTGGACTCGTTGATTCATCTTCGTGAGCTCAGCGCAAAGCTCATCGAAGTGCTTGGGTAGCGCGGCGGCAGGCGAGGCTAGGGTGCCATTGCGAGGCCGGCGAAGCTCTTGGGCTGCCTCCGTGAGGTGCCGAGGTAATACCACCGCAGAGCCGCTCGCTCGTGCACGAAGAGAGGCGAGAGCGTGGAGAGCGGGTGACGGGGTATCATCACGGGTGCCGACATCGGAGTTGTTTTGAGAGGAATCGAAGGACTGGATCGCGGACGCATTGATCGCTGCCACGCGCATGATGGTGGTGCAGTGGTATCGAGAGGCAGGCAGTGCTCGGAGGCGGCGACCGGTGGCCGCAGCGACGTAGGACGAATGGAAGAAGACTCGGATATCGACGACGTAGAGACGGGCTCGGAGGACGGGATTGACGAAGAAACTCGGAGAAGTGGGGTGTCGGACGGCGGCGACGGACGCCTCGGCCGCGAGACCACCGGTGAGAGACATGAAGGACATGGCTCAGGGACTCGGTTGGGCTGGCTCAATGGGCGTAGAAGCTCGGTTTGGGAGGCCGCCGTTCCTCGACGTGCAGAGGAGTTGTGGTCACTCTCCATGGTCACGTCGGAAGAGGAGACGTCGTTGCATTCTGTCGTCGGCGGGGTCGGCGCCGGCGAAAGAAGGGACGTGGCTGTCGTAGAAGCCGGCTGCGGGGAAGGCTGGGGCCAGGGTGGTGGCTCTGCGGCAGCGGCTGGCGTGGGTAGTGGCCGAAGAGGTTCTGCAATGCGAAGCATTCTTCGGAGGACTTGGCTCGGGCTAGCGGGTGGATGGACCGCTGAAATTACGGTGGATTCAGACTCGAATTCGGAAGACTCGGCGACTTGAGAGGGGCTAGGAGACGGCTGTTCAAGCTCCTCCAGGGCTCTCGGTTGATGGGGTGGCGTGGGAACGCCGGTGGTCGACCGCGGACTCCGCGGTGACGTTAATTTGTACTCGGACTCGGACTCGTCGTTTCTGGCGTGCTGGACGCCAATAACAGGGCTAACTTTCGAAATGGGAACGGACGGGGCCGGCTCAAAGGTGAAGCCCCCTGGCGTCGCAACCGTCGGTGAGGACGAAGCTGAAGCTTGTGATGACAATAGGGGCACGGTGGCCAGCACCGGTTGGCTCGGTGCGGCCGAAATCTCGGACTCGGTGACGGGCTTGATTACGCGGGCTCGGGATGCACTGTCTTGTGCGATTGGACTCGGACTCGGAACGGAAACGGAAGGGATCGGCTCGGCGGCGTGCAGCCTGCTGGAGTGGCAGGCCGGCTGCGGCGAGACTCGGAACGGTGGCTCGGACAAGGACACAGTGGCTGTCGTCGAGGGCTTCGGCGTCAGCTTGTGTTTGGACTCGATACGCGGTGGCTCGTGAAACGGGGCTCGGTTGTGGTTGGAATTCTGGAAGTGACCGGAGATTCCAAATGACTCAGACTCGGGGCGCGGAGGACCGAAGGTGAACACTCCCGCGGAAGGAGTGGTCGTCGGAGGCTCAGTGAGTGGCTGGAGCTCCGTTAATCCTGCGGTCGACCGCGTGGTAGGACTCGGTGACGTTGTAAACTCGGACTCGGACTCGGACTCGGACTCGGATGGCTCAGAACGGGGTTTGCTCAAAACAGGCTTGGACTCGGACTCGAAAGAAAGTGGGGAAGAACCGGAGAACTGCGCCTCCATCGTCGTAGCGATGGAGACTGGTGATACCGGTGATGACTGGACTGGGCTCAGACTCGTAGATGGGCTCGCGGTGGCGTAAGACGAAGAGGGTAATTCTGAACGTGACTTGGACTCGGACTCGTACTCGGGAGACGTTTTGTGGCTCGGACATGCGAAATTTGATTTGAAGGATTGAAGGTTGGATTGGGCCTGCGGCGGCTGGATTTTCGCAGACCGTGAGGTCTTGGACTGGGGATGCTTGAGGAGTGGCGGGGGGTAGCGGTTGAGCGGCTTGAGTTGATAGAGAGGCGGTGACGGTTGACTTGGTTTTGAGGACTCGTGCGTGATATCGAGAATCAGGATGAATCATCG